>BSCJ01000021.1:0-490223 GCA_027943355.1 Dothideomycetes sp. NU200 | reverse complement strand
TTCCAAGGAACTTAGACCGGCGGCTGCCTAAAAGCATCCTCTACAAATTACAATGCGGACCAGAGGCCAGCTTTCAATATAACTGACTTTGAGAAGTAAATATCGATGAAGAGAACTTTTCTATCCACAGGGTGACATATCAAGCAAAATACCGAAATTTAGAGGAGGAAAAAGATGCTAGTCTTGTCATGTATCTCGGAAAGGACACACTTAGGAACATCAATCCTCATCATCTAGTGATGGAAAGAAGGTCACTGAACAAAGCAAGGAAGGCTTGTTTCCACTATCTAGAGCGGAAGCTTAGATCTCGGAGACTGATAACACTAGTTGAGGCAGGGTTAGTTGCGGCGAGGTCGAATGAGAAGCAAACAAGGAGACAGCAAAGGCGAATGAGACGATGGCTAAGGCGAAGGCAAAGACAGAGCTACAAGCCAAGCTGGCCAGAGAGAGGAGAAGTGGTGTTATACACAGCCATGCTCGATGCGACTGTCTGCCAGCATACCGGGTCAAACGGGACGTGGGTGATCAGTGATCACTTGACGATACAGAAGAACAATGGGAGCTCAAGGCGGCAACAGTGCAGTCCCGGAGCCTGCCTTGTCGTAGTGATCAACGAGATGCCGACCACGTCTCTTTGGTACAGGGAGGGAAGCTAAAATACATGCATTGCCGAAGTCAGAATGGAAGCATTTTGGGTTGTTGAGCTTGGGACATAGAATTGGGAAATGGAATGCTTACACGTAGAACTAGTGGATAGTGGTACAGTAGGCTGACAGTTTCGAGAATACACTGCAGCCTTACTCGTTCATCCACATCAATATGAAACCACTGAGCCAAGTAAAAATGTGACTAATACTGTTGTCTCAGCTACACCATTTCATTACCCAGTCGGGCCGTTGCTTATATGCAACGGTCCTGCTGTGCGGCTTTGACTCAGGGCGTCCGGAGCATCTCGTATAGAGGGGCACAATAAAGGAGGGAGTCGACGGAAAGGGAGAAAACAATGTAAATGGAGGCTTTAGCTATTACAAGCCGTGATGGTGTTCCGTGCTGCCCAACCTACGAACTCCTTGAACGCCTCCCGGAAAGGAAATGAAACTAAACTCCTTGCTGTGTAAAGCATTCATGAAGGTAAGAGCAGTCAATCTTCTTCGTGAGTTCGCTCGCAAAGATAAACTTCTGTTGTCGTCATTACGAACCCTGCCGCGCAAGTGCCTTGTCTCATTGTACTCTTGAGCCACGATTTCAGTTGACATGGCTCAAGAGCTCGGCCTCGAGGATGAACTTGCCCTCCTTGTACTTTTCGGTCGTCTCGTAGGCCTTGTCGTATTTCCAGCCGACCGTCTCCTTGCAATGCCTGCAATTGATGTCGCGCACAACGTGGCGCCCAGTGGTCATGTTGCGCTCAGTGGCTTCGCCTTGGGTGATATTGACGACCTTGTCGAAGAGGTAGGCTTTGCCGTGTTGACCGCGGAAGTTCTGCAGATGATCAGAAGTGTCGGGAGCAATGATGGCTGAGAAAGCCATGATGTAGGATGGTGGAGAGCTTTTGGAGGAGAGAGAGGAGGGGAAACAAAAGGGGACGCGAAGGCTTTCTTACTCTACTGATGATTGCATCGTGGTCTGCCAGATGGGTCTTGCATGATTTGCAGCCATAGATACGTTGGCAATTGAGGTAGACGTTGTATGCGAGACCCATCTCGGGATCTTGGCCCCAGATCCTGGCTCGGAGACGCTTTGATCGGCTTATGTTGGGCGGCAGGACAGAGCGCAGGGGGGAGGATAGGCACGGCAGTGAGGGTCCGCCTTGTTGTCGATGATGTTGTCAAGTTCGACTTCGAGAGATCTTGCCTGGAAAGCTGGCGGTGGTGGTAGCAAGCTGGTATTGGAGCTACTGTGTGACGCAGGATAGTCGGCAGCTTATTCCGGGTCGTCAAAGGTGCCTTGTATATATCTCTACAAGTAGCTTGTAGAGTTGGGAGTTTCCAAGATGGCTTGCACAATGCCTAAGCCTGGAAAGAGTCGACGAGAATGGCCAGAGGTCTCGTCGGGGCGAAGCGGAGTTAAGAGGTGACGGGCGTCTGTAAGATGTGCTTAGATGGCGGGGTAGTCCGTCGGTGAGAGTGGTTAAGACGGTTGTCTTGTCCGTCTAAAACAGGAGCGAGGGTAAGCGTGGTGCTGCATGCAGTTAGGTGTTGGAGTGAAGAGCATGCAGTTCACAGGCGGGGGCTGCTTGAGACTTGTCAGGTGCCAATCCGTATAGTACGAGTATACGCAATCGGACGGTAAGTCTACGCGCAAGCTGTCACGTGGACTGGACAATGCGACTTCGTCTCTTACGTTAGATGCAAAAAGGCCATGAACCAGGCCACGAGAGCACTCTGTCAATCACTTCGAAGACAGCAGGTATTGACTGTAAGAGGAGAAACTAGGGTTGATGGCCGAGAAGATGATGGTGCAGCCTATGGTACAGTACTTTGCTTTATACGTCTTATACACGTCCATGCAGGGTCCGCTAGCTGTGCACGCACGCACGGTGGTGGTCGGCCTTTGATGCGCCCAAACTGGCCGATTGTTTCTCAGATGAATGGACCGATAACGCTTGCCTCCATATACATGTGACTCGCTGAACACCAGCACCCATTCTTCGTCTGTGGCAACACTTGATCTTCTCTTCGTATCGCTTTATTCTCTGCTGCACCGCTCTTGCGAAAGCATATACGGATCGCCGCACGAGGCCGACCGCGCACCACGCTAAGCATTTTGTCACTCCGACCTCTCCCTCCGCGCATCCCCGTCAGCACTCATGAAGGGTGACATGGCTGATGGGACCTCCATCAACTTTGGTCAGATCTTCGCCGTCGCCGTCATTGGATATCTGGTCTTCAGATGGTTCAGCTCTCCGACCTCGTCATCTGCCACATCCTCCCGCCGGAACGCAGGACGACAGGTCAGCCCAGCGCACGTTGAGCAGGTCTCTCAAATGTTTCCACAACTTGATAGGAGAAGCATCATGTGGGACTTGCAGCGGAATGGAGGCAGTGTACAAGCTACGACCGAGAGGGTATTGATGGGCAGAGGATTGGACGTGGTATGTTATGACGTCTTGTCCGCACATGAAATGACCAGTAAATTACCCATGGACATGATATTGACAGTGACACAGCCTCCTCCCTCCTTCCAGCCGCAAATCCCACAAGCAGCTGCAATTGCATCTTCGACGCCTCGGCCCCTCGGATTGAAGCCCATCAACCCAGACCTCATTACTCGCTACAATCTGTCTACCAAGATCGCGTCCCCGTCTGACCAAGGCCAGGCTACGTCGGTAGAAAGCAAGCCTCCAGGATGGTCGGCAAACAAGAACGAAAGAGCCGAGGCACTGAAGCGGAGGAGGGAGGACATGGTATTGGCTGCGAGACGAAAGATGGAGGAAAAGGATCGACAGAAAGCAGGCGCTGCTTAGGATCAAGTCTTCCATTTGCTGTGGATAAGCGGCCTGCTAGTATACCCTTCTTGTACCAATTCTTGGCTCGTTTTTCCCTGCCTCTGTCATGTCTTTTGTTCTTTGCACACTCTAATGATACAGAGTCTCTCCCACCCTGCCTTTTTGCCACTTGAGGCAACAGTCTCGGCAATCCAGCCGCCAGGCCACGCCTGAATTCGAGCCTTGACTTGGTTCGGCTTGTTCTGGGCACAAAGTAAGACGTATGCGACTCCCCGGTCTTTACTCAAGATGGTCGGCAATTGGTCTAGTAGCTTGTCCGTTATCTCCATGCCATCGACGCCACCAGCATAGGATAACGCTAGCATATGTGAATCTCTATCAAAGGACTCGGCTGATGTGAGCTGGGCTCGCGGAGCATTGTAAAGAGCATGCTTGTCCAAATCAGGAAGTTCCGAAGGGACATATGGCGGGTTGAATACCAGGACATCGATGGAATTCGGGACGAAGCAGGATGTGAGATCGCCGTTCACCACGTCTAAGAATTGGGCAGGAGACGAAGTGCCTGTCTGAGAGGCCTTGTGCATTTCAGTTATAGCGCGATCCACAGTCCCGGCCGCAGCCTCACAGGCATAACTGTTAATGTCACAGCCGAGGGTGAGAAGATCTGATCGGCCGAAGATGTGCTCTGAGTGTACAGTCATGAATGCAAGAACGACACCAGATCCCGGGCCTACTTCCAGGACCACAGGAGAAGCATTGTTCTGCGTAGATTCGAATCGTGTGCGTAGGTAGTCTACTTCTTGGGCAGATGATAGCGTATCCAGCAGTAGATATGAGTCCTCTGCTGGCTCATAGATGCGATCATATGACACGTGAGATGTGTCGGGCGTCGAAAGCATGTCAATGTCGTAGGGGCAGAAGGGAGGGACCGCGAGATACAGTTCAGTAACACGCAGGCAAGGTAGTCGAACAAGGCGAACGGAGTACCTGGCGTGCCTAGACAGGGTAGGGAAGGTGAGTTATATGATTTTCGGCATGGCGCCGAATAGGGCTGAGCGCTTTCCCCACAAAAATGAACAATGAAGTCTGAGCTCGCCATTGTACCTCACGATTGAGCACGCACTGGGGACTTGGAGGTGACAGAAGGGCAGACGCACGACAACACATTCCGACCAACAAAACAGTGCTGCACGGCAAGACAGCATGAATCGATCAGGTACGGTCCACACTTAGGCGTCCACACGTCGTTAGTCACCAATGATGCTGCGCGCGTCGCGAAGCCACTCGCTCAAGACAAGCCCACCCCCCATGCAATGCGCAAGTCGCGACAGAGCAAAAAAAATACCTTAGTCACAACTTAAGCTGCGAGTGATCGAGGACAGATCCGTCCATGGCGCTTGGCATCATCCGCTTGCTGGCGAGCGACGCGCGACGTGCACCTTGCAGTCGCTACAAAGGACGTGGACACTGGCAGAGCAATCAAGCTGATTGTATCCTCATGACAGGCGCTGCTCCCCAGGCCCTCCGATCCATACCGCAGAACGTATACACTACCCAACCAACCTCGAACCGAAACAGCCCCATGGCGGCCCAGAGACTGCAGAATGGCAAGCTAGGTAGCCATCTTCCACATTTACCCATTGCGCCGCACTCGAGCACTACATGACTACTATCACATACACACTCAAGAGCCATGCGCTAACGTGTGTATACATCAGGCAACGCGTCCAGCTGGGGCTTCGGCATGCCCTCTGCCATGCCCGGGGGCGCTCCTGCTCTGAACCAGACCCGTCCGCCGCTTTCCAATTTCGCCCAAGCTGCAATGGGCGCCGCCAATTCTCAAGCGCCGCTTGATCTCTCGTACGTCGATATCTGTCCTCCAAAAAAACAAGCGTCCATCATAACAACGACATTTCTTCCCTGAACCTTGCGCATGTTTTACGCCGACCTCCAGTCCTCACACATTTCACATTTCACATTTCACACCCAGACCATCCTTCTCTAAGCATGACGCATATCGAGCCGCCTCCCCCTCTTTCAATCCCCCACATCTTGAACAGACATTTCCTTCTGCGCAAAGTTCCCTACAATGGTCCATGGCTCTGTCCAGCAATACGGAGATTATTGCCACTCATCGGAACTCTCCCCACGCACATCCCGCATGGAGTACTATTGGCTAATCTGCCTTGTGCAGCGAGTTTCCCTCCCTATCAGGAGGCCCGTCACAACCCAACAATGTCTCTCAGGCCTGGAATAGTACAGCGATCCGCCAACAACCTGCCGTCCAACGACCGCAGCCTCACCCCGCAACCCAGCAACGCGTCATCTCCGCCGGACAACAGACGATCGGTACCATGGACTCACAGTTTGATGGACAATCGGCCGGTACAAATCGTGGTCCAAACAATCAGGCACAGTCAGCAACCGCAGACTTTCCGCCCCTCGGCGGTCAACTAAATCTAGATCGCAGGCGTCAAGCACCCGGTCTGAACGGACTTGGGCAAATGAACGGACAAGCAGACCAGACTTCCGAAGCTGGCAGCCTAGATGGTAACTTTCGCCGCACTCCTTTCCTTGCTGATCATATATCTAACATGCTCAGCAGCGCTACGCTCACCATCAGAGTCTTTTCAAACACCCAGCTCACTGCAGGACGCACAAGAGGTACCACTGTTCCCTTCCACGCACTTCGAACATGTTTACCTGACTTCCCAGGCCCAGTCGAGGCAGTCGCGAAACCCAAGCAATCCTTCGTCCATCGAGCAGAACCTCCCGTTTCGGGACAGCAACTCTCAGACATTGCCGCAGTCGGGTCCTGGCGCTCAAACAAATGCTACGCCTCAGCTCCAACAAACAAATCACTTCGAAAGTCCTATGGTCATGAACGAACACGGGCCCACGGCATCTCAACAGCAAGCCCATCAACAACAAGTGTCGGAGATGAGCGAGTCCGAAAAGTATGGACTACCTGGGCTAGTGGCTCAGTTGCAAAATAACACCTTCTTCCAAGGACAAGAATTAACGGCGCTGGAAATTGACCTTGAAAAGTCAGTGCACACCTACTTGCTACATCTCTTCTGTCTTGCTGACCAACAATAGCCCCGAGCCACTCCATCCCATGTTTAGCACTCCATTCGCAACAGCAACATCGCAGCGGATTATCCCCGACTTCACTCTCCCAGCAGCTTATTCTGTAAACAACGTGCCGCCAATTCACACAAGAATCACCGCTTTCACCGACGATACCCTGTTTGCCATCTTCTATCAATTCACCCGCGACGTCCTCCAGGAGGTAGCGGCAGGCGAACTCTACGCCCGAGACTGGCGATGGCACAAGCAGATGCGCCAGTGGATGATGAAGGACTCAACCCTCGCCCAACCAGTGCGAGTGAGCGAGAGATCGGAGCGGGGCTTCTACATCTTCTTCGATGCCAACAATTGGAGAAGAGAAAGGAGAGAGTTCGTACTATCTTATGACGATCTGGATCAGAGGCATGGTAGTGTTGCAGGTGCCGGGCAACCTGCCGGGTTGTGAGAGAGGCCCAGTTTTGCTTAGATCCACGTTGTGTGCATGATTACTATCAGGGCTCTGCTCGGATTTCGGGGTTGACTGCGAACTCAAGTGTAGACGACAAAGGCAACAGGCCGAGGAGATAGATCGAGATCCCCGTTTGTTGATGAATGATGATATTTTGTGTCCTTGATTATACCTTGGCCTATAGCGTGCATGGTACTAAACATGAGCGAGTGACAAACACGGATCAATCTGCTGACTGGTCTGCGTGCACTGAATATACACCACGGTCTCAGGGAAGACCCACTTGTTCGATAACAATAACACGTGTACAATGCCTTCTCGAAAGAGTTGTAGAGTAGTGTGAGAGGAGAATCCTACAGCGCACCTACAAGTGATTCAAGCACAACCCCGCACTCCCTTCATCCATGCATGCTGCCCCGCATCGCATCGTCAGCCTCGGAATTGAAATCCCCATAGATATAAGGTATATATAGTGGCCAATCCGAAAGGCTAACGCAATACTCCCCTTGAAATAAATTTGATGGACACTTGTTTGTTCCAATCTGGCCTCTTATCCCCTACTTAGAAGTCGGATATCGATCGTGGTGTAAATTGGGGAGTACTTGCACCTCAAGTGTCATCTTATTACCCCACCATTACCCCGTCTGCTTTTGAGTTGCAAGCTACCTTGCTATCTCGCTTTACTTTGGCCCCCAGGATCCTATATCACCCATACAACCGACCTCTTTTTCATATCGTAGCTTCTAACAGCTAGGCAAGAGAGATCGCAGCAATGTCGGGCAAGACCATGAAAGCCGTCATTTTCAAGGGTCCGCACAAGGTGGCCATTGAAGACCGGCCCGTGCCTACTATCCAGGACGACACGGATATCATTGTCAAAGTCGAGTATACAGCTCTCTGCGGCAGCGAACTGCATGTCTTCCGTGGACACCAACCCAGTCCCACCGGGTTCATCATGGGGCATGAGTTTACCGGGCGAGTTGCCGAGGTATGTTTACGTCTGCGCTATTCAATATTCGCACACTTCAAGAAGTGTACATGGTAGAACAACCGAAAGCTAACCGGCCGCAAATTGGCCCAATACAGACCGGCTCAGCAGTCAAGAATTTCAAAAAGGATGACTTGGTAGTCTCGCCCTTCACGGTGTCGTGCGGAGAATGCTTCTACTGCACACAGGGCTTCTCCAGCCGCTGCAGCAAATGCCTCCTCTTCGGGTGCGCGGCCCTGGACGGCGGGCAAGCCGAATACGTGCGCATCCCACTGGCGGACACGACCGCGATGAAAGCCCCCGAGGGCATCAAGGAGAACGCCCTGGTGCTCATGGCTGACATTTTCCCCACGGGCTACTTCGCGGCATGGAACGCCTTCCGCCAGCTCGACGAGGCCCAGATCAAAGACAGCACCGTCGTGCTCCTCGGTCTCGGGCCGGTCGGGCTGTGCGCTCTGCTCAACATCCTCGACTACGCCCCCAAGAACATCCTCGTCGTCGACGCCGTCGAGGACCGCCTCAAGTTGGCGGAGAAACTAGGCAAGGACCGCAAGGTCGAAGGGTGGAACTTCCAAACCGACGAGGACGGCCTCAAGAAACGCGTGCTGGAGCTGACGGAGAACCGCGGCGCGGACGTCGTGGTCGAGGTCGTGGGCCTCTCTCCCGCCCTGAAACTCGGCTTCGATCTCCTCAGACCGTGGGGTATCATTTCCTCTGTCGGTGTGCACAATGGCGAGATCCCCTGGACCGGCAACCAGGCTTACGGCAAGAATCTGCGCGTGCAGATGGGCAGGTGTCCCGTCAGGAGTATCTTCCCCCAGGCGCTGCAGAAGCTCAAGGAGAAGCAGCATCAGCTTGGTTTCATGAGTGACAAGATCATGCCGTTGAGCCAGGCCGTCGAGGGGTATGATCTTTTCGACAAAATGCAGGCCCAGAAGGTGGTCTTCGATGCGAGAAAATGAGTCTGAGAGGTTTCTGTGCTGGCCGTGGCTTGTTTCATTCTTGTTCTCTTCTGGTGTGCTGAAGGGCTCGTTTCCTGGCTCTCCGAAAGCCTGGACGTTTTATCTGGAGAAAGTTGGTTCAGACCTTGCTTGGTATCATATTGGAACGCTGTGAACATGTTAGGATGACAAGCTATTTGTGTTATGACAGTCAGCCTCCACAGTGTGTAACATGTAATATAAGAACGATACTGCTTCCTGCCACTTCCACGTTGTTTCTCCCGTACGTTAAAGCAGGGTGCGAGGCGTGACAAAGGCAACAGGGATTGAAGAATTTGGTCAAGGAGGACGGTCACATGAACTTATATTCGTTTGTTAATTACTGAGATTGTTGACAAGATTCTCTCCTGAACCTTTCACTACCCATCTATCACAACTCGCTCTCACTTTTCCACACTATCCCATTCTCTCTGGCTGAATCTGAGTACTGATCATCTCGTCGTCATGGATCCAAGAGACTGCGCAACAGTCTTACTTGGAGATACCAGCCTTCCTCTTGAAAGCGTTGATCAGGCCGCTAGTGGAGCTGTCGTGCTTGTCAGAAGGAGCTGGGTCGTCGAGCTCGGCCTGGATCTTCTTGGCTAGGACTTTGCCGAGTTCGACTCCCCATTGGTCAAATGAGTTGATGTTCCAGATGGCACCCTCGGTGAAGGTCAGGTGCTCGTAGTAGGCAATCAGCGCACCAAGAGTGCCTGGAGTGATCTTCTGGGCGAGGATGGAGGTGGTGGGGCGGTTGCCGAGGAAGGTCTTGTGAGGGACGAGCTCGTCAGGAGCACCCTCAGCACGTACTTCCTCTGGGGCCTTTCCGATCATGAGTGCCTCGGCCTGGGCAAAGTAGTTGGACGCAAGCATCCTGTGGGGAGACTGTTAGTCGCATCGAGAAATGTAGAGAGATAGACTGGCTTACTTTTGGTGGAGGTTGTTCTCGATGGGATTGTGGGATTCGGCAGCAAGAATGAAGTCGGTAGGGATCAGCTTGGTACCCTGGTGGAGAAGCTGGAAGAAGGAGTGCTGAGCGTTGGTGGCGGGCTCGCCAAAGAGGATGGCGCCAGTGGTGTACTTGACGTAGTCGCCGCTACGGGTGATGGCCTTGCCGTTGGACTCCATGGAGAGCTGCTGGAGGTAGGCGGGGAAACGGTGAAGGTACTGGTCAAAAGGAGCGACAAGGTGGGTCTGGGCACCGAAAAAGTCAGAGTACCAGACGCTGAGAAGGCCACCGAGCACGGGAATGTTTTGCTCGAGGGGAGTCTCGCGGAAGTGCTTGTCCATGGCGTGTGCGCCTGCAAGGAATTGGTGGAAGTTGTCGTAGCCAATGTATAGGGCAACCGAAAGACCGATGGCAGACCAGACGGAGTAGCGACCACCAACCCAGTCAGCGAAACCGAACATGTTCTTCTTGTCAATACCAAACTTGGTGACCTCGGCCTCGTTGGTGGAGAGGGCGGCAAAGTGCTTGGCAATGGCAGACTCGTCCTTTGCTGTCTCGAGGAACCACTTCTTGGCCGTGTTGGCGTTGGTCGTTGTCTCGGCCGTGGTGAAGGTCTTGGAGGCAACGAGGAACAGAGTCGTCTCGGGGTCAGAGTCCTTGAGCGCCTCGGCCATGTGGGTTCCGTCAATGTTGGAGACAAAGTGGAGCTTCATGCCAGGCTTGCCGTAAGCTTTGAGAGCCTCGGTGACCATGACAGGACCGCTGTGTGTATTGTCAATACATGTTCATGCAGAAAGCAAGTCAAGAACCGAGAGTGCACTCACAGGTCAGAACCACCGATACCAATGTTGACAATGGTGTCAATCTCCTTGCCGGAGTAACCCTTCCAGGCGCCACTTCGGACCTGCTCGGAGAAGTCCTTCATGTGCTCGAGGACAGAGTTGACCTCCTCGACGACGCTCTTTCCGTCGACCTGCATGGGCTCGCCGGATGTGTTGCGGAGTGCGGCGTGGTAGACGGCTCTCTTCTCGGTGAAGTTGATCTTCTCGCCCTTGAACATGTCGTCTCTCAGCTCCTCGACCTTGGCCTCACGGGCGAGCTTGCACAGGAGCTCGAGCGTCTCATCGGTGATGAAGTTCTTGGAAAAGTCGAAGATAGTCTCGCTGCCATCGGCCGAGTTGTTGAAGGTGCGCGAGAACTTCTCGAAGCGCTGCGGATCCTTCTGGAAGGCCTCCTTGAGCACGATGGAGCGGCCAAGCTCCTGGTGGTGCTTCTGCAGCTCCTTCCAAGCGTTCAGGTCGCTTGCTTGGGCGAATCCAGGCATTGTTTATGTTGAGAATCGGGTAATGGGTGGGGGGGAAAGGGTCTTGAGTAGCAGTTAGGACAGACTCGAGCTCTGAATAGACAAGCACAGCCACGCCAGAACGCTCGACTTACATCAATTGGGTAGTAGCTTGGAGCGGAGGGACTGAATGAAGAACTTTTGGTAGAGGGGGAAACGGAGGATGATAGGGTGGAAGGCACCGGAGAAGAGCTCGGCGGGTCGAGTCGAAGCTCGGAACATCCACTGATGTGGGTTTGTCTGTGACGTCGAACGCGCGGGGCATGACTTTGGCCTTGGCACCCTCGTCGTTACGAGTACCTTATGCTCTCTAAAACTACCGCCGGCTGAACTCGGTCTCTTCCATATCGGTCCGGAGCTGCTGCTCTGCGGACTGCTGCGCTCCGGACATGCTCCTCATTCACTTTTTTGTACTATTATTCGACCTCGATATTGGGTTCATGTGCTAATCCAGCAAAGGCGTGCTTGAGGAGACAAAGAGAATTCTGAACACTCCGTTACCCTAACTCTCTATTTCAAATGCATACCTATGCGGCCAAAGGCAGTCCAGCTGCTCAAGGAGCCACATGCCTCGTACACAAAGAGAAGCGGAGAAGTAACGACGGTGCCGACAGTACTGGGTAGGATGTCTATGGAAACGCCTGCTATACGCCCCATCTCGACTTGCTTTTCTGTCGGAAATGAGGACCCTGATCCGCGGTTCTGCCGCTTCTGCTACAATGGTCGTTTTGGTCATGCAATCCAACTCCAACACGCGACTTTCGTCGAATCATTTCATGTATGATGTGTCCTTGACACTTCCACCTGCATCGCCGAGCCCCTCAACTGGTCGATTGTAAGACCAGCCAGCAAATTGTTGCTGCATTGTCGATGAAAGCATAGGTCCCTCCACGTACGAGTCCGCGGGAGCCTCGGATGTGAACTCGCGGTCGAAGTTCTCCGTGTCTCGCTCGTCAACCTATGTATCTGGTCAGCAACGTTGTGTATGCGACCACACATTGCGTGAAAAACTTACCACGTTGGGCTTGAAGCTAGGCTCGTACTTCCTGTCTAGCAGCTTCCTCCAGTCGATAGAGTGGAAGAAGGGGTGCGCCTTGATTTCGGCAGCGCCGTTGACACCCAATCTCTTGTTGGCATCTCGATCGAGCAGTCTTGTCAGGAGATCACGAGCGGCGGGTGGGACAATCTCGGGCCCTGGGAAATGCAGTGGCTCTGCAAGGATCTTACGGTACATGTCGTTGGTGTTCTCGTCATAAAAGGGCGGCAGTCCGGTCAACATTTCGTACAGTAGGACTCCAAGCGTCCACCAGTCCACCGTCTTGGTATAGCCTGTGCCGTGCAACAATTCGGGTGCCAAGTACTCGGGCGTCCCGCAGAATGCTATGCGTGGTTAGCTCGCCTGTCATGTTTGCGGACACACATATGCTTACTGTTTGTTTTGTCTTCGTCCTTCATGTCCAGCTTACAAAGACCAAAGTCGCAGAGCGCGATGTGGCCAGTGTAATCGAGCAGGATGTTCTCGGGCTTCAAGTCTCGATAGATGACATTGAACCCGTGCAGACACTCCAGCGCGCAGAGAAGCTCGGCTGCGTAGAACCTCGATCTATTAATGTCGAATCGCTGCTCCTTCTGCAAGTGGTGGAACAGTTCGCCTCCATTGACAAAGGCGAGGACGAAGTAAAGTTTTTCAGGCGACTGGAAGGAGAACTTCAAAGGAACAATGAAAGGGTTGTTGATCTGGGCGAGCACAGATCGCTCCGCAAGAGTGTGCGCGACCTCGGACCGAGAGATGATGTGTGCCTTTCTGATCGTCTTGAGGGCATAAATCCGGCGTGTGTCCTTTTTTCTGGGTAAAAGTCAGTATTGACGAAGGAGAGAAGATACGCAAGATGAAGTTGTACATACTGAACCTGCATGACTTTGCCAAAGCTGCCCTTCCCTACAACCTTGAGCAACTCAAAGTCCTCGATCTTGAGCGATTGCTGGCGGTTCTCAACAAATTTGATGCCGACTCTGATCTGTCCAGTCCCGTATTGCACATCCTTCCAATCGATACCTGCTTGGCCTCTGCTTTTCTCCTTCTCGGCGTGAGCCGCTGCAGCCTTTTCCTGGTCTTTCTTGCTGAGTTTAGGGTCGCTGACATGAGGCTGCACCTCTTCAAATCTGGGGTTTATCCTGCAGGTGCCAATGAAAATGTCTTCGTTTCTCCCAGCGTTGGGTGAGGCGTTTGGATTTCTGATGTAGAGCGAAAGGTTGATGTCTGTTGCTCGTGACACATCAAACTTGTACTGTGTATTCTCGCCAGCCCATACGGGCTTTTCTGGGGTGCCT
The DNA here is from genome assembly GCA_027943355.1 of Dothideomycetes sp. NU200. Classification (NCBI taxonomy): domain Eukaryota; kingdom Fungi; phylum Ascomycota; class Dothideomycetes; species Dothideomycetes sp. NU200. The sequence continues at coordinate 476,650 of BSCJ01000021.1, read as the reverse complement.
GAGACGGCATTGACGAAGACCTGTTGCTTGTCAAAGTCCACAAGGGCGTATGGAAGGTATTTGGACGAGTATCTTCCATGGATAGAAGGAGCAGCGTTGATGCCAGCAGCGGATTGAGGGCGGCCATACGAGCCCACGAAGCTACTCTGAGCCAGCGAGGAGCCAGGTCGTTGCGAGCCGGCTACGGAGAAGCCACTGCCTGAGATGGAATTACCATGTCGAGGTTGGAAGACAGTCTCAGCGCCGGCTGGAAGAGAGAAACTTCGTCCTTCGTGCAGGGTAAGGATGAGGATACCCGGCTTGAGAGGGGCAGGCGCTTGGGGCAGGGCGTTTGCCTCGGAGGTCGAGACTAGATGCTGTCAGCGCAGATTATAAAAGGATAGGCAGAGCCTAATACCAATCCCATTTGCATCGTTGGCAGCAGACGTCGCGTTGGCTAGCGGGCTCGTGGGCGGCTTGGACGCAGCTTCATTTGTAATGGTAGATGTGGACGAGGAGCGACTAAAGGTGTTGGCCAGCGGGGCAAGATGCGTCTCCTTGAGCTCTACAGCCCAATTAGCATACAACTGAGAGAGCAGCGGCGAGCGACTTACTCTTGGTCAGCTTCCAAGACATGATGTGTGTTTGAGGTTTTAGATCGTCGAAGGCACGACAGAGAGAGTTGGCGGGCGTGCAAAGGCGTTAGCAAGTGGGGTGGAGCGGATGCGTCGTGAGCCGTGTCGGTGTAGGGCAGACTGGAGGCAGGGGATGGGGAGAGTCAAGAGCGTCGGCAGAGAAGACGGTCCGAGGCAGACAATGACAGTGACACGCGCTGCTGAATGAGCACTGTAGGGCAGGACAACGTGTATGAAGCAGAATTAGACGTCCGGGGTGGCTGTGTCGAGTTGCTCGCTCAGCTAAAGTACGGGAGTAGGTCGTGCAGTCCAGATGCCTGCTGCCGTTGCACTCTGGCCCTCTTGCCCTCCTGTCCCAGCCAGTGACGGGAACGAGTCGTGAGCCGTCCGTCGTACGCCAAGCACTGACCAACGTGGACTTTGGACCCTATCGATTGTCGGCGTCGGCATCTCCGTCATCACCTCCGACCTCATGTCGAGGCGAAGACTACGGGACCAGGAGTCACAAACAGATACACGCGCCTGCTCGCCTGTGGCCATCAAGAGCATCATTCATACCATCAACCCTCAGCATCTCCGCCGTCACGCGACCCCTATAACAGCCCCTTCTTCCGAGTCCGTGCCTCGAGCATCTCCGCAATAACACTGCTGTCGCGCCCGCGACAACACCCATGCGCGCCTTGCGATGGGACTCATCAAGAAGAAGACAGCGGTGAGGACCACCGAAGGAGGTATCAAATACATCTGTGATATCTGTTCTTCAGACATCACTGCTACTGTGAGTTTCCCTATGCTCCAAGCGCCTGTGGCAGCCTTTCCTGGGCCCATGGTCCGTGCACTCGTTGCGCATGCGTGGTTGCTGACAATGATGCTTTCAGGTGCGCATAAGATGTGCCGATGATGTATGCAGTGATTACGACCTTTGCGTGACCTGCTTCTCCGAAGCCAAGTCCTCCGGCAAACACGACCCTACAACACACGCCTTTCAGGTCATTGAACAACACTCGATCCCGATATTTACTGAGGACTGGGGAGCAGATGAAGAGTTATTACTGCTGGAGGGGGCCGAGACGTATGGCTTAGGATCATGGGCAGACATCGCAGACCATATTGGAGGTTACCGCACCAAGGACGAAGTCCGAGACCACTACATCAATACATACATCGAAAGCTCAAAATTCCCACTGCCAGAGCGGGCCAGTCCTCATGACCGGACTCTGTTCGACACGGTTCCACGCGACGAATTCCAGGCACGGAAGAAGCGACGGATAGAGGAGCGGAAGGATGCACAGAAAAATCAGCCGCCGACGGACCCCAAGCAAAAGCCAACCTCCAGTGTGCCATCATGTCACGAAGTCCAAGGCTTCATGCCTGGCCGCCTCGAGTTCGAGACTGAATACTTCAACGAAGCTGAAGAGGCCGTACAGCACATGCAATTCGACCCTGGTGATGGAATCAACCCCAAGACAGGTGAGATCGAGCCGGAAATGGAGCTGAAGGTGGTTGTCATGGACATTTACAACCACCGCTTGACTTCTCGTGTTGAGCGGAAGAAGGTGTTGTTTGAGCATAACTTGCTCGAATACCGCAAGAACGCGGCTGCCGACAAGAAGCGCACCAAGGAGGAAAGAGAGCTCCATAATAAGATGAAACCGTTTGCTAGGATGATGAATGCCGCTGATTTCGAACACTTCAACGCTGGTATAGAGTACGAGTACAATCTCCGTCAAGCGATTACGCAGCTTCAAGAGTGGCGTCGTATGCAGATCAAAGATCTGAAGGCTGGGGAGAAGTATGAGCTCGACAAGGCTCAGCGCCAGGCTCGTGCCGCGGCCAATCCGGTAGACAGATTCCCGGGCAGTCTTGGACGTGCGAATAAGCCCAGTGCGCAAGAGCCACCATCTCAAGCTAGCCAACTAGTCGCGATCGAGCTGCCCCCAAAGCCAGAAACGGGAAGCGGTCTTCAGACGCCGCCCGAATCTGCCTCTCCCACTATAGCAGGCATTGTCAATGGGACGAATGGTATCAAGGTGAATGGGGTGAGCGGCGTGCCAGCAGCTCAACCTCGCTTCCAGCTTCAGCCACTCGACAAAGTATCGCGTCTCGATCTCAACACTGACAACTCCCCGGACATGCACTTGCTGAGTGCAGACGAAAAACACGTGTGTGAGAGATTGCGTCTCAGCAGCAAAGCTTACATGGTGATGAAAGACGCGGTGCTGAAGGAGGCTCTAAAGAATAACGGCAACCTCAAGCGGAAGAACGTGAAGGAGATCTGCCGAATCGATACGACCAAGGCAGGAAAGCTCTTCGACTTTTTTTGCTTCAGTGGCTGGATAGCAAAGGGTTAAGGACGAACGTGCAGGAGAGGCGGAGTTGAGTGAACGAATGAGAGGAAGTTTCTGTATTACCGATACCCTTGGACGGAGTTGTGTACTGGACTACTGATGTATTAGAGAGCATCTTTGCAGGATTGGACCGGGTTGATTGCATGAAAGTACGAAAAGAGAGGAGGGCGTGGTAGCACCAAGCGTGTACTATGCACAAGGTGTGAAGCAAAAACACCAGAGGATACATCAAATGATTGAACGAGAAGCAATAAAATCAAGTCAAACTAGCAGCATGTGCGCCGACGCGGACGTCTCGTTTTTAATAGTCCATGTAAGCCGTGGATCTTGTTAGATTGCAGAAGAGCCTTGTTGTGCAAGTCAGAGCTGCAACGCCCCGAATTTCGGGCGGACAGAGACTCCCGATCCTCGGCCTACGGATGACCTCGCGCCTAAAGTTACAGCCGCATGTGGGTGCTTATTGTTTTCTCCCACTCCCACATGAAAGATATCTCTGAACAATTGGCTATCTCCCGAACCTCCAGACGACTGAGTTACATGGAGCGATAACGTTTGCGCGACTTTGGCTGTTCTCTTGTCCAGCACTTCATCTGGCCGCATTGCACAATCGGCCGGCGATAAGACGGCGCAACCAGTATGAACAATCGACTGGCCATTCAAACTGGTCAAGCTCTCATTAGAGCAGCAGCACCAGGAAAGACGTGCGCACAAAGAGGAGCATGTTTACCCAGCCTTTTCGGTCCCAAAGTGCACCCGCAGAGCAGAAATCTTGGGTCATGGAGCAACAGACGCATACGAGGTGGCCACCATACCAAAGCATGTGTCAAAGCTTCAGTAAGGTCGTCTAGGACGTATGCTACCATGTCGCAATACCGAGACAGTATGCCAGCTCTTCACGCCCGCCGCACACAAGCAACTAAGTTCGCTATCCAGGTGAATACGGCCGGGGTCCCATTGCCGAGTACGATGCCCGTGTGAAGAACGGCACCCTTAGGAATGACGAGCACCAGAGAAGTATGTGCCAGCGATGCCGTCCTTGATGTTCATTGCCCACTGCTGACTGTTCTCCCCAAGCACTTATTCAGGGTCTCCAGGATCTTCACGAGATGCTCTCTCAGTACACCCCACCTACAGTCGTCCAGCCTACCATCGAGTCCCTGCAACCCAAGAAGAAGTCTCTTTTCGGTAGCCTCTTCGGTGGCGCCTCACAGAGCTCCCAGACTGCTCTTGACATTCCTGACTCTCTTCCCAAAGGCATGTACATGTACGGAGACGTTGGGAGCGGCAAGACCATGATGATGGACCTTTTCCACGACACGCTGCCCCGAAATATCAAGAAAAAGAAGCGCATCCACTTCCACAACTTCATGCAAGAGTGTCACCGCGACCTACATAAGATCAAAATGAAGCATGGCAACGACGTTGATGCCATTGCCTTTGTTGCCGCTCAGATCGCATCCGAAGCATCTGTCTTGTGCTTTGACGAGTTCCAATGTACTGATGTCGCAGACGCCATGATCTTGCGCCGTCTAGTCGAGAGCCTAATGCACCATGGCACGGTCATTGTGACGACTAGTAACCGTCATCCCTCTGACCTCTACAAGAATGGTGTGCAGCGCGACTCTTTCATCCCATGCATAAATCTCCTCTTGCAACGCCTCTCCGTCATAAACCTAGATAGCACGACCGATTATCGCAAGATTCCGCGCCCGGCATCAGGCGTCTACCATCACCCCCTCGACAAGACCGCAAAGACGCACGCAGAGAACTGGTTCAAGTACTTCGGCGACTTTGAACACGACCCGCCTCATTCAGCCGAGCAGACTGTCTGGGGCCGCAAGATCGTCGTACCCAAAGCCAGCGGAAAAGCTTGCATGTATGACTTTGATCAGCTTTTGGGCGCAGGCAGTGCAACCGGCGCAGCGGACTACATTGAACTAATGCGCAATTACCACGCCTTCATCATCACAAATGTACCACAGATGGACTATCGCGCACGCGATGTCGCGAGACGCTTCATCACATTTATTGATGCAGTCTACGAATCGCATGCCAAGCTCGTCCTCACCACCGCGGTGCCCCTTACCCAGCTCTTCCTCTCCCGAGGTCAAGTTGATGAGGTACTAGGCCAGGCCGCGAAACAGGGCGATAAGGCGGCACAAGCAGCCAAGAGTGATGGGGATGATGTGGACGACGTGATGCGAATGATGATGGATGATCTAGGCATGACGATGGAGATGATGAAGAAGAGCAATTTCTTCTCCGGTGATGAGGAAGCCTTTGCCTTTGCTCGAGCCCTGTCAAGATTAAGCGAGATGCAAGGCAAGCCGTGGGTTGAGCGCGGTATGGGTGTTGGTATGGGTGAAGGTACTAAGGAAGGCAAGAAAGATGTTGACGATTATTCGAAAACACGAAGTCGATGGAGGGAAGACAGTTCGTAATACCTCAGAATCAGAGAACCCCACAGACAACACGATAGGTGTATCTGATTGGCATAAAAATACCAGATCTTGATGTAGAAATAATGTGCGTCGTTCAACAAGCAGCTCTGGGGAAGCAAAATCTATATGGAGATCAACATATTGGTACTCTTCGGCCGTCAGTCAATAAACACACTCTCATTACAGCACATCTTCAACCATGAAGATGCACCATGGGCAAAAAGAACGGCTCCAACCGCGATTCGAACGCGGGACCTCACGCAATTTGGAACTCAGGGTGTAGCCCTAAGCGTGAATCATACCCCTAGACCATCGGAGCTCGACGTGAGATTGCCTGCGTAGCTAGAAATATATTCTGTCAAGCGTGGATGTCCTACTAGTCCTGCGGTGCGGTCAGCTCTTCTAGCCCTCGTCTTCGAGGTACCTAACTCTTAACTTCAGCGTCAGTGATACTATATTTTTCGAGCACGTTCATCGTTGTAAGCCAACTTGATGCTTAGAATTAGTCGGCTGACAAGTTCTTATATCCAAGGATACGTGCACATGCTGAATTGTCGGAGTTTGCTTAAGCCTTCCGGCCAACGGGAACAACCCCCATGGGCAAGCTTGGCAGAATGTGGGTACGTTTCAGCGGAGTGGGTCTGCAGGAACGACAACACGCACGCCACAGACGTCGATCTGGGACTTGAAGCGCGACCTTGCCTGTTCGGGAACTGCTCTAGCATGTGCGCAGCTGTACACCTGACATCCTTTGGTTCTCCGAGGTCCACCGTTGGTCGATGCGGTCTGAAGAGACTTGGGAGCTGGCAAAGTTGGTCACCCGCACAGCTCTTTCACCCGTCCGCACTTGATGAGTGTGTTACTGAGTTAGTCCACCACTCTCTCTAAGCTTCTCTTATCGCATACACAGGTTGTCCTGTGTGTCTCCTGTCATCTGATCGTAACCCCGAATATCTCCGTAGAGCAAGCACACACGCGTAAGTGAAGATGAGATCCAACACAGCTCTTGCCGCAGTAGCGGCTTCGCTTTTGTGTGTTTCTCAGGCATCGACTCTGACACCCCCGGTCCTGCCACTGATTGTTCGCAATCCTTATCTATCGACATGGTTGGCGAATGCGAGGGATGTGCCATGGAGCAGATGGCCGATGTTCTATACTGGTCAAGAGGTAGGTTTGCTCGCCTGAAGCTCCAATTACTGGACCTATTAACAGCAAGCACAGATTGGCTTTTCCGTTCTTGCCAGTGTGCCTGAGAACAGTACTTCCTATCCACTGCTTGGCAGGCCTCATGACTCGCTTGTAGACGGAGATAGGTAGGCTTGCTATACTTTGCTTCGCGCTGCCATGGTCTTTGCTTGTGCTAACCATGGACAAGCTACAATGTCTCTTACCCTACGTACAAGGGCGCCAATTATGATGCATCAGTCACCAATTTGACCTACGCTATCCCTCCCCACGACTCAAGACATGGTGCAGCCGAGATAATTCTGTCATTTTCATCGCCAGTAACGCCTACTTCGACTCTGCGGCAGTCGATTCCGGCTTCCTACCTGACTGTCCATGTCACTGGCAGCTTTGACATCGATGTTTACGTCGACGTCAACGGCCAGTGGGTCAGTGGAGACAGAGGGAGTCAAATAACGTGGAGCCTCGATGAAAACCACCCTGAAAGCGGTGAGACCAAATTGAAGACTTGGTCGGTGAAGAGAAGGGACGAGCTGCTTTTCACAGAATTCGGTGATCGTGCGGAGTGGGGTACACTTAAATTCACTGGTCCTGCTGTGAGCATATCCTGCATGGAACACCCTTCGCTCATGTACTGACTAAAGTAGGACGTTCGTCACGAATCTGGGACTTCTGCAATTCTCAGGCAGCGTTTCTCACGTACCGGAACACTTCAAAACGAAAACGACAATGGCTTCAGAGAAATCATGGACGAGGAGCCCGTGTTTGCTTTCTCCAAGTCGTTCCAATTGGCATCGAACGCTTCTGATGCCATCAATAATACAGATAGTGTTTTGTTCACCATTGCCCACATCCAGGATCCAGTCACACAGTATGCCTCCGCTCGAGGCCTCACCTTCATGCGTCCACTGTGGAAGACCTGGTATCCTACAGACGAAGCTCTCACCACATTCCATTACCACGACTTCAAGAATGCCGCCAAGCTTGCACAGAACTATTCCAATCAGCTGGCAATCGATGCTTATGCCTCCGGCTCTGACTCGTACGTCGACATCGTCGCCCTTTCAGCTCGTCAGACTATGGGAGCTACCAGCTTCTCTGGCACCGAGGAGAACCCCATCCTTTTCCTCAAGGAGATCAGCTCCAACGGCAACTCACAAACCGTGGATGTCATTTTCCCTGCTTTCCCTTTCTTTCTGTACACTCAACCTCGATGGTTGGCTTACTTGCTCGAACCTCTGCTCGAGCACATGCTTAGCGGCCAGTATCCAAACAAGTACAGTATGCATGACCTGGGTACACACTTCCCAAATCTGACTGGACACGCTGATGGCAACGACGAGTATATGCCTGTTGAGGAGTGTGGAGACATGCTGATCATGGGTCTTGCTCTTGTGAACTCGCTGAACTATGAAACTAGTGTTGACGCACAATCAATCTGGTCTGCCATGGGCTCAGACGACTTTAATCCGTCTGAGGATTTCAGTCCCTTTGCATTAGGGACGCTTGAGACACGTGAGCAGATTTTCGGCCTGGATGGACGCTGGGGAGGATCTACTCAAGGCCTTAAGCAGGCAAAACAATGGCTTGGCAAGTCCTACAAGCTTTGGAAGCAATGGACTGGATATCTGGTTGAGTTCACCCTCGAGCCTCACAACCAGCTTTCGACCGACGATTTTGCTGGCTGGCTTGCACTACACACGAATCTCGCTCTCAAAGGTATTGTTGGTATTCGAGCTATGAGTGAGCTTGCAGTCATCATGAACGAGACTAGCGACTCTGAATACTACCGCAACATTAGCGAGTCATACATCAAGCATTGGGAAAAACGGGCCATCTCTCGGGACGGTACTCATGCCAAGCTCGCCTACGACTGGTATGGCAGCTGGACGACACTGTACTCTCTCTACGCTGATGCATTGTTATGCTTTCACCCATCAACAACCAACAACACTTCATTTGCCCCAGTCTCTGGCGACAATGACCAGGAGACTCTGAAGGATAAAAGCCCTGTCAAGCCACCAACCACCGACTTCATCCCCAACCACATCTACAAGATGCAAAGCGACTGGTACAGTGAAGTCATGCAAAAGTACGGCGTGCCACTCGACAATCGCCACCTATACACCAAGACGGACTGGGAATTCGAAGCTGCGTCTGTGGCATCTAAGAAGACTCGCACGCAGATTCTCAACGCCGTCAGTAAATGGCTCAACGAAACGGATACAGATAGACCTTTTACGGACCTGCACAACACCGAGGGTAGTGGTGGCTTTCCTGGTCCTGATTTCTTTGCTCGTCCAGTTGTCGGTGCACACTATGCTTTTCTGACTTTGGAGAGAGCTTGTGGCGGGACTGCAATGGCTGGATTGGCATTCCTTGACGAGTAGAAACATTATTGAGCAAGTTTGGAAGGAAAAATTGAATGATCTCGTTCTTGTTCTTTCGCAAGGAACAGCAGCTCTGGAATCTCTGTTACTCAGCTCATAGAATGGGTTGACCTTACCCTCATACGCACGCTTTCTAATCAGTCGACGTAGTGGCGAAGACATGAGGAAGGATTGTGACCATTTCTTGTACTGTTGAATTTCCTGCAGCCGAGTGCCTAGATTGGACTGCCTAAAGGTCATTTTCGTCGAGTCAAGCTCCGGAAATCTCCATAACACGTTGCAACTGCGGTGCTTGTGACTTACAATATCTAATCCAGCTGCATCTGCTGCAGAACGGCCCCACTTGATGACTACAGGGAGGAATATGCAATATACAAGTGGATGCCGCTTTCAAGCAATATCTGTCTATCAAATACAGTAAGCCGACCCTCTCACAAAATTGAGCTAGTTTGCCAGATAAGACTTTGACCAATCGGACGCTTACGTGATCTGTCGGGCGCACCGAACTGGTATGTTGGACCGAGGCATCATCATGGCTACCTCAAATATATGTTCTTCAAAGGATTGCAAAGTGGGGAGCTTAGCAAAGGAAAGGCGTATGATACCCGTATAAGGACCACTATATCTCGTGAACTTGGCATATTCATAGTATCAATTGAACGCAACTCAATATTTTACACAGACCACTTGCTTCGAGATGGAATGGCAAAAAACTAGCGAAGAGGAAAGACTCCGGGTGCTAGCCCAAATTCCAAAACATTGGCTCATTGCCTCTTCTGCTGATCATGATGGCAAAAGACCGAAAGCTTTGACTGGCGCATATATACAATCGTTCCTCTCTACATTTGAAGTAGAGATTACAGAAACATCAACCTCGGCTCTACTGAACAAATTAGCAATTGGGGAATGGAGCGCCAGACAAGTTGTAGAAGCATTCTGTCACCGAGCGGCCATTGCACACCAGCTTGTCGGTTTCACCTTTCTTTCCTTACAACCGTATCTCCGGCCGCTCTCTTCTTCTACTTTGCTTCGCTCTCCATGAAAGGTGAAGCCAAATGCTCAGAGTTGAATAGGTCCCTTGCGTAACTGAGTTTCTCTTTCCCTCCGCTCTCAGCCGTGCCGACGACTTGGACACTCAGCACATGTCCCACGTCTCAGTCCTTGGGACCCTTCACGGTCTTCCTGTCTCCCTCAAAGATCAGGTACAGATCCGTGGCACCGATTCCGCAACAGGCGTCATCTCTTACCTGGGCTCGCCCTCCACGGAGACCTCACAGATCGTGGTCGACCTCATTGCTTCAGGTGCCGTTCCAATCGTCAAAACAACGGTCCCGCAATTCTCATTTTCGCTTGAGACGCAAACTAACATTCACGGCTACACCTTCAACCCTGTCAACCCCGCACTCTCCGCTGGCGGCAGCAGTGGAGGCGAGGGAGCACTGCTGGCATTAAAGGGTGCGGCACTAGGCTGGGGAACAGACATCGGTGGGAGTATACGCGTTCCCGCTGCATTCAATGGCCTATACGGGCTCAAGCCCTCGACGCAAAGACTGCCATTCAAGGGCGTGAGGAGAGTCGGTGACGGACAGGCAGGTGGTATTCCTTTTGCTATCGGGCCCATAGCAGCGAGCGCAGATGCGTTAGCAATAGCTACACGTGCCTTACTTGCTCGGGAGCCATGGCTGAGAGACCCGGAGGTTGTGCAATTGCCGTGGAGACAGGAGACGTACACGTCTGTTTCGAAGACCGCAAAGGGCGAGGAAGGCACAAGGAAGCTTCGGTTTGGCATTCTCAGAGATGACGGCATTTGCAGACCTCAACCTCCTGTGAAACGTGCTATTGGGCTTACTGTTGATGCAATCAAGAAGCTAGGACACGAGGTTGTTGAATGGACCAATCCTCCGTCTCACTCTGTCGCCACGAGACTGGTGTATTCGACTTGGTTATCCGATGGCGGTAGGGAAGCACATGCGGCGTTGAAAGCGAGCGGCGAGCCGGCTACGGACGCATTTACTGCTCTTTGGGGATCTGACATCAGTGCCCATGAAGCCACTGCCACTGATATCAGGAGAACAAACATCGAAATCCGGAATTGGAGAAGCGAGTATGCAGAATATTGGAACGAAATGGGGGTCGATGCGGTGATCGCACCTGTGAGCCCCTATGCGGCGCCACTAATCGGCAAGTTCAGATATCTTGGTATGTCTGTCTCTTCCTGCATGTCTTCAAATCTCCATTCCCGCCTTGCTGACTGGTATTACTGTCTAGGCTATACGCCCTGGCTTAACATACTAGATTACAGCGTTGCTGTCATCCCTGTTCTCCGGGCACATGCTCAGCTAGATGTGTATCCTGCTGAACAGTATGCAGCCTTGAACGATCAAGACCAGATCTGTCATGATGAATGTAGGTTTAAAAGCGCCACATTCGTGGCCTTTGGTCCATTCTTTGCTGACTCTCCACTCTATAGATGACCCAGTTGTGTTCCACGGTTCGCCAGTAGGTGTACAGATTGTAAGCCGCAGATTTGAGGAGGAAAAGGTGTGTGCTCTGGCGGAGGCGTTGGGCGAGGCTATTCGTGAGGAGCAGTTTGCATTTCCAGCTCTTGAATATAAGTCCTGCCTTTGAGAGCTCATACTCTTATTGGTCAATACATGACTTTTTTTTTTTGGCTAAATACAGTATTCTCCACGTTTACGCAATCCTTGTCCAGCCCGAGAAACGCGGTACCACAACCATAGGTCGTGCTTTCCACACCAAAGGTATAATAAACCTGAAGGAGTTTTGGCTCCGAGGTAGCTGTCTCGCTTCAACGTGTCGTGATGCCGTTTCGTTTAGAGCAGTGGTGGTATATAATCAAGTGTTCCGGGCAGCTGGTACACAATCCGCTGTGGAATGTGGTCAAGACAGACTACGTTTCATCCAGTGAACGCTGGAGACAGAGCTTTCAAGGATTTTTGGGCATTGCAATCTACAATCACATCACACTGAAACGAGGGAAAGTTAGAATGCGCGCCGTCATTAAACGGCGGTGTTTTCCGCATCTGCATGCTGTGGTGCCTGGGATGTCGAATAGTTATGGCCGGCAAACAGGGTCCCCCCCATGACACGGCTCTCCAGGCCATTGAGGTGTCGCGGCGTGTTTGGGCCCAAGGGAATGGTAAGCATCAGAGACATGTTGAGAACATCTGTAATACAGTACGCCTTCCAGTATAATACGCTACTGAGTTCGTGCGAACACCAGTATCGGTACTATTCACACACAGTAAAGGCGTAATCCTGGACGAAGGTAGGGTAAGATGCGGCGTTAAGACGGACATAAGCGCGAAATAGGGTCGGTCCTTCATCCTGTGGAAGCTTTTGTTGGTTACGTACTGGTGTATACATTCCGCCACGAATCCGTCCGTTCGTCCAGACTTCCTGCTGAGCCCATGTTTTGTGGTGCTATCATAACAAGGAGATCGTGCGAATCTTGACCTGACCAGGGACTCGTTCGCATACTATACATCTGCTTTGGAGACGCTTGCGATAATTGAATAGCTGCGACTATACATGTCAGCCTGACATCGCGAGACCTTTCTGTGGCATTCAGATTATTCCTTTGTCGTCAGATATGTTTCACAAGGGTGCTGTATCATCACCATCAGCTAATGTCAGTTGATACTTGGACAAGTGTGATTGTCGACTCCCCTTTAGCCACATGCCATAACAAAATACAACACCTAGGATGTCACGAAGCCTTCTCGAGAACGCGGCTGAACTACTGAACAAGATCTGGCTTGCATACCGCGAGGAGATATGCGCGGACGAAACCGATCAAATCGTATGGAAGAGCCCTAGACGCCTCATATTAAGAAGCGGCTGCCTCGAGAAGACTATTAAGAAACGACCTGGCACGACCAGCCCTCTTATGAAGTTTCCGGAAAAGCTTTGCAAGCTACCTCACGACAAAGTGATCTTACTGAACTTCCTTCAATGCAACGTCGCCGTCACTCACATGCAATGTATATTGGAGTGGCTGTTGAAAGGTGAGCATTATATCTGGACTTGCATGCAGGAAGCATCTAACGGCGACGGCAGATGTTGCGTCCAAGATCGAAGTCGCATTGTTTCTGCTGAAAGACCCTCCCCTTATTGTTACCATGGAACCTGACGGCAATCCATCAGTCAGTAATGCAGGCTTTCGACACGTCTGCTGGCGTGTGACTATGAGCTCGACAGAGGTGTATGCCATCGATCTTACCGGATGCCAATATGGTTGGTATGAGCCAGTATGTCCGTGGACAGAGTGCTTCGAGAGGCGATGTCTCAGTGAAGTAGCTCTCAATGTTGGATTCCGAGATGAGGAAACTACGGCACCCTTGACCGCTGCAGATTCAGACTCCGCTACCCTGAAGCTACCAAAGGTCGATGATTACTATATCTTGGTACAAGAACATTTCTCCAAGAGTATGAAGACCTATCTCGACGGCCTGCCTGTGGCGATGCTACGCATAAGCTCGGGATTCGCCAGAAGCTGTGCGGAGAAAGCACTTATCGAAGAAGTCAAAAGAAAAGCTGAGCTGGCCACGTTGGCAGCCGACGAAGTGTGGAGTACTTTTCCTTGGAAGTCAACATGATTGTGACGCTGGCATTCACGGTTTCTGCCACTCGCCACCTCAACAGCCGTCTCAAGAGGTTTCTGACTATTTCAATAGATCTGGGTATAAAAACTTACCTAATTTGAGTCTCCTAATCTCGTAATTATGCTATACGAGCACCAAAGCCATGTATGCCAGGTGTCGGAACAAAGCACTCTCCTGAGTCACAAAGAATCAAGAAACTCGAGGCATAACCGATAACTTGACTTGCTTCCCGCTGTCAGGATAGACAATTCAATCCTGCACTTGGCTCCAGGAAAACTTCGGTATAGGCAAACACGCCTACTCGATCTTGAAGCTCAACGAGCAAACGAAGCTGCTCTATATGCCCTCTCACAAATGTGCCTAATGAGCAGGGGAAAGAAGGATCAATGCTCTTGCCATGACCGGACCTCAGAGATGGTTGGCTAGAGCTCTTGGCGTTTTATTGCGACTGAATCACCTTACCTTTGGTGCCCAGAGCAATCGGCAGGGTGAGTGGCCTGCAACATCAGCCATCCCGTAAGAACATTTGCAATACCCGCAGGAATCTGCAGGCTAGCCCTGGTATGATAGAGAATCTGAAGCATTTACACACGTGTATAAGCAACATGATCGAGTCGCATGGGGGCAACGACACTCTCATGACACGATACTCTTATGCATGTCAAAGGAGATTTCTGCGGCACGAAGAAAGCACAATTATTGAGACACGAGAACCTTGTGCGAGAGCCGCTTGTGAGAATTACGTGGCTACTGAGGCCTCATAACATGAGACAGAAGTGGCGCAAGAAGTAATGTAGCTGAAGCTTAGGAGGAATATCCCAAGCAAGATAGGTGTATGCTTCTGTTGGTTCCGCGCCTTCACGGAAATGTCACTTTAAGAAGGGGCGCTTGCTGCCGCAATCACGTCGACCGTTCCACTCACAACTCTTCAGCAAACCACCACATCAAGACCACCTTCAGTTCACGCCATTTCATCGGCGCATCGCACCCAGTGTTCTACTGCCTAGATTCGCATGAAAGTCTTTCTCGTTCAATTTCGAGCATACGACGTTACTGATACCTTCAAGTCAAGCCATGACTGACGCAATGAAAGAGGCTTTTGCTGATCTGCCATCTGGGATGACTTCCCTCGACTTAGATGTTCCTCATTGCACGGATCGTACCGCGATCAATGATGACGCCCTGATTGAAAGCTACAAGAGAAACACTCACGATTCTGGCGATACACCTCCGAACCTAAGAACAACAGAGCCATGTCTCATGATCCCCGTCAATCTCTGCGAGAGATCACCACAGCCTGAGAGCTCAGACCAATTGAATGAAGCACAGAATGTGACTCACCAAAGAGGTCCCTTAACAGTCCTGAACATCTGCGAAATCACTCCTGAGCCCGATGACACCCATGATCAGACGTTATGTGGTGATGACTGCTCTCACTGCGGCAGGGCGGGCGCGAAAGGGCGTTGTGCAGGCTGCAAAGACTCGCCACGAGTCGATGGATCTTTCGACAAAGGTCCTGTCTACTGCGGCAAGGAATGTCAGGCAGCGGATTGGGCAGCGCACAAGACACAGTGTAAAGTCCGACAGGCCAACAAGCAGATGGTAGCTCTGCATCGTGCTGGTGAAATTCTAAGCTCACTGTTTTATATCTGGCGTGAGGCGTGCTACGATCGACCAATCACCAGCATCAACTCCAGCAGCCAAGCCATCGAGATCTACGAGAAGTACGACCTCGCACCGAAGCTCTTACCTGGAGGACGAATCTATCCCCTCAATCTGTCACTGTTCCATGACGACGAAACAAAGCTTGCTGTTCTCGCCAACATGAACTGTGATGTCTCCCTCGCCTTCTTTCATGGCATAATTTACGTTTTCTTGAAAGGCAAGTCACCACAACGAGCTTTTCTCTAGCCTTCCTGACAGCTTCCAGATCTTGCTACCGCGGTCGAGGAGGTCGAGGTTATAGTCAAGAACATCCTTCGCCCAATATACATGTGTGACTCTGCTCGTGGTCAGTGTCAGCTACAGGGCACTCATCATGTTCTCAAGGTTCACCTCAAATCAGGATGTCAGTGGGCTGTCGATATGACTGCTGCGCAACTTGGCTGGAAAGAAGTTGTTCTCCCATGGTCCGACTACTACGCAAAGCGATGCCAGAAAGTGTTGACTGTCGAGAGTTTTGGTGGGAGAAGAGCATATTTCCAGACCGTTATCGACAATCCGGAAGTCGGACTTGCTCCCTACCGCGATATGGCGAACTGGACCCGCAGCATGGGCGACGCGTTCGTGAAAATTGTGGAAGATGTTCTGGCGCAGAATAACCTTAGCATCAGCGCTTCACTCAATGCTACTCAGTCGAGGTGGACAAGAGTGGAGGAATGTATAGTGAGATCGGCCGGGGAAGAGATGAAGAGGACCGCTACTGAGATTGACAATGCTTGGGCGTACTACCGCCGTGAGGCTGTATAGAGCGTCAAAAGAGCTTGATGATATCATGGCTGCAGCTGAAGCTCAAGAACTGGGGTTCCAGAAGAGCATCTTGACAATTGTCGATTTGCCGCACAGTCAATGTACATGTAGTCTCTCGCGATTTGCAGAAGACCATTACCAACTATGCATATTCCAGACAGACCTCCAAGGTGAACAGAGGAAGGCAGTTCCTATGAGAACGACCGAGCAAGTGAATGGGTCCAATCACACTGACCCCTAGCATGTTGTAAGCCATTTCGCTACAAAGGTCAACCTAATAAAGTGGGCCCAGGGACAAGTGAGAGCCTTCTTTGTTACCAGAAATGAGAAAGCTCTTAACTCGAATATGTTTGACGAAGCTACCGTTCTGGAAGCCGGCGCCACTGAAACACGATGTAAGATAGTTCGGACGCACTGGGGAGTTCTGGATCTCGCATAACTCTCTCTGCTCTGCATGTCTTGTGTTTCAATAAGGACATGATTGTAATTCATCCTTGCTGAGACGTCATTTTCTCGCTTTGGAATCTAGATCTTGCTGATCGCTGCTAGGATTCCATTGTCTCTCTTGCGCTCACACACAATATAATGCCGGCTGATTAAAGACAGAAATCACCCTACCGTCGGCTGCGGGTGTTTACATGTACCCGTGGTACCTTCGGCAGTCATACACAGGCTTCTGTCCCGTGAAAGATGTGGGGAAGGGTGTTAGTTGTACTAGCAAAGGTAAGTTGTTTAAATCACAAATACCTAGAACACATTCTTCGGATGTCTTTTCGTTCGTACCGGTGTCTTTGTAGGTTCTTGCTCTGTTGCTTGCACTTATGTAATTATCCGCCCCGAAACGATAAGCAAAAGTGTTGGGACAATAGCGAGCAGTCAAGCCACATGCGCATTCGCTAGCGCCACTACAGATTTCGACCGTGTCGCATACTAAATGTGTAATCAGACAGCCATTCTCCAGAAGCCGAAGAGCTACCTTGTCACGATTTTCCATCGATAAGTCCATTATCACTACCTCATTTGCTACTTAGGGGTGGTTTATTCTCATCTCTCAGCATGCGAATAACATTGCAACGTATCACTGATATTGAAGATGCTCGCAAGATGGCAGACATATATTTCGAATCTTGCCAGCATAACACGCTCTCGCTGGCATGCTGGCCTCGTACACCCGAGGTACATGCGTGGTGGACGAACCACGTTGCGAAAGGATTGTCAAATCAATCGAATCATTATTTGAAAGTTGTTCAATGGCTCGACGATGGCTGCAACGACGGTCGAGGCGACATGATCGCATGGGGCAAATGGGTCGAGCCCGATACTACTGTTGAGGAGAGATCTGAAACCTCACCTGGGATACAGAAGGACGACATCCTACTACCCATAGGAGCTGATGCCACGGTATGCAACGAAGTCTTTGGGGCATGGGAGTCTATAAAAGACAGGATCATGGGCAACCGGCCCCATTGGTGTAAGTGTGTTATAGCTTGCGATATGCCCAAGTCCTAGAATCTGATAGCAAACAGACCTTGAGCAGCTGTTTACGAGTCCACGGTATCAGAGACGCGGCGCTGGTAGCATGATCATGGAATGGGGGGCTGGGCGAGCTGATGACGAAAATGTAGAGGCGTATCTAGAGGCCAGCGGGTCCGAGGGACTCAACTTGTATCATAGGTGGGGATTTGGAGAAATCGAGAGCTTGGAAACCTTGATTAGCAGTGTGAATCTGCTCGGCGCACAGCCAGTCAAGTTCGTGACTGCATTCATGGTGCGACACGCTGAGCCCAGGAAGAGGGAGTAGGTAAGGCACAGACACTCCTCATTCACCACGGTCGAGCTGCTGTACTTCGCCCTTTTCGGATACTACATACAACTGCTGGATTGTCTTCAACATTTTGAGCCTTTGCATGCTCGCCATAATCCCCCAATAGATCCTAAATCAAGAATCACTCAAGGTAGGCTCCACTGTGAGATCTCAACCTGCCCTACCACAGCTGTGATTGATCTTACATAGCTATATGTTGTTTAATCGTGCCCCAGAGAGCTGGTCAAATCGCTGTATTCGATGCCTCTCGATGTCACCGCGTTTGCTTCAAGTATATATGACAGCACCAGGAAGGTCTCGAGTATAGGATAAACCGGGAGTGAGGCGGACATGATGACGAGATGAGAAATATGGTCCCATTGTATCAGGCCATACAAGCAGTTCAGGGAACTCAGACCGCTTCATAACCCTACGGCCGATGTAGAGGTCTATGTCTGTTCCGCTTAGTACTCATGACTGGACATAAGGACGGGGAGGCGGCAGCGTAGCTAGATCAGGAAATGAGAAGTCAGGCAGTCACACTAAGTCTCATAGGATATCATTGATCACTTGACTCCATATAGCCCGACTTAAAATGTCCAGGAGGCCTTTCTTACATGTATCCAGCCAATTCCGACAGTCTAGTAAGCTGACAACGATTTATTAGGCCGGATGTCGATCCAATTGGACAGTGTCGGTAAGACGCCGCAAGCATAATACGAGCTGAACATCAGGCACACCACATTCTAGTAATCATACGCTTCCTTTGGCACTCTATACGAAGGCCCAAATTAGCATATCACAGCACTACTCGATACGTGTGCAGACTGCCGACGGGTAGAGACATATAAATTCCCCAGCTCCCATTCCAGAAAACACCCGTTCGATACGCTTATACTTCCCTGGAACTTGATCAATCATGGTCACTCAAGTTGTCCTTCCGGCAGCTAGCAGCTCCAAAGACACCATTCCCGCGGCCATCAGTCTTTCATCTAAATTTGCGATCCGCTCTCAAGATCACCGACTAGAGCAAAGACCGGAGTCCTCTGACACTCCTCCGACTCCGTCGCTTGGAGTACTCGAAAGCTTCAGTGGAACCTTTGCTGGTACTGGCTTCAATCTCATCTTCCGTCCCAACAGCGGGCCTCCAACGACCACAACGTTCCCCAATCCGATCAATCCCCCTGCACCGGCACCACCAAGCGAGAACGTCTTGGAACTCAATCTTACCACAGAGACACTATCATTCTCTAATGCTCTCGGAAGTATACCAAACCGCGGACTCGAAGGTCAGAATGATATATTCCTCAACGGCGTGCCTTATGTACAGGCTATCAACGATGTGAGCAATCCCATTACTGGGAAAGCTGATGGTCAGCCCTCCGGTATTCACTTTGAGCCTGGGTTATGGATGCACATTCCGGCGACCTCGACGGACCCTGTTCTTGGGGAGTCTCTAGCACGTATGGCATCAATACCACACGGAACAACTATAAACGCCCAATGCCTATCACCTACCACTAGCATTTCGGGGCCACCGACAATTACGCCTGTGGACATCACACCCTTCGTGATCGCGACAGGTAAGAAGGTTCCCTTCATCAGTCAAACAGCATCTCGCACGGACACTCCAAGGCTGCCACAGGATCTTACCAAATTCATCGAAGCGGGTACCATTACCCAGGCGATTCTGGATGATCCAAACACTGTTCTGCGCGATGCCAACAAAGGCAAGACCATTACCAAGACTACATTCTTCACCGTCTCCACCAAACCCTCTGCGCCCGAATTGGGAGGTGGAACAGCCAACATCGCTTTTCTCCAGGGCGCCTCAACAGGGACAAATGGAGGTCCAAACGCCAGCGCGGTTCAGATGTCGGCTACTTTCTGGATCGAGGAGGTTCAGCATCAGATCGAAGTCCCAGTACTCCAGCCGGGACAAGCCCCCCTGAGGATACAAGTCCCGAGCTCCCATCCGAATGCGCAGGGCCCGGTTTTCGTGATCAATCCACCTCATGAAATCACCAAGCCCAGGGTCATCATAGTCACCTCCACCCAGATCCAGTACTCACAAACAGTGTTTCTCAACTTTGCTGGTTTGACCTGGCCTCATGTGTCGTGCGCGACGCTTGTGCCAACAAAGGAGCTGACAGTTCCGACCTCGGTCTGGAATTGAGAACGAAAACATGTTCATAAGATTCGGTACTTTGTGTTTATTGAGGGCGAAATTGTTGAGCAAGATTGTGAATGGGTTTAGCTTTGCATCGTTTCGTGCTTACTTGAGGTGCGCCATAGCCTGAATTTGCAACGACAGTACGAACATGACTATTGCGCTTTTGGTGCGCCATGTTCGAAGAATATGATACCGTATAACTTATACCGACGAAGCATCAGTGATGAAGATGTTGATATGGAAGTGATAATGGGAAGGTGATGGCATCCCCAGCCTTGCATGCCTCGCTCGTCGGCTTTTGAATCCTTCTCCGATCCCGAGCTGAACAACCTGCTCGATCCTTCAGAATCTACGCATGAATTCAGGCCACGGTGCCACAATAAAATGCGCGGTG
This sequence comes from Dothideomycetes sp. NU200, assembly GCA_027943355.1. Taxonomy (NCBI): domain Eukaryota; kingdom Fungi; phylum Ascomycota; class Dothideomycetes; species Dothideomycetes sp. NU200. Next base: position 456,207 of record BSCJ01000021.1, on the reverse strand, counting down.
ATTCGCGGGCAATGAAGACGGAGAAATAAGCAAAATACACCCGCCGTCAAGTCGATCATGTCGTGGCTCTGCGTCGGACTTTGTTATGAGCGCTATACCGCGAACGCTCTAGGCTTATATATAGGCTATGGATGTAATTGTACCTGTCGGACTGCATTGTTACACTTTACATTCCTGTTTACTACTGCTCTATCAGCCTGTCTTGGGTGAATCATCAATCAGTAAATCACCCAGTCCGCCATATCTTCAACACAGAGACACACCATGTCTTTCGCAACAACGTTCGCGTCTCGGCCGATGCTTCGAGGTGCCTCGATATTAGCCATTGGTGCCACTGTAGCATACTCGACACGCATAACTCAAGTAAATGCGGAAGCTCCACCGTCATCCGCTTTTGCGCAAAAAGAGAGCTATGTGCCGATCAACAAAACTTTCACAAGCATCGTTCGCGCAAAAGATCTGACTGTCTCACACATTGAGAATGTCAATCATGACACGAGAAGAATCTTTCTTGACCTTCCATCACAACACGAGGTCTCTGGACTGAGTCCTGCATGTATGTAAGCCCCAAAATGTCATCAATATAGTCATGGACCACTGACCGTCTCTGCAGCTGCTGTACTCGTCCAACATACCCCTGAAAATGCCTGGTTCCCTGTGGTTCGTCCATACACACCAATCAGTGACCCAGGTAAGGAAGAAAGCCTTAAGCCTTTGAAGATGGTGATGGTGATTGACAAACTATGTAGATAAGCCGGGAACCTTGGAGCTATTAGTCAAGCACTACCCCAACGGCAAGGCCTCTGGATATCTGCATTCGCTGAAAGAGGGCGCGAAAGTCACAATTCGTGGCCCCATTCCGGGCGGGTACGACTACAAACCCTCGGAAAAACCTTCGAGTATCCTGTTGATCGCAGGTGGGGCCGGTATTACGCCCATTTACTCACTCGCCAAGGGTGTCTTGTCGAATCCAAACGACAAAACAAAGGTCCAATTAGTGTGGGGCGTGAACGGCGCGCGCGACATAGTTCTGAAGAGTGAGCTTGACGATTTGCAGACGCGCCATCCGGACCGCTTGACCGTGACATACACCGTATCCAAGCCAGATCCGAGTGAGAATTCTGCAAACGTGGAGGGTGGTCTGAAAAGTGGCTACGTGAACGAAGGCCTGCTTTCGGAGGTGCTACAGGAGTTGAATCGAGAAACCTGGGGTGACAGCAGAGGTACCAAGGTCTTCCTTTGTGGTCCTCCGGCAATGGAGGAAGCACTGGCGGGCAAAAAAGGATTTGGTGGCTCGTCGTCTAACACTCTTCACGCGCTTGGAGTGGATAAGAAGGAGGTTCATCGATTCTAGCATCTTTGCTGGCGTTTAAGCCTTGATTTGTACTGTATACATCAGCATTTTTACCAACACCAGCTTTTCAACATGGGCTCGCGAGTAGCCTGGGAGCCCTGATCTATCAGTTTCCTCTCGTTTTCTCTCCCTGTTCTGTCCTTCTTCCGTCTCCCTCAGCCTACGTGCAGTCCCCTCCATGTCTCACTCCACCTCACGTCTTCCATCGCCTCTATCCCTGTCACAGCGTTCTTTCTGCTCCGCGCTTTGCACATGAGCCTCGATCCTTCTCAGTACGAGTGTAATTCTGGGATCAAGCGAATGCCGCTGCCCACCAACTCCAGCCCTACACAAGGGGCAGAATCCCTGGTCCTCAAGTACGAACGTGATGCAGGCTTTGTGGAAAACATGGCCCTTTCGCGAGCAATACAGTACTGCTGCATTCTCGGGCTCTACGACCGTGCGAGGTTAGCAAACTTTCTGTACTTATAGAGTGATAGCGCACACAAGAAAGACCCTACCGTCATGGTAAGTACTTGAGCATATAACACAAGACGCGTCCATGGTCAATTGGCCAAGAGGAAAGTTGGGCCTGTTCGAAACATAACGATTGATATAGCCTTTCGGGAAATCATTGCGTTGCTGAAGAGCCGGAGATGCAGCGATACGTGCCGGACCTCCTGTGTTACCAGAAGGCCGAGCAGCTTTCGAGGCGGCCGATGCGGACTTGATTGCTGCGAGCAGTCGGCGGACTCGGGGATCTTGTGCTTCAATGATGTTTGCCGTATCAGCAGCTGACCCCAGCGTGGTTGTCATTGCTACTGAATTCTGAGTCCAGTATGAGGAAGTTGCACTTTCACGGTAGAATGCGCAGAAGTTCATGGCAATGCCGGGGCATACAAAACTGGCATGGCCAGCATTCACCGACAGTGCTAGTCTGGCCTCAACATGATGAGAGTAGGGTATTATAGAAATGCTTGACAGCTGTGGTTGGAAGATACAGAAAATGTGTTGCAAGCACAAAGCAACACAGGAAACACAATCGAGGCAGCACCTGCTTCTCAATATGCGGCTACTCCAAGTTACATCTGCCAAAGCCTATATTCCACACTTCAGTTTCAAGTCTCAGGAACTTCAGACCGGGAGCAGAACTATTCTCCTTGCGGTAAACCTCAGAAGAGACGCCAATTTCGTAGACTTTTAAGCCGACTTTTATATTCTGTCTAATGAGACGCATAGAGGCATACCAGAGATTGTGTGCTAGAGCTCTTTCTATTCTCAAAGACCAGGATCACCGTTCTACTCCAACTTGTGATCTTTTCTTGACCGTATCTGCTATCAATGCTAAACCTCAATCTCGAGCTTAATGCTATCAACACGCCACAAGTGGACTTGTACCGTCACGCCTGTTTGTCGAGGCACAAGATGTATTGGGCGCAGCTTATACTACTCGGGATTCACCTGGATCTTGTAGATTACAGAAGTGATAGGAGAAGTGATTGTTGGTGATTGAGTCTCGCCTCCCCTATATGTGAAGTCTTCGCGCGCCTGTCAGCACCAAAGGTTGTAGCAAACCATACAGATATGGATACCCAAAACCCGCCCACAACGCCTCGACTGGTCGCTCAACAACTCCCGAGATGGACGGGTAAGTGAAGGTTTCCTGCATTCCCTTCCTCGTTTCTTGGATTGCTAAGGGCGCCATTACCAGCCTATCCCACATTGCCTCGAAACTCCGTTGACATGCGCGGGTTCCGCGCACGATTCAACATGTCTCTTCCTTTTGAATATCTACCCCCGATCATCAGTCTATCAAGCGAAGACAGGCCCCTGGGTGGTCGCGCACCCACAGACTACGAAACCGAGAGCCTGAATACTCTCGAGGCAGTGGTCAGCACTTTCTTCATGGTGGAGGATCAGTCAGAGGAGGATATTGTTGACCAGATACAAATCCTGATACGCTCATACGACCTCCTTCCTGTGCTCATTGGGTGGGTCGTGTATGTGGCCTCGTTCCAGAGACGCCTCATTGCCCTAGGAGACAGTATCGCTTCTGCGGTGGCGTTTCTGGCGGCTCATGTCAGCATCCCTCCTCCTTTGCCCGAGTTCGAGACTGTTGAGCTCGAGAGTATCGACAGAACGGACATCTGCGGCATTTGCAGATCCGAGTATCAAGACGGTAGGTTGAGAATTCATCGGAGACATGTTTCTGGAACATTTTCCTGTCAGTGGACCGGTTGCTGATTCGTTGCAGATGAAGACAAGGATATCATCCGTCTTCCTTGTAATCATATCTTCCACCGCGCTTGCGTTGTCCCCTGGTTGGAAGAACAATCGAGGACTTATCCCGTATGCCGTGCAAGCATCTGAAGATCAATCACCAGTGGCTCGCGGAACAAATGGATCTGATCGAGGTTGAACCATTGCACCGTTGCACCATTGCACCAATGCACCGGACTGCGCTACACGTAGACGTTTCGAAAGGCTATTGTGCGGGAGAAGGCTGTACGCTGTAAGCAAACCATAGTTTATACATCACTCTCCATCGAAGCTGTATACCGCCCCCAACCTTTCTGCATGAAAGCACAGGCTTGACTGAGCGTATGAAGGGCGGAAGAGAGAACATAATAGGGGTTGGCAACTGTTCTGAGGGGCTGCCTGAAAACCGTAGCGGTGTGCAAATCCACGATGTGTTCTCAATACATGACTATTAGCATTACTTCTTAGCATAAGCACTCTTCTTCTCAATCCAATCCCCCAAGCTCAACAGCCCTGGGTGTTCCTCTTTGAGCTCGGCAATATTCGCGCCATAGCCTTCCTCCCTGAACCAGGAGAACATGGTTCCCATCTCCTTGATACCCCACAGCAAGGCACCTCCTATAGCGCCGTACGTAGCAGGAACAGGCTGTCCTGTCTTCTCTCTGAACACCATGTCGGCCTCGGCGAGGGTCAATTCATCGCCTGCGAGGCTTATGGCTCTGTTCCTGTACTGATCAGGGTGGAGAAAGGCCTGTGCAGCAAAGTGGCCAATGTCTGATGTGGATATGAGTTGAAGTTTGCGGTCGGCGGGTAAAGCAGACGTCCACATTGCGCCGAACACTTTCCCGCCAAAGCCTGGGGTCCAGTTCTCCATGAACGCAACGGGTCGGAGAATGGTGTATTTCATGGCGGATGCATCACCACCATTTTTGTTCACGGCATCGATTAGGTACTTCTCGATGTTGTGTTTGGTGATGAAATGGGGGATCGAAGTTGGGTTCGAAGGACTTCTTTGGTCGCCGCCTCTGTCGACTGAAGTGTACACGAACTGCTGAACCCCGGCCTTTAGAGTCTCATCTACAAGCGCTCTGCCCTGGGTTTCCTCCGTTGCAGGATCGAAGCCCCTGCCTGGCGGAGCTTGAACACTGAAAACGCCGAATATGCCACTTGGATGGGTGGTTTTGGCAGAGGCAAAGAGAGCGGGCACATCGTTGAGGTCACCGGCAACGATCTTCACAAGGGGGGACTTCGAAATTAGTGCCTGGGCAGAAGGGGAGTTTGGGGAGCGAGTGACGGCTAGAATTGTGTACTCTGAGCTATCGGGAGCGGAGGTCAGTAGGGCATCAATGGTTGCTCCACCTTGTTTGCCCGTGGCGCCAGTGATGAGAAGTCCTTTGGACATGTTTGATCGCAAGGGGGTGGTTACAGTGAGAGCGTTGTGTGGAGTGAACAGAAGCGGGGTTGGGAAGTCAGGAAGGAGGTCGCACAGCTACTATATAGTCCAACCGTACCCTGTATTGGTGTGCATGAGAGCAAGTTACAAATAACACTCATATAAGGTTTCGGTGGCCTCGACGAATGATCCCGGCACCGATTGATCGTTCCATTTTGGTTCCAGCTCTACCAAGTAACAATGCGTGCCACTGTAAGACTTGCATAGTAGACAGCGTTAGAAACGTTAGTATCGGAGATGCGGGTTTTGTTACAGGCCGCATAGCGCGAGCACAAGCATGATTTCACCGTGCTCTTCGGAGCATGTAATCCTCCGCATCGGTGGTCAATTGTCGGGCAAACCAGATTGCCAAGCTCCGACGCTGTCGAAACTCTTGGCAAAGAAATTCGCGTGGAGAGTGCGTGCAACGACGGTGAGGTTGAAGCAGCTGACAGAAACTGCAACACCCCGCCACGCCACCATCTTGTATCTCTGCTGGAATATTCGAGCTTGCAGGAAAGACACAACCGCTACACACATCATGTCGAACACACCAGGTCGCACCGACTGGGCCGAGGACGATGAGCCAGATCTCGCCACTGCCCTGCCGCAACCCACACGCACCAAGAACAAGGACGGCACCGAGACCATTGTCACCATATTCCTGAACGAAGACGGCAAGAAGGTCAAGCGCACCCAGCGCATCCGAACCATCACCAAGCGCATCTACGAGAAGCCCGGCGTGGCAGAGCGCAAGCAATGGCCCAAGATGGGCATCGAGGCTGGCCGCGCCGCCGGTCCCCACAGCGACACCACCACCCTTGGTGAGAACATCATCTTCAGACCCGTCGTGGGATACAAATCTGGTGCCGCCGAGGTTCCCAGCGCCGAGGAGGACAAGAAGACCGAGGCCCTCAAGAAGATGGCCATCAAGTGTCGTATCTGTTCCGGAGACCATTTCACCACAAAGTGTCCCTTCAAGGACACCATGGCCCCCGAGGGTGAGGTCGGTGCCGGCCCTGCTGATCTGGACGGCGATGTTGGCTCAAAGACGCTCGAGGGCCTCGGCAGTGGCTTGGGCAAGGGTGGTTCATCATACGTGCCTCCTCATATGAGAAACGGCGGTACTGCTGGCGGCGAGAGAATGGGTGGAAAGTACGAGAGGGACGATCTGGCTACTCTTCGTGTCACCAACGTAAGTCTTCTTCGCTTGTGCCACAGGCTTGTTGAAAGAATATGTTTGCAATCCACCATACTAATACACCACTCCCCCCTCAGGTCTCCGAATTCGCCGAAGAAGACGAACTCCGCGCACTTTTCGAACGCTTCGGTCGCGTCACTCGCGTCTTCCTTGCCAAGGACCGGGAGACCGGCAGAGCAAAGGGTTTCGCATTCGTTTCTTTCGTCGATCGCTCCGATGCTGCATTAGCATGCGAAAAGATGGACGGCTTCGGTTACGGTCACTTGATCCTTCGCGTCGAGTTCGCCAAGAAGGCCACTTGAACGTAGGACCTTCCTGGAGAATACCCTGTTGTTTCTGCTCTTCTTATTTCCATCTCACGGCATTTTCGGCGTTGGGAAAATTGATATGATGGCTATGCTCTTTTTCCGACGCTCTCGACTAGAACATGCTTGGACTCGGGTACGATATTCCTGAAGAGGAAGAGAATCTGTGGGTTGTTCGGTGGAGAATGATGATATGCCCCTTGTGTGTCTGCTGCGCTTTGAGATCAAGTTTTAAGTACAAAAGTGATGGTTTTGGCCAGAGTAAGCCACTTGCTATCTGTTCATGCCCTGGTATATCTTGAGCTCCTTCCACCTGCTTTCTCCTTGATATCTCTATTGCCAAATCTCAAGGAATCTGCGAGTCTGACTGCAATATGTTCCATTTCCACCATAAAAGACTATAATTGCTCTACTGGATCTAGGCTGCTCCTGTGCTTCAGATGGTCACATTGTACAGTCGAAGCTGTGGATATTTCCACTTGTGCCACTGGAGAAGAAATAGCAATACGCCATATTTGTTCAATGTTCCTAGGATATATATACACAATAAAACTGGTCCAACTAACTCAATCCTCCTCGGAAATCAATAGCTTGCTTTCAAACCACCTTGCAAACTTGACGATAGGAATGTCAATATATCGCCAAAACAAGTCTGCTATCCAAATGGCCACAGGAATGACAACCATGGCGCCCATGGCGAATCCTGTCTCATATTGCACCAGCGTCTCCTTGCCCGTGACCTTCTCCCATAGGTTGTAAACTACGCTGTACCCGACAGTGTGGTTGACGGCGCCATGGACGAGGTACAGCGCGTACGAGATGTTACCCATGTAGCGACCGAGGGCACAGGCAAACGGCACCTGAAGCGAGGACTCGTTATTGGTAGACCAAACCAAAAGCATGGCGCCTAGGGATTGCCAAAACCGCGGCTTCTCTTCGAGTCCAGGCGGAGACCACTGCACAAGATAGGAGTAAAATGGTGCGAACTTGACCTTGCCCGTCGGCATGGAGAGGATGAGCAGGCTCACGAGAAACAAGCTGTACCACAGCGACTTCATGCCAAAGAGTGGCTTGCGCTTTGGCTCGCTGAAGATGGGGATGCCGTCGTCAATCTTGGCGTTGAGGTCCATGTTTTCCTGCCGGATCAGACTGGCTTCCGCCAGCAGCATGCCGCCCCAGAAGAGCCCGAGTTCCCAGACATCGCATTGGAAGGAGGCGGCGATGAACAGCACGAGCGTCCACATTCGGACCTTCGAGCGGAGCACGGAAAGGCCAGCGATGGTCAGAAACAGAATCATGGAGCAGCGGAACTCCACAGGGATTGTCCAGAGGTGAATGTCGTAGCCGTGGCTCGGCCAGTGTGCGTGTGTCATGATCTCGAAGAGACCGCGTGATGCATAGTAGTAGTCCCAGGCTTGCTCGTAGAATGTATCGAAGATGTGCGCCTGTGGCTCATGTGCCCAGCCTAGGAATATCGACCGGAAACTCTCCTCTTCCTCGGCGAACGAATTCACATAGTCGTAAACGCCGATGCGCAGACCGATGAATATTAACAGCGTCGACACGATGCAAGGCAGGAACAGTCGGAACGGCCGACGAAAGACTGAAGAGGCGAGAGTGCGTAGGAGTTGATCATAAGACCGGCCGCGAATCAACTTGAGTGATTTCAGACTCAAAGCGTACCCCGAAATGACGAAGAAGATGCAGACCATCGAGTCACCGGCAATGATGAGTCGGATTATGGGGAGTTGTAATAGATAGCGGTTCTCGTTTGGGTAATTTGGGTCGTCCACTGTCCCATATACCCAAGCATCCTTCCTGTGATATGCGAACTCGAAATGGCAGAGGAAAACAAAAAAGGCCGCATAGCCTCTCATGCCATCAAGCCATGCCGTCGGCGCGACCTTTGTCTGGCCATGTGGAACCCCATTGACGACCGGTAGCAAGAAGCTCGGTAGAAGTGCAGTGACGAAACATCGAAGTTTCTTGCCTACTCTTTCTAGGGTCGTCGCAGGCAGGGACCCTTTCTCGCTGTACATATTCTGCTCGTACTTGCTAAGGAAATAAACGAAAGTGATGCAGTATAGGAAAGAACGAAAGAAGCGGAAAGGAAATCAAGCAAACAAGCACTTAGGAAAGGTGTCGGTTTAAAGATGATAGTAGATCACTTACGGTAAACATACTGCTTCGTTAGCTACAAGGTGGTCCGGATGCCGGCCGAGATGCGTATGAAACGACTACATTTTCATGTTGTAACCGCAGGCGCTCTCTTAGCTCAATGGTGCAAGTGTTGTGGCGCCGTCAAGCAGGTTACATGTCACGCTTCGGGATAGTCGCTGATTTTCATGATGAGTGGATTCAACGCGCGGCTCGTTTCACACACAGTTGTGAAGGCGGGAGTGCCTTGTTTGTGCTGTTTGATAAGTGATGGCCACAATTGCAAATGGCTCGGCCGTGGTTATTACGAGTCGCATCTGAAGGTATGGATCACATCATTGCAGGACCGCGCGTGAGGTATATTGAGATGTACATGCCTTTCTCCTCACCCGAATTGTGTGCGGTCAATGCCAGCGAGAGAAGCGTGCTTGATCTTCCCCACTAGCCAGCCACCACTCTCCAAGTTACACACCTAGGTCGCCCGGGGCGAATCACCCGTGGTATCCCTGCAATTGTGGTCCGTTGTCGACGTAATCTGGCGGTGATTCATCTTTGCTTGGGTGTGTCTCGAAGCTCATAATTCGCTGCGTTGTCCTTAAGAGAACAAAGTCCACTGAGTCGTCTCCAACGGCGTCGGCATGATTGATCTGCAACCTCGACTCAAGCTTCCTCCTCCCCGTGGACTTGATCCATGCCACTGCGGCAAAGCTTGCCGCTCTGTGTTATAGACTATATCATGCACAGACAAGGAGTCGATCAACATTACTGTTTCAAACAATAATCAGTAATGGCAAGAGCATCCTTCTCCAGAGCCGTTGACGTTGTGATGTGCCTGGCCTCGGGACGTTCTCCTATGGATAGCATATAACAAGCGTCAGATATGTGCATTTCTCAATCTCTATCATCTCCGTAAATCTCTATCATCTCCGTCGTTTCCAGGCTCTTGCCATCCTCATCTTCTGAACGACAAGGCCACGATCATGCGTCATTCTTCCCGGCATAGATCCTCTCGAGATCTTCTCCCTGCAGACCGTCATGTCCAGTCTTGACAAGATCCTCGATTGCCTCCTCGATAGGTGTGTCACCCTCGAGCAAATCGTAATAGCCCCTCGTATCATCTCTCGCAAGCAACGCCGCAGCCACAGCCGCCACTTCTGCCCGCGAAATCTTCCCCTGAGTAGACGTCTTGCCCAACCATACCTTCCCTGTAGCAGGGTCATCGGAAAGTAGACCTGGGCGCAGGTTGATAGCCTGGAATGTCGTGTCGCCCTTCTGAGCCCTCTCGTGTGCCAGAGCCACGAGATGCTCGTCCGCGGCGACCTTGGCCTTGAAGTAGTGAGGTAGACTCTCCGTGTTCGTTTTGTGAGCGTATGCCTCGTCGGCATCGCTCCACCATGGCGCAGGATTGCGACGGGATGAGATGTACGAGACCATCAGAAACTTCTTGACGCTCGGGGTGCGCAAGGCGCTGCTTATATAGTATTTTGCTGCATCGCGGTCAATGGCATATGTTCTGTCTGCGCCGCCTTTGCCTCCAGCACCTGTTGTTTCTTTTCATCAGAACATACTCCAATTCGGGGCATGATAATTCTACATAGCAAATCATGACGAACCTGCGGACCAGATTACAACCTCTGGTTTGACTTTATCAATGACCTTTTGAGCATCTGCGTCGCTCTTCACATCGTCGAGACTCTCAACAAGCACACTGAGTTTCCCTGGTTGGCCTTTACCGGCGGCCAGAATCTCTGCTTCGTGACTCGCGTTGCGGATCACACTTGTGACTTGCCATTGACGTGCCAGGAGGAGAGGCGTCAAATGCAGAGCCACTTTCCCATGGCCGCCTAGTAGCAGAACTTTGGTAGACGACATTATTGAGTCCTTGTGTAACAGTATAATCCAAATCAAACAACAGATCAAGCTGCAAATTTGGAAGTGCTCACAAGTCAGAGTTCTTGAATGCTTATAAATGCTACCCATCACGGTAGAAGTAAGGTATGGTGTGATTGTGCGGAGTAATCCTCTCAGCGTGATGTCATTTCAAACATTGACTTCAAGATCTACGCCAGGAGCACCAACAGCTCGGGAGGTTTGGCACTTTTCCACGACATTGTCTGATGAACTTGACCTGGCAGTTTCAGATAGGTGATGTGCCCAGCATCGCTCCTGTTCAACTCCGGAGCCGGTCGCACAGGTGCAAAAGAGAACCCAGTAAAAGCAATACCTCCGTAAGCATTAAATCAAGAGTTGCCAGGTATTGAATATAAAAGTCAAGATTGGTCATGTCAGTGCATCGCTGGGACCGGATCGTCCAAGCATCAAGGAAAATTAATCCTGAAAAGTGTGAGAGGCTTGATATGAACATCATAAATACGAACAAGAAAATAGGTATCTCGGCAAAAACACAAAGCAAACCATTCTCCGCCCTTCCTGTCCGTGACAACGCCCTTTTGCATCCATAAAGACAGGCAGCAAACAAATCCGTGAAAGGAAGAAGGAGAAGCTAACAGGGTCACACACGTCCAACGCCGAAACCTATCATATCCTCCCTGACTCATTCATCTTCGCCAGCATATACATCGACTGTCTCACTTCAGATCCGCAGCAGTGAGTGCCTGGACAACGGAAGTGCCGTCAACAAATCTCGTCCTGAAGATGCGATTCGCATTCTGAAACATGCCGTCCTTGAGTGAGACGACGATGAATTGACTGCCCTTGAAACGCGTCTTGATCAGGCGACCAATGTTTTGTGTGTGCGACAGATCGAGTGCTGCGTCCACTTCGTCGAGGATATACATAGGCGCAGGGGAATATTGCAACAAGGAAAGAATGAGGGAGAGGGCAATGAGGGAGCTGCGAATAGACAATATTAGCACATGAAGCATGAAATGAATGCAAGAGAGGCATACCGTTGTCCTCCACTCAGCTCGGTCAGGGACTGCTTCCACACCTTGCCCAAGCAGACCTTGACCTCCAGACCCTGTGAAATCTCTCCGCCTTCTGGGGGATCGAGCTTGGCTGTATTGCCTGGGAGTAGGAGGTTGAAAATTTCGCCAAAGTCTTTGTTGACCTTCTCCCACGTCTTGAAGAGCTTCTCCTTCTTGTACTCGTCCAAGCTCTCGATTGTGTCCTCGATTTTCTTCTTGTCTTTTATGACAGTACGCATCATGTTTTTCAGGGAAACTTCCTTCTTCTCCACGCTATCAATCATATTCATCACCTTGGGGTTGATCTTCTTCTTCATGCTGTTGAAGCGGTCGGACAGGCCAGACAGATTCTTCTTGGCATCAGCCATGTTGTGTCCTTTGAAGTCGTAGGGAGTGCCAGGCCGGCCAAAAGCGTCAACCTCGTCGGCGATCCACTCATGTTCGGCTTCCATTGCTTGCAAAGTCTGCCGAGCGGACTGCTGCTGCTTGCTGAAATTGTCGATTTGGTGGCCCAACTTCTGCGCCTCAAGACTCTCCTCTGTGACCTGAGACGATTTTTGGCGAGATGCTTTCTCCAATTCCGCCATCTCGGCATCGAATGTGGAAAGCTTCTTGCGTTCATCATCCAGTTGTGCTTGAGCAAGCTCATGTGATTTCTTCAGCGCTGCCCACTCGGCTTCCATGGACTGCATTTCCTCTCGGGCATTCTTGAGGTTGACTTCGGCATCCTGAAGACTCTCTTGTGCGGCCGAAAGATCACTACCGCACTGTTCAGCTTCGAGCATAGCGTCGCGGACCTCCTGCTGCAGAGGTTTGATGGACGCAGAATTCTTTGTCAGTTGCTTCTTCAGCTTGTCAAGGGTGGATTGCAATTCGGTGAGTTTGCTATCCTTGTTGTTGGTAAAGTCAGACATGTCCTTCTCGATGCGAGAAGCTTCTTTCGTAGCTTCCTGATGCTTGATTTGTGCTTCTACGATGCTCTGCTTAAGCTCGGCGATCTGCTTCTTCATGTCTGCAATGGCCTGAATGATGGATGAGGAAGAGTTGGAATTTATCTGTTCTTCGGCAAGGCTGATCTCATGCGTTTTGAGGTCGAGTTGTTGCTTCATCTTCCTTGCAGCGTCAAGCTTCTGCTTCTCTTGTGACATGGTGGTCTGGAGACTTTTCAGCGCCTCTGTCCTCATTTCAAGCTCTCTCTCTATTTCGTTGAGCTGTTGCAGAGTGACTAGTACGCCGCTGCTCTTGGGAGAGCTTCCTCCAGATAGTGTGCCAGAAGGGTCATATACGTCGCCTTCTAGTGTGACGCTTTTCATGCGAACGGAGGCATCGAAAGTGACACGCTTGGCAGTCTCTGCATCTTCAGCAATGAGAGTGGTGCCAAAGACGTACTCCATAGCAGCATTCACTTCGTCCTCGTAGCCAATGAGATTAAGTGCAAGATCGACTTTGTTCGGCGCAAGGTTCTTCGCGGCACCAAGCTTCTCGGCAGAAGCTCTGAAGGCGGCAATCTTGTTCAGAGGGATAATGGTTACTCTCTTTCGTAGCTTACCCTTCTGCAGCAGTTGTGTACCAGTTTCGGCAGTGTCAACCACGACATTGTACAGTCTGCCACCAGCACATATTTCTAGGGCTGTTCCAGCTTTGGTAAATTGCTTGTCGAGGGTGAAGAGCTGAGCGACTAGACCCTTGACCTTACGGCGGTCAAAATTGGGGGCCGGGTCGCTGTAACTGAAATCGATATTCGCGACCCTCCTTCTCAAGCCGTCTGCCTGCTCGTTGAGTTCACGGATCCGAATTTGTAGTCGCGATTGCTCCTGCTGCATGGCCTCTTCCCGGCCGGGTTCAAATCCCAGTTTGGTCATATCAGACTCCAGCTTTTTTGCTTGCGAGCGAAGAGTGTCCAGTTCCCTGAGAAGATTGGCGTTCTCCTTTTCGGCCTTTTTCGCCCGGGGCTCGTCTTCCTTGATGCGCTTCTCCATGTGGGAGATCTTCATCTTGGCCTGTTCCTGTTCTGTTTGAGCAGCGCTAATACGGCTGCGGGCGTCTTGAAGCTGGCCTTGGTAGCCACCTTCCTGTCCTTCCTTGGATGCGACACCGGTTTGAAGGGTTTGTAACAATTCTTCTTTCTTGTCAAACTCCTCGGTCTGCTTTTGGAGCTCCGCGTTTGCCGCGGCAAATCGCTCTTGAAGTCTTTGGTGGAGTTCAGTCTTGTCCTTGAGCTGCTCCTGGAGGTCCTTGACAGCAGCTTGGTACTTCGCCCTGCTCTCCTCTTCTTCGGCAAAACTGGACTTCTTCAGATCTGCCACGGTCTGCAGACGCACCATTTCATGCGAGTGTGCTTTGACCTGCTCCTCGAGATGTTGGAATTTGCCGCCTTTTCTGAGCTCCTTGTCCCTCGCGGCCTTGACCTTCTTGACGTCCTCTTGCAGATATTCGATCTCTTTCTTCAGTGTTTCGGCGTTTCCTTCGAGGTGGTCACGACGCTGGACCTTCTCCTGTAGGTCTCGTTCGCTCAATTTGAGTTTCTCCTTATTCTTTAGGTAGTCGTATGCCACGACCAGCCTCGTGAGGCGCTCGAGATCGTTCTGTGTTTGCTGAAAGTCCAGAAAGGCGCGCTTCTCCTGGCGCAGCTTGTCGAGTTTGGGTTCGATTTCGTCGCGCAGAAGAGACATGATTTCCTGGACCTTCATCTCCTTCTTTGCCATGGTGCGGAAGGCCTTGTCGCGCCTGTCCTCAAACATCCGGGTCCCTGCTGCTTCCTCGACCATGCCTAAAATCTCTTCCTTCTTCATATTCAGGACTTTTGTGATTTTGCCTTGCATGATCAAGAAGTTGGGGTTGTTGATGTTGAGCTGGACGGATTGGAAAAGGTTCTGTACTGTCGTCTGCTGGGCGCGATGTCCATTGATAAGGTACTTGGAGGTGCCGCCGAGGACAATCTGACGAGTGACGGAGATGGTCGGGTAGTCTTCAAAGCCGATGGGAGACGTCGACTTGTCCTTGTTGTCGAAGACGATGGTGACCGAGGCCTTGGTGACGCCTGCCTGACCGCGCTTGTAGATGAGGTCTTGCAGGTTCTGGGCGCGCACAGTGCTCATGTTTGTGATGCCCAGCACGAAACAGATTGAGTCGAGGATGTTGGACTTGCCCGAGCCGTTCAGGCCGGTGATAGAGTTGAAGCTCTCGTCCCTGTCGGCAGTATGTCAGTGGATCGTTGTCGAGAAGTCGCTGCCTTGTTCACTCACCATCCCCCGATGACGGTTCGCACGGCGTAGGACTTGAAGCCCTGTGTATTGTGTCAGTCGCGTCTTGTCTGGTGACCACAGAGACGCTCTCACTCACGTCGATGATGACTTCAATGACCCTCATGTTGACAGTGCCGGCGCTGTGTTTCAAAGGCTTGTTGTCGTCTTGTCCCGTCCGGTAGTCTGTCAAGCCAACATGGTGTCGCTGATGTGCTGTGTATTTACCAATTCATTTGTTTACCGCCAAGCCCCAACCCCACATCCAGTCCAAAGTCAAAGTGAGCATGCCCTTCCGCACCTGTCATCCGTCTCCGCCGAAGCACCTCCGTCCCCGGATGCATACAAAACCACAACACGAAGACACTTACCTCAGGTACCTTATGTACTGGGATCTGGCATGGCGGGATGTTCCGTACTTTCGCATTCATGAACGGACAATTGTATTCGATAAACTGTTTCAACAATCTCGACTGCATGCACACCCATCCAATGTACGCCTGAAACTGCCTTGGTCAACCCCGTACGTCGTCTATTCTTCCGCAACAAGGTTCTGTCCTTCCCTGAGTCCCTCGACCTTGAGTTCCTCGCCTTCTGCCCTCCTGTAGATGTCCTTGACGTCGTCTGCATTACTGTTAGTCTCGTATACATGTCTCTCCTCAACCTTGTGTGTGACATGCCTGTTGTGGTCTCAAAGTGCGAGGTTGCATCGTAACTCTTAGAGAGGAAGATGTTGTCGTTGACTCCACTCTCCAATGGCTCGTAGATGGGGATCGGAGGTCCCATGAACTTCTCCTCGATTCTGCCGAGTCTGTCCAGACCAGGCTGGAGCTCGAGGTGGTGGTTGCTGTCGCCTTCTGCAATAGTCGACACAATGGCTATGTAGTAGCCCTTGGGTGCGACGTTGTGAGCCCACGATACCATGGCAATGTAAATGTCATTCTTTCTGCCGATCTGCGATTGAGGGAGAATAAGCTGGACGGAATCCGAGTTGTCAGTCTTGTCGATTGGGTGGTTCAGGATACAGATTGCCTTGAGCAAGTGTCCCACGGGGCGAGCCTTGCCAGGAAAGTATGAAGGGTCTGCCAAAATCTTCTTGGTCTTGGTCTCAAACTTCATGCCAGGTCCCTCCTGGTCGCGCTCTTTCATCGTCGCCTTGATGCCCGTGACCTTACCGCTCGCGTCCTTGAGAACCTCGTCAACATCGGTATTGAGCATGTAGGTGCCGCCGTAGATGGCCGACAGACGTGCAAAGCCTTGGGGCAGCTCGCCAAGTCCGTAGAGCGGGTAGATGTACGGCGATTTGCCGTAACGAGCCATGGAGTTGACGTAGAGTCTGATGCGCTGGATGGCATCCTCGGCCATGCCCTTCTGGTTGATGTACTCGTCAGTTGTGTAAAGTGCCATGCTGTGGCCGATGAAGTCGCGAGTTGTGGCTTCGAGGCCGAACTTGTCGTAGACCTCCTTCATCGACACCTGGCTGATAGATAGACCTGAACCCCTTTGTCAGCATGCATGCTTCCATCTGGTGTATCTCTGGATGCCCACCCTTGTGTGTTGCTGGGTCATTCTCCTTGTACGCTCCAACAAACTCGAGAAAGTTGCGGGCCCTTCTCTTTTCAAAGAGACCCATGAGGGGGCTGCGGAGGGCCTCGCCTGCGTCCGAGGGCACCTTTGCAACAGTGGCCTTGACGCCGTTGCCCTGCTGAACGTAGCTTCCAGCAATCTGCTTGAATTCAAGATATCTGGTTACATCGGTGGAGACGAGAATGTTGGTGAGTTCGCCGTTGGACATGAGCAGCTTGGGGACGAGGTCGATGTTCCAGTCGTTGACGCGGCCGTACTTCTTCCAGGGCTCGGTGCCCTCTGGGTAGTTGCCATACTTCTTGAAGAGCTGCGACGAGTAAGTATTGCTGACATGGCGTGTGTGGCAGTCTGCGCTTCCATACCGCTTCGATGTTCAGAGAGGCGGCTTCACTGTTGCCGGTCAGCAAAGCAACAACATGCAGATGAGTGCATGGTGGCTTACCCTCCGTAGTGGTCGTTGCGGTCAATGTGTAGGACCTTCTGACCCTTGACACTCAGCACTCTTCCAGACAGTCAGCCACGTATCGCCTAATAAGCATTGCTATCACGAACCCCGAAAGAATACACTCGGTGAGGCCTGTTCATTCGACGACTTATCAGTGGACCTGACCGCCATCCAGAGTTGATGCGGGGTTCCAACATACCAGTGCCCATGACAACGACATCGTATTCTGGCGCGATTTCCTCCATATTTGCAAAGCTTCAGACAAGTTTATCGAAGCAGGAAAGGGGAAGGGTTGGTCAAGTTCAAGTCTGGTAATTATGCTTGCCAGGCGATGAACAGCACAAGCACAAGCACAAGGGACCTGAGCAACACAGCACAGTGACGGTGACAGGGCGGCCGAGGCGCGGTGACGTCTGCCCTGTGCTTCGACGCCCCCCCGATTCTATATTACCACTAATTTCAAACGCCAAGACAATAATTGTAGATGCACTGGGGGGCTCCATTATCTTTTGAATTGCGATATGTCCACAACAGCTTTTGAGCACATGATACTTCACGTGGGATATTCGTCCATATGAGTCTGTGATATACATGTTTTGGTGATACACTGGTTTCCGCCGGGCTTGTCCTCGCCCGTGAGGTAGAGAACACGATCTGCTCGTGGCTTTGATCAACATTCCCTCTGCCTCCAAAATGCTTTATACTCGTGCTTCTGACTCCCTTCGCGCCTGCTCCAAATGCATTTGTGACTGCTCTCCACTCGGCGCTGATGCTCCCTGGGACTGGTTGAGGAGCTGTCAGCATTCTTCGATCAGTGCAAACAAGGGCAAGCTCTAACATACCTCCATCTCAAACTCTCTTGGGTTGTATGCAGGCTCACTTCCAGAAGGAGCGAGATTGACCTCTGGATCGCTTGCCGCAATCTTGCGAGCGTCTTCCCAGGCATACCATCTCTCGGTCAGAACGTGCTTGATGGCTCGTTGCGTGAGCTTGACTTCCTTGAGTCTCTCTTCGCTCTCAAGATCACCATAGCCGGCCTTGACTCTGTTCCTCTCTCTTCTCTCTGTGCTGAGTCTGTTCCGCTCCTTGAGGCATACCCACCATAATCGGTGCAGGTCCTCCCAATCTTTACTTCGCAGCTCATTCACGGTCCACGCTCTTCCATGTGCGTTGTCGTACTCTGGTGTCGCAAAAGGTAGTTTGTCTCGGTTAAAGAATTGCCACAAGCCGTGCTCGGGATCGACCTGGATCTCGGAGCGCTGGTCCGCGGCCACAGGCTTTGGCAAATCCTCGAGTTTGACGGATAGGGTCTGTCTCTTTCGTGGTCCAGTACTGCGAAGCGCCGACACGCCTCGGTTTCGGTTACGATCCTGGCGGGCACGCACTGGGGAGCATGTCGAAAAGGACGACGACGACGACGACTGGGAAGTGAAGAGGGAAGGTAAGAGGAAAGATGGTGGCAGGATGGATTGGCGAGGGCTGATGGCACTGTGTAGACTCTGACTGAGCAACCGACTTGGTGCAGACATGGTATATCCGGTGTACTTGGCCGACCTCGAGGCGGATAGTCTGATTGTTTTGAGCTTCTGGTGTTGCAACTTGACCGGAGTGAACCTGATTTAACAATATGCGGATGCAGATGTTCAAGGGTTTGAAATTGCCAAGACGACACCTGAATGTGGTCCATGCACCCGCTTCATGGTATTTCACTTTAAACGCTAGCCGGATCATATCGATATTATCATTCGTTACAGTACTCAGGCAGGTTTTCAACTTGTACAGAGCAAGCACTGTTATGCAACTTTGAAAGACAAAATGAGAGATATGGCCTTCATACTGTCACTTCCACCAAAAGCTTTCGGGCTGTCTAGAGTTGTCATTAGCGCGCTCATTCCGAATCTCTGCAACGGAGTAAACAGTATTTGGCCGGGCATCTTGACTGAGTCGATCTGGTAGAGAAAAGCAATCTGCAAGTAGACCAGGATTGGAGTAGATGCTCATATGTAGTGTGCCTTGGGAAGCAAACTAAATTGGCGGCTGAAGCCTTATGCTATGGGTCATGTTTCCATGAAGCATCAAACAGAAGACCCAAATGTGCATGAACTGGCAGGCCCGCCAATCAGGATCCATCACATGCATGTCCCGCCACCGAATTCTCGAACGTCGACGTGCCCGCAAGCTAGCTCCACCTCCACCTTGACGCGAAGCGCTGCTTTCTGCCCCCATTACCTACTTCGTACCTTAGCTCCTCCATCATCTCTGCGCGCCTTCCACCTACTCCTCCCTCCTCTCAAGTCGCCCCTTCCCCCGTCTACCACCCTCGACATCTCCCTCCCCCGTAAGCAAGCAGAAGACTCGCGCTCCCGTGCTTCAAGTCATCAACTAATCGCAACAAACAGCCCTCACCCCTCTCCAAGCTTCACCTTCTCCTCCTCCTCACCACTACCACTACCACGACCACCACTACCATCACAACATCCCACCCGTCGGCACCTCCTCAGTCGCAGTACTCGTCGCCCTTTTTCGCCTCGACTCAGTCTATTCCTGCGATCTATTCCACCTTCAGCACACAGACTTTCCATCATCCAGCAATCATCATGTCCGCCGAAGAGCAGGTCTCCCCCGTCGCCCAGGACTCTGGTATCGACAATGTCACCGACCAGATGGGCTCCCTCAGCACCGGCAACGAAGACTTGCCTCCCCGTACCGAGGAAGAGTACGCTCAAGCTCAACTCACCCTGAGAGCCATCGTCTCCTCTAAGGAAGCAGGCGTTATCATCGGCAAAGCTGGCCAGAATGTCGCCGAGCTTCGTGACAAGACTGGTGTCCGCGCTGGTGTTAGCAAAGTCGTCCCCGGCGTCCACGACCGAGTCCTGACCGTCTTGGGCTCCCTCGATGGCATTGCCGAAGCTTACGGTCTCGTCGCCGATGGTCTGCTCAAGGGTGCTCCTCAGATGGGCATGGGCGGCGTCGTCAACAGCCCAAACACCCACCGTGAGTCATTCCACTGCTTGATCTGACCTTGTTTACCTGACACTCTACATAGCCGTTCGCCTTCTCATTTCTCATAACCAGATGGGTACCATCATTGGTCGTCAGGGTCTTAAAATCAAGCAGATCCAGGACGCATCGGGCGTTCGCATGGTCGCCCAGAAGGAAATGCTCCCGCAGTCTACTGAGCGCATTGTTGAAGTCCAAGGCACTCCCGAGGGCATCCAAAAGGCCGTCTGGGAGATTGGCAAGTGCTTAGTCGACGACGAGCAGCGCGGTTACGGCACCGTTCTCTACAACCCTGTTGTCAGGGTTCAAGGCAGCGCCGCTCCTACCACCAACGGTGGTGCTGGCTTTGCAAGATCTTTCAACCGCACCGGCAACGGTGCCGACTTCAGC
Organism: Dothideomycetes sp. NU200; assembly: GCA_027943355.1. Lineage (NCBI taxonomy): Eukaryota > Fungi > Ascomycota > Dothideomycetes > Dothideomycetes sp. NU200. Next base: position 435,929 of record BSCJ01000021.1, on the reverse strand, counting down.
GACGCTGCCCCTACCTACACCCGCCGCCCCACCAACCCCGACTCGCGTCCCCCACCTCCTATGACCAACGAGGACGGCGAGGATATCCAGACTCAGAACATCAGCATCCCTGCCGATATGGTTGGTTGTATCATTGGTCGCGGAGGTAGCAAAATCTCCGAGATCAGGAAGAGCTCCGGTGCTCGCATTTCTATCGCCAAGGCTCCTCACGACGACTCTGGCGAGAGGATGTTCACCATCACTGGTACCTCTGGCTCCAACGAAAAGGCCTTGTACTTGCTGTACGAGAACCTTGAGGCCGAGAAGATGAGAAGAAGCCAGTCTGTCCCCCAAGATGCAGCGTAGTTTGCTGACCGCCGTCTCCGTTTCTCCTCTCCCATCCATTGATGGACGGCAGAATAGTTGCCACGCGGCAGTCCCTGGTGTCATTTCTCATCCAGTTTCACTTCTCCTTATTGCTCCTTCAAAAGTCTTCAGATTCGCCCGCCGACAGCATGTTGGAGCAAGTCCGCGTCTCAGACTCTTTTTTCCACCGACATCAACCATCATTGCACTACACCATCCTAGGTGCATTTTCTAGCAAACGATGATGATATCCGAATTACTCCTTGCCTGCCAAGCGTCCTTGAAGCTCAGCTCATTTCTCGTCATTTGCGAGACCTCTGATGCTGGAAGGGCGGATTTGGCATGCAGATGGCATGAGGCAGACGCACTACATTCATGACTTCATGACTGCGTGTTTGACTAGATGCAGTCTTTGCACGCGAGGTTTGCTTTTCATCATAGCTCGATACCATTTCTATAATTCTCACGTAGAGGCTTTTTCAAAATGCCAACAATACCCCAGCAGCATTATCGAATTTCACTTGAATGTCTGCGTCTCAAAATTGTCCCAAATCTCTTCGCAGTTTTGCTAGCTTGGCATTGCATGTGAGACTGAGGCTTAATCTTGTGCCTTCCTTTTATGGGCATCATTGTTCACGCATTTACTGTGTTGTGGCATGTGATCAAGGTGAATTTGATCTGAAACTTTGCTGTCTTGTATTTTAGCTCACTTATCCCATCATATCTGACATTTCCTTCACGGTACGATGCCCGCATTTCATGGTATACGCACAAGGTTAGAGTCCCAATATGACTGCCAACGATTGGAGGAATATTCCTCCCGCTCCTCGGACCACTCTCGCAACGGAGCACAGCAAGACACAGAGCGTTTTTCGGCGACCAGTGAACTACCAATGTCCAATGACGAGCACGAAGATCCGCTTTCACGTCCAGAATTAATCGAAGTACAAGTGCCCATTTACGCAAACAGCCAATTTTGGCTCTCATACGAGATAAGCTCTCAGTCTCCAGTACTTGCCACATTTACATCCGAATCACGAGAAAAGAGCAAGTCAACAGATGTCAAAATCAAATACATCTATTTCAAATTGCTCTTCCCGACGCCGCCAGCCACATGCTTCAAGGACACTCAATGTGATGACCGCACCATTTCATGGGGAGTCGGAGCTCGAGAAGAATGGAAAGGCAAGACAGTGTTTGGACTATTCCAGGGACCAGCAAACTGGGGCGGCACCCGCGCAATCGACAAACGCGGGTTTTGGTTCCCTCAGGATGCACGCAAAGAAGGCTTCTTTGATGTCCAGATCTTTCGCGCCAGGGCAAGGAGAAGAGTGAGCCGTGTGTTCCCCGAGATGACAGCCAACAAGCGTGAGGGCGGTCAAGTCGAGCTCATTAGGACAGGTCGTCTCAAGGGATATCATCCTCAAAAGTTCTATCAGTATGCTCTGGTTGATGCGGTGAAGCGGCCTTATGTCACTTTTCGGTATCATCTGCGCAGTGTAGAAGTGCTGAACGAGATGGGCTTTCATTTGCCTGTGCTCATGGGCTCGGGGCCGCGTACCTATGCGGCTACTGCGGAGGAGGTGGAGAAAGTGATAGAAGGCCATGGCAGAAAAGGGGGAAGCACACCCGCAGACATCAACGCAGCAAGAGTTGTCAACGTTGATCACTCATCCAGCCATGAGGATCCTCCTTCCTTTCTGACCAGCATCGATCCGGCCCCGGCGAGAGACTACCCACCTCCTCGTCGCCGTCTCTCAGTGCCGCCGTCTATCAGGTTGGTGTCGACGTCTTCCTTTACCGAGCCTCACTCTCCGGCCAAAACGGACATGGCGAAGGCATCGGCTGAGCCACCTTTCCAGCCTTTGTCGGAATATTTGGCCGACGACGCTGACTCGAACATTTCCGACAACTTGGTGATTCGACGTACAGATGCGGGACCTTTTGGTCACTCTGAAGACGAAGAGTCGGGAATGGATTCGACCCGCAACGGTTCCAACTTCGGCAAGCAATGTACAGGCGAAAAAGACGAAGAAGAAGAAAGCATTGACGGGAAGGAAATAAGAGGGGAAGAGAAGGCCACAACTCAGGGGGTAGAGGCTGACACCACGCTTCCTAGTCTCCGTAGAAAGAGTCCTGCCAGCTTCTTGATGGGCGTTTTGGAAAGCGCATTAAGGAGAAACGGTAGCAATGGTGAGAGGGTGAGAACAAAAGAGATTGTGGATGGAACAGCAGGCGGTAAGGATGAGGCCATCCAAGAAGAGGAAGAGGTCGAGAAGTATGCTGTCACTCGGCAGTCTTTGTAGCGCTTGCTTGACAACCCGGCCATATTCTTCCTTTAACATGGAAGCATGATATCGGAAGGGAACAGAATCTCTAGCTACACATACCTGTCTGTGAAATACTTTCCCCAAGACATCGAACAAGACATGAGGGTGTAAATCTGGCACAGCGAGGGATAAGTGGCATGAGAATAAAACGTCATATTGTAGCTTATGTAACCTGATGACTTACTCAAAGCTTACCCCCAAGAAAGAAATAAAAACCCATGGCATAGAAACAGTTATATAGAGCGCCTTTTCTTGGTAAGCACGAACTTGAATATGTCATGTTTGGGGAAAACCCTCTCGGGAAAGCTCTTTCGTTTTCTCCCAAACCCTGATTATGTATCTCAACCACCTCCAAAACCCAATCGTAGCATTGCTGCTTTCTTTTTTGTGCATTGCATGTACTAAAACCCAGAAGTCCACCAATCTACCACTCAAGAGGCTCACCCTTCTCCTCGCCCCTATTCGTCTTGGGGACAGGGGCAGCCTTGATCTCGACGGGACCCTTGCGGTCACGCTTGAGGTAGCCGGATCCGTCCAACCAGGGCGTCTCCTCCGTCCTCTTCTTCTCGAATCTGGCAATCTGCTCGCTCTGCTGCATGGTGAGGCCGATGTCATCAAGGCCGTTGACAAGGCAGTGCTTGCGGAACTCCTCGACGTCGAAGCCGCAGATGGCGGTGCCGTCGGCCTTGTTGATGGTCTGGTTGACGAGGTCGACCTCGATCTCGCGGCCGGCGGAGGCCTCGGCAAAGACCTTGTCGAGGACGGCGCGGTCGGCGATGCGGATGGGCAGCATGCCGTTCTTGAAGGTGTTGTTGAAGAAGATGTCGCCAAAGGACTCGGCGATGATGCAGAGGATGCCGAAGTCGAGGAGGGCCCAAGGAGCGTGCTCGCGAGAGGAGCCGCAGCCGAAATTGGGCCCTTGCACGACCAGGATCTTGGCCTTGTCGTAGGGGGCTTGGTTGAGGACGAAGTCGGGGTTGTTGCTGCCGTCGGGGTTGTAGCGCCAGTCGTTGAAGAGGGCGCCACCGAGACCGGAACGCTTGATTGTCTTGAGGAATTGCTTGGGGATGATGGCGTCGGTGTCGACATTGGCACGGTCCATGGGGGCGGCGATGCCCTTGAGCTGGGTGAACTTGATCATGCCGGCGGAGGTAGGGGCACCGGACTGGACAGTGTTTCCCTGAGAGCTCTCGTCAAGATCCATGATCTCCTCAAGGTCCTCATCGGACTCGGGCTCCATGACTTGGGCCTCAACTTCGACCTTGTTGGGGGCCTTGCCAGTGACTTGCTCGAAGCCAGCGACCTTGCGAACGTCGGCAAGCTTTCCGGCGAGAGCGCATGCGGCGGCCATGGCGGGGGACATCAGGTGAGTGCGACCTTGGGCTCCCTGTCTGCCTTCGAAATTGCGGTTGGAGGTGGAAGCGCAGCGCTCCTTGGGTGAGAGGATGTCAGGGTTCATGCCGAGACACATGGAGCAACCAGCCTCTCTCCACTCGAATCCAGCATCGATGAAGATCTTGTCCAGACCCTCGCTCTCGGCCATGTCCTTGACCAAACCAGAACCAGGAACGATCATGGCGCGCTTGATGTTGGAGGCGATCTTCTTGCCAGCAACAATCTTGGATGCGATTCTCAGATCCTCGATACGGGCGTTGGTGCAGGAACCGATGAAGACCTTGTCCAGGACAATGTCCTCCATCTTGGTGCCGGAGGTGAGACCCATGTACTCGAGAGCCCGCTTGCAAGCCTTCTTCTTGTCCTCCTTTTGGAAGTCATCGGGGCTGGGGACAACGCCGGAAATGGGTACGACATCCTCGGGGGAGGTTCCCCAGGAGACAGTGGGCTCAATGTCCTTGGCATCAATAAAGACATCAATGTCATATGTGGCGCCTTCGTCGCTCTTCAAGCTCTTCCAGTATGCAACAGCCTTCTTCCACTCGGGGCTGTCGACCTTGGGGGCCAGAGGCTTGCCCTTGAGGTACTCAAAGGTGATGTCGTCTGGTGCCACCATGCCAGCTCTTGCTCCACCCTCGATGGACATGTTGCAAATGGACATTCTGGCCTCCATGGACAGACTTCGGATGGCGGATCCGCAGAACTCAATGACAGCGCCGGTGCCACCTGCGGTACCAATCTGTCCAATGACGTAAAGAACGATATCCTTACTGCTGACACCAGGAGCAAGCTGGCCGTCGACCTGCACCCTCATGTTCTTGCTTCTCTTGGTGATGAGAGTCTGGGTAGCGAGGACATGCTCGACCTCACTGGTACCGATACCAAAGGCAAGAGCACCGAAGGCACCGTGGGTGGAAGTGTGAGAGTCACCACAGACGACGGTGGTGGCGGGGAGAGTGAAGCCCTGCTCGGGGCCAATAATGTGCACGATTCCCTGTCTCTTGTCACCCATGCCGAAGTAGGTCAGGTTGAACTCCTTGACGTTGTCCTCGAGGGTGACGCATTGTGTCCGCGAATCGGCCTCCTCGATGAATGTGCCGGCATTCTTGAAGTTTTTCCTCGAGGCGGTGGGGATGTTGTGGTCGACTGTGACGAGGGTGCAGTCGGGTCTTCTCACTCGTCGGTTGGCGTTTCGCAGACCCTCAAAGGCCTGGGGGGAAGTGACTTCATGGACAAGATGTCTATCAATGTAGAGCAGAACTGTGCCATCTTCCTTCTCATCTACAATGTGGTCCTGGAAGACCTTGTCGTAGAGGGTTCTTGGACCCTTGACAACTCCCGGCATCTTGTGGCTTCTGCTTCTTGCTACTTGAAGTGGAATGTATATAGTTGTGATGATGAAATTAGAGAGGTGATGTGTGAGAAAAGACAGGGAGTGACACAAGGTGAGAGTATGAGGTGTAAAGGTGAGCTTTCTTCCTCAAACGGGTGCGTTACGGCATTCATATGCGATTTCTGTATACCAACCTCAGCCGATGTCGGGGCCGGGGTCATTTCTGACCAAGTGGTGGCGACCGATTCGTCGCTCAATCCTCGTTTGCCCCGCTTTCCCTCTCGCAGACGCCAGATGCTCCCTGACCTCCGGCCTCGCTCCAAGCTCCGTGCCCGCTTCCCGCCGGCTTTGATGGTCAGCAATTCGTTGTTTCCCGATACCGCCCATCATGCCATGAAGATCACTCCACGCCTTCATTATTGAGCTCAGCCCATGCCGTATCCGAGTCATGATTCTTATGGTTTCAAACCATGTGCCTCTTTGGGCAATGGATTCTGCGAATACGCTCGATGCTCGCATAAGGTAGCCATCAAAGCAACCAGTCATACGATGATGAAATGTACAAATCTCGATACCGTGAGTAACTTGACATAGTTACATCACACTATCTACACTACATTATAATATCTATTGTCTTGTGAAAACACAAGGAGAGCAAGTCGATGCCGGACCAGTAATCCCAGCAGTCCCACAAGTGTCTGCATGATCAGTATCTCAATGGCCAAGTGGTCTTCTCTCCTTGGGCCTCTCCACACAAGCCACAGATTGAGAATTGTAAAGTTGGTCACGGATGTGACTGTTCCCGTTGCATCCGTCTCTACATCCATCAGACGAAGCTTGTGTAACAATTTCAGAACTTCGCCGACTGTCCGGTTCAATGGCTTCTCAGGAGTAAAGACTGCTCTGGACGGTTCAAGCAGGCCTGTCCGTGAATTGAACCTGGGCAGTCGATGTCTTGGACATGGCACGATGCCAGCCAGCTGAGGAACCGAGTACACAAAGTTGAAGATCTGGGGTATGAACAGCAGCAACAGTGTCTTGCTGAAGTGACCCATGATGCCGACCACGGCAAAGACCATTCCAGCAAAATAGCAGTACGTGTCTCCCACGAAAACCGTGGCCGGGAACCAGTTGTGCTTGAGAAGGCCTAGAGATACACCTATAAATGGCAAGAGCAGATAGACGGAAAATAGGTGAGAGTCTTCTGCTGGGTGCGGATGAGGTGTCGAGGGTACGAGGTAAAAGCAGTCGTTGAGAAGAATCAGCAGACCGATCACAATAGATTGCGCAACCTCAATCCCATTGATGCCCGCCAAGATGTTGATACTGTTTGTGCAGAAAATGGAGATGGCTGACATGTAAAGATAGTACAACGACCCTGCGATTTCAAATTAGCCTCGAGTCATTCTCCTTACTTCGAATATGCATCCTACCAAGATCTACCAATTCTCCAAGGTAAGGTTGTAATGGTACCGGAACAACAACGTGTGTCACGCCAAAGTCGATGAAGTATAGGCCAAGGATAGGAAGTGATGCAAATGCCGGGATGAAGAACTTATGCCTCCAGCGAATGTCGAAGAAGTCATCGATGATGCCCAGAATTATTACTGTTGCAATTGTGCCGTATGCGAAGCCGTACGAGGCCAACTACTTGTCGTCAATCTCTTGTTTCCTCATCGAAATACCAATTCACATTGACGGACCTTCTCGATGGGAAAGTGGTGCAGGAATCGACCGGTCTCAACCTCGTGCACTTTTACTACCACATCTTTGTTCCCCCCTCCTGAAGTGACGGCAACGATGTCTTGCTTGAACGCGAATGGGAGGAAGGCGATTATGCATAGCAGGTAGGCGAGAGCACTGACGAGACCCATCATTTCAGGACTATATGACTAGAATTAGTGAATGGCCAGAAGAAATCAAGGTGAAGTTGTGGACGGACATCTCAATCGCTACTTTCTTAGACATGTCTCTGCCCTTTCGGCCTGCTTTCATGAAGGCATCCCCGGTCCATCTTATGATTGAATATGTAGCGGCAAATGCAAGACCACTCAAGGCGAGCGATGCGAACAAAGGCGCTCCATCTTCGCCCCAGCTCTTGTATAGGACGCTGAAGCAGGCCGCTGAGCACGCCAGTAATGACCAAGCTTCCGTCCCACTTAATTCACCAGCCATTCTGGGTTACTGATTGCTATTCGTTGTGGTTGACATCTGCCCATAGGACACTCCCCCTTTCGTCTCGCAAGAAGTCGAACGCTTGTTTATATGTACTTGCAAACTGTCAACTTTCACATGCGCGTCGCAAGTGGTACTCCGCCCCGTCATCGCATGACTCGTAAGCTCTCTCCTTATCTAATCGCACAAGTCAGCCCGCATATCAAGGCGCGTCTATACCACTTTGAATCTTCTCAGGTTCTCTCTACATCCAGATCTGAGCAACTTTAACGTAAAGTGCGTTAACAAACAAATCCGTCTCATTGAGTTGCTTGATCCTTCTGTATCGACACCTCGAACGACTCGAGTGCACCGAATGGGGGAAGTGGTACATCAGTAGTTGAGGCCTGCTATCATATGGTAACACCGAAAGTCAACCATGGAGACTACATTTCACCGCTTCAATCACGGCCACCAGGATCTGGTCTTGGCCGTCGACTACAACTTTTACGGCACTCGAATGGTAACCGCTTCTTCCGATCATCGATTGAAGGTTTGGGACCGAAAGGATGAAGGCTGGATACTCACCGATGCCTGGAAAGCACATGATGCCGAAGTCACAGATGTAAGTCCAAGTTGTCTGCTGATTCGCTGTGAACGTATATTTCTCTGAGCGGAAACTGAATCGGTTACAGGTCAAATGGAATGGCCCATTTGTGGGTGAGATACTTGGGAGTGTGGGAGAAGACGGCCTCCTGCGTATATGGCAGGAGGATGTCCTCGAGGCCCCCATGTCGGGTCGCCGCTTCAAGCGAATCTATCAACTGCTTTCCCCCAGCCGAGTACCATATATGTCGCTTGACTTTAAGAACATTGGCACCGAGACGTATCTAGCAATGATCTCTCGCGACGGCCAGTTGACAGTATGCGAGCCTGTTGATCACGACAATCTCTCCGAGTGGCAAGATATGTGGCAGGACTACCTTTGTAAGACCCCATCGAGAACTGAGGAGACAAGTTTCAGATTGTGTTGGCATCACGAGAAACTCCCTGCATGGCCAGCAATTCTCGCTGGTCTTGATCGCAAAAGTCTATCACTGGCTGTTTCTGTCATGGATACTGTCAAGATTTTTCGCACAGACAAAGACCGCAAGTTCTATCTGGCCGCAGAGCTCACTGGTACTAAAGGCTTGATTCGTGATGTGGCGTGGGCAAATGGCTCAATGCGCGGATTTGACGTAATAGCGGCTGCAAGCAAAGACGGGCACGTCAGAGTATATGAACTGCATACACCCGGTGCTTCTGAGCTACCGACGTCTTCTAATCTCAATGGCTCTTCAGACGTTACTACCGACCACAAAGCACAATCTTCCAGCACAGCTCGTCCTTCGAAATCCGGCATAGGAGCCGGGTTGGCTGGCCAGACCCGGGGTGGTCGGAATGAAGAGGATGGCCGACCAGGAAAGGTTACACAGGATGCAAAACTTGTAGGCGAGTTATCAGCCCATGAGGGTGCAGTATGGCGGGTCGCATTTTCCCAATTAGGTACAGTAAACGGCGACATTATAGATCGCATCATGAGCGTAACTGACAATTTTCAGGTGATCTTCTAATTTCTACAGGGGATGACGGCTTGGTCCAAGTCTGGAAAAAGGGCATCAATAGTCAATGGCTCCAGTATGCTGAAATTGATGCCTGTACTTGACTTCAAGAAGCGGACAATCGTTGTGCGTCTGTAAGTCCCGAATTAGTTCTGCCTCAGTCGTTCGATGTTGAGATTGCGGCCTTCTGTGCGTCATCATTGCTCTCCAATGATGAACAGAAAGAATGTCTTGTTAAGCCTGCCATTTTATTTTTCATAATGGAGGCAGTGCGACAAATCCATAACATAGCTCGATTTGCAGAAGTTGCGTTCGAGCTCGCACATTCCTGCATTGGTTGCCCAGACATGTTTTCTACATTCCTTTACTTTATCATTATTTCTCCTTTCCAATGCCGGAAACATGGGAGCGCAACTTCAATGTCTGCTCTCACACCTGTCGGATCGACAAAGGACTCAATCCACAAATCGATTGGTACCCACCGGCCAGGATCCTGCGCCCACGCCGAGACAGGTTCAATCCTCACTGGTGACTCCAGAGAAAAGCAAGATGGGGATCAAGGAGACAGGCGACTATATTACGGCTCGAGCTGCGAATCCCCGAACAGGGCTTATCAGCCCGAGCGTCGTGGCCGCGCATACACCTCGCACACCTATGAGTCCAGGCGAAGCACTCCGACTGCGCAGCCATGATCAGCGGCCACGGCGACCCAAAATAGGCCAGATAAAACCTTTTGTCCAGCACTCACATCAACAAATGCCTAAGCGACCAACCTCGCTTTGGAAACAGCACAAAGACGGGTGGTTCGTGGAGACTATCAACGATGTGATTTTACCAAAGCCTCTAAAGCCACAACCAAACTCATCAGTCGTACAAGTAAGAATGTGCTCGGGGGATCGCTTCATCATTCCCATGCCGTCAGCCAGGAATCCTCGACCTTATTTGAATCCGGCTCGGACAGCAGCTCAACTCGCCCTGAGGGAGCACAGTACACATGAGTCCAACGAGTGTTTACAAACAACCTCACTTTCCGGCCTTAACAACAGAATGCCCAGCATCGGCGCCGGTCCGAGAAGATTCGCAGAAGCGACAAAGAAGTTGCAACTCCTCGCTATGAACGGCGAATGTGCGCTATCAAATAAAAACAATGACATGGAAACTGTATTGCCCACAACAGCTCTTGAGGACCACTCCAAACCTAACATTGCTGCAAGAACCGTGAATCCCTCTCCGCAGGTCCGGTCTCCGTCTGCAGGAAGCCTTGACAGCGTCATGATTACCATGATAAGTATGCCTGGCAGCTATGAAACATCAAGTCCGCACACAAACGCCATAGCTCGCAAAGCAGTTGGCTCGCCACCACGGACAAGAGAGTGCAAGGGTTCAGAAGCACTCCTATATCTGGCAGACGTACATGCTAGTCATCGTCATCATCCACCGCTTGAAAAAAGACTGGGCGAGCAGCCGATGTCAGAATCGAACTCTTGCCGATTTGGTGACTTACGACGGCTACCACGAGTGCGGACCGAACACCCCAATCAAAGGACCCCATCAGAACAAAGCACACCACCAACTGGACCTCGAGCCCAGGGTATCTTTTCCATAGGCGAAAGATCAGCTATACTAATCAATCCTGCCAACTTGCTCGGCTCAATGAAGACGAGTCCATCAGGCGTGGCAAGCAAGAGTCCTTGGGACCTGGAACCCGAGATACCCTTTCTCGCCTCTGTGGCATCACTGCCTTTTCACTGGATCAAGGACTTGTGGGAGTCGACTTCAGCGTCCTCATCTGGCATCTTACACCTGGTGAATGTACTGACAGATGAAGGAGGTGATCCATTTGAAAGATTGGAGGCCGGAAGATCGTTGCTTGTGACAGGTGGACGATGGGTAGTCCTGCTGGCTATCTCAATTCTGGTTCTCAAGATTGGCATCATGCTTGGGCAGATCATTCGTGTGCTGTGCTGGCCTATGCGCATTCTAGTTGGTGTCTTAAGGTGGAGCTTAGGAACTGCGTGATTGATGGAAGCTCAAGGACATTAGGAACAGCAGTGTTTTCAAGATATGCCACTTTCTTCATTTTAGCATCAATGATGCCTCATTACATTGCCCTCACTTCCTTTCTTAACGTGTCGTCCTGCCGCATATGTCACTCGCCTCCAAATTCAGAAAATCGATAGTAGCAGCGTAGGAGTGACCATCAGAAGGCCTGTCAGGCACAACCGCTAGCCACATCCATGCCAATTAGCAACCTTTAGTCACTCCCATCGGTCAAACAAGACCAGCATGCCATAATCTCCAACCGCAACACACCACTTGCCGCAATTGCTCCACGCAACTTGCCGACAGGCGAAGTTGATTCTCCCAGGTATGAGAATGCTATGATGAGCAGCGATAGGCTTGTAAGGGTCGGCGATATCGTACTTGAGCTCCGAAGGCGCACTGCTGACTTCGGAGAGATGCGAGGCGCGCGTGCTGGACGCGTTGCTTGCAGAACTACCTTCTCTGCCGAGGGTAGTCCCGAGACCGGCGAGGCTGCCTTCGCTGTTCAGCTGGTGATGGTGGCCACGCTTCTTCTTGCGAGATTTGCGCTCTAGTATCTCTTCGCTGGGGTCGTGGCCTGTCTGGAGACGGCGCAGGTCCCAGAAGCTGTATTTGCTGAGTTCGTTGCCCATGGCTAGGATGGGACGGTGTCCGGGTGCATTGAAAAGGCTGAAGCGCATGTAGAATGGGGCTGCGGGGAAGAGCTCGAAGGTCAGAAGGCGCTGGAAGCGGCCGCCAAAGGCTGAGCGGGTCTGGACCCCGTGGGTTGGCAAGGGTGGTGAGACACTGCAAGCATTAGCCATTGAACATTCGTGTGCAGTGCTACGCGCTTACTCTGCACTCGAGGGGAAGCCATCAATCTTCCACAGCAGAATGTCATTCCTTTTGAAGTGCTCGCTAGACGTTGATGGTTTCCCGCTTGGGCCGCCACACGCGCGTGATAGGATCAGGTCTCCGAAGAATTTGATGCTAGCGATAGTGTCAGCTAGTGCTCGTGCTCGTGAACTGAATGGGAGGAATAATGCATACCAGTCCACGTAATTAGAATGGACCTCAGATGTAGCAAAAAGTGGGTAGTGAAGCTCTTCTAGCTTGTCGTTTCCTGTCCGCTCGTTTGGGATATCCGGCACGGCCCACTTGCGTAAGTCAGTCCCTGCGTCAGACCATTCACATATGCTGGGTACCTACAAGGCAGATCATGGTGTCTTGGCCGCCCGAGAGCAGGTACTTGCCGCTAGGATGGAAAGCCTTCAGAGAATGAGCTACAGTAATACAGCGGGAAAGTCTTATGTGATTGTGGCACATACCAGGGTGAGTATAGGCTGGGTATGCCCCTCACCGCTCAATATAGCTGCACATGGCTGCTTGTGATAACGAGAATCTAATGTCCAAAGCCTGATTTGATAGTCTGCTGAGCAGGAAGCCAATATTTCAGGAGACCTTGGCGAAATGGCAAGGTCGTTGATATCCTAAGGGTCTTGTAATCAGCACAATTTGTCCCAACATGATGCGAGCAACCTGATCGGGTATTTGCTTACTCCACCATGTCCATTGATGACCTGTGGTTGTTCAAGGATTAGTGTACTGTCCAAGTGAACTCATTGCTAGGAAAATAAGTGTACGGACCTTGACAAGCTTTCCTGTCACTGCATTGAAGATCTTGATACTCTTGAAACCCGACCCAGCAATGCACAATAAAGGGTCCCCTGTAGTGAGGTCTTGTGACCAGACTAATGAATTGATGGATGCATCTTCCTGGAACTGGCTTTAGCCTTTGTATGAGCAGGAAATCATGCCACCTACATTGGGGTCTTGAAACTGCTTTATGACAGCCAATGCAGTGTCGCCGTGCTCATTTGGCCGACATATGAAGACCTTTGGATGTGTCAAACTTGGCCAGCGATAGTGCGAGTAGTGGTGAACGACTTACATCCCTACCAGTCACAATGGCAAAGACCGGATCAGCTGCTGGGTCATTGTACGGATAGAACTTTACATCGTAGATGGGTGCTAGTAAGCCGTCAGATAACGTTTACGAGAATAGGATTCTCAATAGTACTTGGGTCGGTTGAACTTTTTCCCTGCTGCTTTTAGAGATGACCCGCCATGAATGGTTTTATGACCGCTGGTAACATACGCCGAGCCGCACGGAGCCGCGAAGACGAGGAAACTCTGTATCAGGGCGCATTGCTCACTTTCCGGTCAAGGTATCAACCACATCGGTTGGACACTCAGTGGAGAGCTTTGTGAGTGGGGTGTATAGTTGGCTGTCGTCTAGCAAGGAAGGCGCGTCGAGGCTTGTCAGGCGTGGTCTCCGGCAGGCTATAGCGCTGATAGCAAATTAAATCGACGATTTGTTGCGCGTACAGATGCGAGAGGTGTTTGTGCTACAGTGTCAGAGCGAGCTCAGGGCAATTGTCGAGCGCAAGGGCGTTTGGGTATTTGTTGCATTTGCCTGATGAGTGAAGTTTGCAACACTCGGCTGACGTTTTGGTTTGTCAAGCCTTAGACAGGCTCACACGACATATGCTTCTGGGAGTTGGGAGAGGAAGCAGGCATCTGTGCCCAGACAATGGTATGTAATAGACGAGAATCGAAAGGCCAGTATGGTCATTGGTCAATCGAACAGACACTAAAGGAAACAATAGGTGGGGTGTATAATAATTCATTCGGGCGCTTGTCATAGCAGGGTTAGCTACACTCGGCTACGACGACCGCTCTTGCAACTACTGCACAACTGAGAACGATTATGACTCGCTTCTGTCTGGGCATTAAATTTGACAGGCCATGGCGACGATGAAGATCGGTGATGGAAGCCATGTGCACATGCAGGAGCAATTGCGAAGAAGAAATACCTGTACCTTGATAGATAATGGTGAATGGTCGCACCGGCACGTCGGCTTGATGCATGATGTATGGCGCAGGATCAACGTGCTTTGTCGGGGAAGCAGCGGTCCAGCAATCCTTTTTTCTCTCCGTCGTACTAGACTTTCAATCACAAACCCCGAAACCCTGTCAATCGGCACAGCACAGATGATTGAGCCGGCAGTGCCAGTAGTGGCCAGAGGAGAGGGCAGACTGAAGGCAGAGCACGGCGGGGTGGGGTGACTGATGACGTAGATGCGCCTCATGGACCTGTGGCCCTTTGTGCTTTCGAGTGCGTAGGTGGTAGGTACTGGCCAGGAGGTACAGGCACGCACGGTACGGTAGGTCCCTGAGGACGTTCTCACAGCCAAAAGAAGATGGTACGGCCAAGAATAATGTCTTTCTCCGCCGGGTGCCTCACCCTCTCGCCGCCTTTTCTCTTGTCCGTCTGCTGCCCAGTACACCTCAGGCTGCGCTGCACTGCACCGCATCACAATACACACTGCACTCGGCCTGACTCAATTTGAAACCGACCACTCTGGCGGATATTGCCCTTCCTCCTGTCATCTCTCTCAGCCATCAACATCTCTCTCACCCTCCACTGCACTGCACACGTCAAAGCACCTGCGGATCCGAAAGTGAGGCTCGCAGGCGTACCCCGCCGCTGCTTGTTCAGTGGGTACCTGTATATACCAACGCCAGACCGGCTGTCGACCCGTCGCTCGTATAATAGGCGCATAGTGCGCCTCCACACCTGCACCTGCATCTGCGAATTAGATAGCGGACCCTGTGTCGTGGCTGCATTGCCGACGCACGATTGACTGCCGCTTTCGCTCGCTGTTCGTCGTCGCTGGTGGCATAAAAAGAGCCCACGACTTGCACCGTGGCGACCTGACGCCTCAGGCCTTCCACTCCCTCATCCGCCGATCGCTCCGCCGTCATCCATCCACATCCACATCAACAACATGGACCTGACTTTCATCTCCATCCATGGTCGGCCCTTCTGCGCAATCCCCGCCTCGCCGCCTTCGCTAACCCACTTGCACAGATCTCTCTCCAGAGGCGCGCATCCTCTACTCGTCCGACTCAATCGTCGACGTGCTTGGATACACACCCGACGAAATTGTCAACCACTCAACATGGGAGTTTTTCCCCGAAGAAGAGCTGCCGTATGCGCGGCAGATACACAAGCGAGGCATTGCCATGGACAAGGCCGCCGTCTTGTCCTACTGCCGTGTCCGCGACCGACAAGGCAACTGGGTCGGCTGCGAGTGCTGTTTCACCATAGTCTATGATGTGATGATTGTATGCACCAGTGTGTATAGACGGGGGTTGGAGAGCCAGAGTAAGATCAACAAGTCTCCCCCCTGCAGTTCAAAGCTGACTCACGAGCAGAGCGTGCCGATGCTGCCCCAGTCATCCGACGACTGTTTGCCTCTTCCCCCAAGGACCCTCGATACCACATGTTGTCCCATATTTCCTCCAAGTTCCGGCAGCCGACGAAGCGCACGCCCAACGAGCCTCGAGCCGCCCTCTTTCTCAATCGGTTCACCAGAACTCTGACCATTATGTATGCCACTGGAGGCATCGCAGACGTCCTGGGAATACCTGCCGACGTCATGAGAGGTCGCAGCTTCTATTATTGCATTTCCGAGAACTGCCTCCCGGATGCCGTCAAGTGCCTGGAAAACGCCAAAGGCAATAACTCAATAGCCTATCTCCGCTTCTGGTTTCGGGATCCGCGATTAGATGATGAGCCCATGGATGATCCCTCCGACAACAGCGATGAAGAAATGCCGACTGACACCAGTGTGGATCAAGACGTGGGTGGGGGCGTGCGCCTACATCATAGTGCTGCCTCTAATGCTTCCAATGCCGTGTCCTCCGAGGAAGACATGGACATCGACCATACGGCCCAATCATCCTCCAGGACCTCATCAGGCGATAGTACCGCTCCCCAGACCACCCACGATGCAATCTTTGGCGATGCGCGAGCTGCGGAATCGTCTACCTCTTCCTTGCCGCTGTCTCCCGAGGAGAGAAGCCGATCGAGACAACGAAACGACTATATCCTCGAGCCAATTGAGCTCGAGGCTGTCATCTCTTGCACTTCCGACGGCCTGGTAGTGTGTCTCCGACGCGCCCGCCCTATCTTGCCTACCCGAAACCAAGCATCCCACACCAACGGTTTGTTCGCCGCCCCGTGGGCAACGGACCCAATCATGCCCGCAATGGACATGAACCAAAATTTTGCCTATCCTCAGCACAACTTGACTCCTGCTCTTGGCCAACCATCCCTCGCTCATGCCCAGGCTGCTGGCGGCCCAGACCAGCACGACTTTATGGCCTCGATCAGGGAACAGGCTATCTTCGCATGGGCCCTCACCGGTATCAACGGCGCACTGCACAAGTATGGTTACGGAAGGCCCACAGGCGAGGCTCTGCCTCAAGATGGCTTACCTGTGTGGGAGAGGGATCCTTATGCCGATCTATCTCGAAGCGATTCTGGCCCAACAGAAGAAGTAAAGTTTGGTGGTCAACACGTAAGGGAGCGAGATATCTTTGGTGATCCCGGCCTGGATAGGAACAGGAAAAGCACCTCTAGTGGTGAGCGCTCTGCTCCACGTACCGAGAGCGGGAGGTGGTGACATGTCTTGGTACCCGTCATCAAGATGATGCCATGATGGGCGTGATTCCTTCATGGCCTACATTGCTTTGATTAGTCTTTAACGACCTTTTGAGTCATATTTTGCAGGGCATAGCGATTTCATTACGAGTAGAGAGCCTCTAACGGAACGGGATGATAAATCATGGGTATTTGGTGTTTTTCTTGGGAAAACTTTTTAATGAATAAGAATCTATCACGGCAGAAATATCCTCTTCCAATCTTCATCTCTTGCTTTGCAGTTGACAACCTTGATTCTGCGCATTCAAGTATACATGGTGTCTATCGCGTCAACAGACCGCTCTCTTCATGACTCCTCCAGCTACTGCCAGCAATGCTCTCAGGTCTTGGCCCCTCTCCCACCTTGGCTCAGTCAAGAACGTCCCAGGCCCAAGTACCATCAGTCTCCCTCGGGCATGACATCCGACCCTCCCGATGCAGCAGCAGCCACCCTGCAGGCCATGTGCGAATCCATCATGCAAAATAAAACACGCAATCAAGGAGCGCGGGGCGGGGGGGAAATCGCCCCCACAATACCCACGACACATTCACTCGGGTCTCAATCACGTCGTCTCTTGCTGCCCGACTGGTCAAGTCGGCGATTCGTCCCAAGTGAGCTCGTGGCGGGGGGGGGTTTGACATGGCTGTGAGGGAGGTTTTCTAGGGGGGATGCAAGTGTGGCGTGCAGGATGCGTTTGTATATGCAGGTTTTTCGTTGGCCCCAGCCTGTATTGCATGCATGACTCGGGACTGGACAGGAGAGGAAAGTGCAATGTCAACCAATCGAAGTTTTCGATCACTTTTTTCTTTGGTGGCGGCTTGAGGGTGGGGGTATTTTTCCCTTCTCCTGAGGTACCCAGGGACAGAGTTTTTGGCGTACCTTGAAGAAGTGCTTGTTGTGGCTCAGCAGCAAGCTTCATCGTTAGCACTAGCAGTAGACGTAGTAGTGGTGATAATAGTGGCGGCAATAGTGATTGTGGAAAAGAGTGTTCAAATATATATCCAAGAAAGAAGAAGGGCAACAGAAAAGGACTGTGATTGATTGTAAAGGGCCAAAAGGAGGGGGTATCTTGCGATGAAATCAACATAAACGCCATTCCGGGGAGAGACCATTCCCAAACAGTGGAAGAAGGGGAAAGTTGAAAGAAAGAAAGGTCAGAAAACCAGCACTACACCAAGACAGACTCCATAAAAGCATCGAGCAAATCATCCCAATCCCAGGTTTCACCTCGCTTTTTGCCTCTCAAGACTTCTTTGACAACACCTCCATACCTTTGCCTGTCTCTGGCAATAAGTCCTCCTGTCCCGGGCTTCAGTGCTTCCCTCTCCATCCACTCTTTCTCCGCCTCTTCAGCAGCACGTCTGATGATGCCGTCCTCGTCTTCCGCAACATACAGGTCGCACTTGTCACACTCGCGACATCTGAACCCCGGCCTTTCCCGGAAATGCTGGCAAAAGTGGCTGTAGCCCTCGCGAGAGCTGATTTCCTGCCGGCAGACATAGCACATTACGTATCCGCAATTACAAACGAGTTTGTTGCAGCCAGATGCCTTGACGAAGGAGAGATTGCACTTGGGGCAGATGCGCTTGATGGAGTGGGTCGTCGCAGCCTCAATGGCATGGCGGAGAGATTGCAGGGTGTCGGCGTGGCAGGTATGCGGGTCGCACCACGGGGAGAGGCAGTTGGTGCATGATGAGCGGGCGCAGGTGGGGGACTGGCAGGTAAACTTCAGGCCGCGGCGTTTGTGGAGAACACGAGACTGAGAGCTGCGGAGGCGGGCGAAGAGGGATTTGTTCAGCATTGAGAGCAAAAGGAGGAGAATTGGGAAGAGGGGGTAGAATATGGGATAAATGGCAATGAACAACACGACTCCGACAGCGTGCCAGAATTCATGAGGGACGAAGACAGCGTGCAACGCAACAGTGATAGGATCTCTGAAACGGATTGTCGACAGCTCATCAACTTCGGCATACGAGCAGAAGGGACACCTGAGCAAAGGAAGTTGGCTTTTGTTCAGAGCCTCTGCTGCGAGACGCTCTTCGAACTTGTCCCACGTATGGCTACCGTCGTTCGGGGCATCGAGTGCTCGTCTGATCAGCTGCGGCGCTATGCGACCCTGGCACTCATCAACAGCAGGGGCAAGACAGCGGAGAGAAGCTTTTCCAGTGTCCACGTTCCTAGCCCAGCCTTGGCCATAGAGAGACTCGTTGATAGTGTGGCGAAGGCAGCGAAAACAAATGTAGTGGCATGAATCGTCGCAAGTGGCAATCTGCTCAAAGGTAGCAGGGGTGTAGCAGCATTCGCAGTCGAACATTGCTTGTGCCTCCTCAGCTTCGGCCTCATTCAACTCATCGGCAATAGCCTGGTCACGGCGTGATAGTTCCTCCCTTCGCGCACGAATTAGGGGCGCTATAAGTGTGTTCCATAGCTCGTGGTTGAGTTCCAGGCTCTTAGTTCGCTTGAGATGTGGCAGCATTGTATCAGGGGCAGTCGAGTCTGGCTGCCATTCTATCAGAGGATGAAGTTGAACATCGGCCGTGTTTGCTCTTTTTCGAGACCAGAAGTTGACCAGAGTGTATCTCCATGATTTGGAATGGATGTGTTGCAATGTCGGGCGGGCGAGAGTGTAAGAATGGTTGTGCTCGGCCAAGACGGCGCGGATGGTAGAATGGCTCAGGCTCTTGAACTCGGTATACAAAGCCAACTTGACGGCCTGCTTGTACTCGTCACTTCGGAAAGTGTCGACTGGTGGTAGAGCAGATGCATCGTCATGCGTGGCTGTCTCGGACGAGATGCCTCGGATAGGAAGATGTTTTGTCTTGTTGGCCTTCCTGTACCGGCCACGAATGAACTTGGGCCCGTCTCTGAGCAGGTGCTCGGTGACGACCTCCAGCCTGCTCTCTTGGCTCAGGTTGATGAGCATCTCTCGAAAGACCTCTGGCTCGACGTCGGGGAAGACGGCCACGAGGACTCGCAGTGCATCGTTGAACTCTCTCAGGTCCGGCTGTACTCTGTCTTCCGCATCCTCTAGGTCCAGCTCTTCCGGATCAAAATACTTGACCGCATCATCCGTCTCGACCACCGTCTTTCCCATCCCGAAGAAATCAGGCCGTCGCAAGAAGCGGCTGCCCTTTGCCATGGGCAATGCCCCAAACACTGTCGTCATGATGCCTTTCCTCTTGTGTTGCCGTGCAGATTGCCAAGACGATCAGGTGCCGGCAAGATGGAACGACATGTTGCAAGTCGTCGTGTAATCTTGGTGATGCCCGTCAGATGCGTGAAAGGGTGACATACACAAAATTGAATGGCTACGCTTCCGCCTGGACCCCCAGTTGAGTGTTATTTGTTAAATGACGAATCCCGCTGGACCCTGACGCCGCCGTCGATGTCTCAGCTCAGCCCGGCTTCCGACAGACCCTATTCGTCCTGCATCTGGACAGAGATATACTGTACGCCATAGTGAATGCTACCGAGTACAAGACAAGCGCAAATGCGGAAGGTAACAATGCCTAGAGACACACACACCTGATAAGGGCAATGTCCATCACGAACTTTGCATTATTTCATGGTCCAACCATGAGAATGCTCGCTATATGAACTAGACACTTTTGAGGAGAACAATCAAACTTCAAAGCAAATGGGTATCTTGATCGCGAAAGCAAAAACCGCGCCTTGTCCCTTCAGCAACACGCCACACTAGCAGAGCACGCTCGCTCGCTCGCTCCGATAAGTGAAACCATCTATCATCCATCCAGCTCTCATGTTTGGTACTTCATCTTTCTCGGCGTCTCCAACACATGGGCACCGGCCCCTTTCATCGCCACGAGAGCTTCATCAGTAATCTGCCTCTTCCTGGCAACCTCGCTGTGCCTCCTCTCAATCTCAGCCTCGAACTCACGAGACAGCTTGCGTTTCTCGCGACGCTTCTCCTTGATCTTGTTAAGTAGCAACGAGAATTCGTTTGTGATCCAATCCCCAGCATCTTCCCACTCGTAGAGGCTAAGAGACGCAAGAAACTGCCTCTGTTGCTCTGGCTCGGCCTTGACAAGTCCGACCATTCTCTCCCTCAACATGTCCTCCGTGAGCCTTTGCGACGAATCGGCAGGCGTGTTGCGAGGATCAACATCATAGTCCTCACCCTGTAGTTCCGAAAACTTCTTCTTCAAAAGAGCATCCAAATCATGGTCTAGTTCTACCTCCGAGTCCTGTCTCTCAGCTGATGCATATTTGTTGTGCAATATGCTGCTCGGTGCATAGTCGGCCTGGACGGGTTGCTGCTCGTCTTGTGTCCTACGCATGTCTTTGTGCCTGGTAGGCTTGGTTGGCGTACTGGCACCGCTAGGCTCGACAATCTTGGAGCTAGTGGCTTTGTATTGCCGCTTGCTGGATTCATGTCTCGCGGGTCCTCCATGAGTAGCCTCATTCTTCCTTGTCATGGGCATGTGACTTTCATTCTGGTGCCTGATGATTTCTGTCCTGCGTCGGTCCAAATTCAGTGGCTGCATGAGCGCTGAGCCAGGGCCTGGCGGTGGGTGTTGTAGCGCTTCATCGTCGACCACTGGAGGATCAGCCACATGATATCGGGCTTGCTCTGGCACTTTGTGGCCCGCACGAGCATTCTGGTCATGTGACTGAGGATCAGCTATCTGATAATCCTGGTTCGATTGAGGTAAATGCTGACGAAATGGATGCGTGTTTGGCTTCACTGCGTGATGGTCGGTGTTGGGCCGCTGGTAGTCATGATCTGTTTCAGAAAGTATGCTTATTGCACCAGAGGTGGTGTCAGGGTACGAGTCGGCATCTCCTAGTGCTAGATACTGTGCTTGATTCCTACGGGCCACTAGGCACTCGGCATAGTAAGTTGGGTCGGTGTTTTTGAAAATGCGAGATACTTTGCCATCTCTCGAGAAATCAATGTACTCGAGCTCGGATAGTTGATCTTCATCATTATCGTCCTCCTCCTCGGAAGTCTCATTGGTCTCTCCATTCTCACTGTGCAGATGGTCGTCATGGAGGACTTGTCTTGCATTGTCGTTGGCAGCAGCGCGGTGAGGATTGATATCAGCCGTGGTGTCAGTAGCACTTTCAAGATCCGTGTCATAGACGTCATTATGTTCATTGTATGCCTCAGCAGTTGGAAACTCTTGTGGCTTCATGATGGCGTAAAGACTGCTCTGACCGCCTCTATTGCCCACTCGAGTCTTGGGTACAGTTGCTTTGAACTGCTCAGCATTTATTTCCACTGGTGCTTGGCCTGACGAGTTTGCGAGGGCAGTGGGGACGGGTGACGACCGTCCGCGCTGTGCAAAAGCCGCCAGTCTAGACGCCATCTTGTCGGCCGGACAAGAGATGGGACTTTGAAAGGCGTGATGAATAAGAGCGAAGACGTGGTGAAGGAGCGTCGCGACGGTGATAAGATATAATCCCCGTGTTTTAGCGTGACTTCCCTCGTCGCGCGATCACATGCCTACTTCAGTCCTTGCTCCGTCTTGTGATCGAGAACGACAAGAGACCATTGAGCCGGAATCTCTGCCAGGGTCATCTGTATGATTCTTTGGCAAATAAAATCTATATGTTATATCATTGATACCAATCAATTATGAGCTTACCAACAAATGCAGAACGAGGCATCTTCTCCCTCCCCAATGAGGTAAACTACCTCAATGTGGCTTCATTGACGCAGATGACACCGCTAACACGTCCCGAGCTCTTGTATACCATCTTGGAGCCCCTGACTACATCTGTTGTTCTGACTATCTCACCCACATCACGTCGTGTCCATGCTCTCTGTGTCCGCCTCCTCCACAATAGACTGAGCCTCGCATCCTCTCTTGCACAACATGTCCTCTATCTTGAAGCTTATCCGCCCAGCGCAAAACTAACTGCCGGCGGTCTCTACTGTGCATCCCTAGGCACTCCACACCTCGAGTCTGTACTCGAATCACCAGATGACGCAGGAAAGATAGGCCGGCTAGGTACTCTATATTCTGTGTTCCGACCCCAGCGTACAGAACCGAGGAAGCGAACTTCGCGAAGACCTGGTGACATTCCCGGTTCAAGGACATTCGCAGATCCAGATCCAGCCCAGCCGCCGTCGAGGAATGATCGGGAAAAGCCCGATTCCATTGGAGAGACAGTCAGTTTGGATGCACACGAGCTGTTTGCTCAGCTATGTGCCGTAATACACATGGTCAAGATCGGGAGACAGAACCAATTCACGCAGCTGGTGGAGGTCTGTGATGGGACAATTCGCGTCTGGAGGGATTGGCTGAAAGAGCAAGCGGAGGCCAAGACTCAAGCTGGATCCCCCGACTATTCTATTGTAACTCAAGACCAAAGGATATTGTGGGTCAACAAGGGTAAACATACTGTGGGCATACGATGTTCTGTCAAGGAGAAGAAATGGGCATCTGCCAATCCCGTCCTGGTCTCCAACGAAGACGACATAGCCGTTAGCTATTACGTCGAATTTGAAGGTGGCTTGTGTCATTCCTACTGTTGACTTGGCTAATTCATCGCAGAGCTCTACATACGCACAACACACCTGCTCTTCAACCTAGAACAGTCGCTACAGCAAGAAACAAACGCACCAAGCAAGTCTGTAATTTTCATTTAGACGAGTAACAATTTCGAATTCAGATTCGCAGGCTCACTGTATGGCTCTCATGCCAACCTGTAGCTTACTTGTGCAGTAACTCCTCACGGCCTCATGACTTTGCACTACGTGATTCACGTACAGTATGATCTACAATACACAAAAGTCATCACGAGAGGTCGAAATGCTTTATTTCATCTAAGGATACTATAAGAGGCATGTTCCTGAGTCAGGTTGCCATCAAAGCATGTTGCAAACCCTCTAAGCGCTCTTGCCGTTAATGGCCTTAAGCTCAACATCGCTGTGTCGTCGTCAGTTTATATTCAAGTAAACTAGTAAATGCGCAAAACTCACAAGATGAGGGTAGCGTTGGGAGGGATGAGGCCGGGGTATCCACGAGGACCGTAGGCGTAGTCACTGATGTCATATTAGCTTCATCCTGATATATGCGCGGTAATGATGTCCTACCCGGTGATGGTAAGAGTTGACTTCTCGCCAAGGCTCATACCACCATCAGCGGCGAGAATACCCTCGTCCCAGCCTAGAATAGGTGTAAGTATATAGCTCCCAAGCGCGAATAGAACTATAGCTCACCCTTGATTACCTGGCCAGTGCCAATTCTGACAGGGAATGTGCCATCACCACGGCCGACGGAAGAGTCGAACCTGGAGGGCATTGTAATGAGCTTCTGAAAGTGAGGATCACAATTGATGAAGCTTACTGCTTGCCCTTGTTGTCGGGCTTGCTGGCATCCTCGAGCCAGCCAGTGTAAATCATCTTGACGTTGTCGCCAGCCTTGGGCTTAGTGGCGCCATCGCCCTGAGAAAGAACCTTCTTGGTGACACCCATGTTGATAGCTGTGGAGCGGAAAGATCGGTAAAAGACTTGAGATGTGGGACGTTGAGCTGTGAGAATTGATCGGGGGAGGCGGTAGAGCATTGGAGATGTGTAACGTGGCAGAGAGGGAAAGTGTGTCATTGGAAGTCCCTGAGCTAAAGGCGGGGAGCTCACGCGAGTCATGTGGAGGGGTGGCGGTTTGTCATGTTTGTCTTGTTTTCTTGTCAGGCAGCGATGGCGAATACGAAGAATCGCATCACCTTACACTAATCAAGTATTCACGGGCTGATCATATCGCGTAACATTACGTGTGTTTGTCCTGCACCATAGCCCTGCACAGAAATTCTAGTAGTCCTAAGCCCTCAAAAATTTATCTTCTCCGAGTGCAGCAATGCTTCAAAGCAGGGCTATATACACCACAAGTCAACGTGCAAAACGCCGGCAAATCCGATCGAAAAGTCGGTTAATTTGCTGATGTTTACAGCATCATAGTAGCTTTAAATGACCTCGTGCCGAGGATGCCGAAAAGCAAATATCATGCCTACAATTGCCAATGTATCTATACACTCACAACTCTCACGAATTACTTCAAATCCTTTGTATTACAAGTCTGATCGCAAAAAGTATTGTCGCCATGGCCTCTACCGCTCCTCCAGCACCAAAGCCAAGCATGGCGTATGATATGCATATCGAGGTCGACCTAAACCCCAAAATCTCTGTTGGCTCAGGACCATGGGGACAACGAAACTGGATATCCTTCACAGGTGGGCGATGGAATGCTGAATGGGGCAGCGGAACTGTCGAGGTAGGCAGTGAAGCAGCCCAATACAGATCAAGCAGTCACTGCGCTGACATGTATCGCATCAAAGGCTGGTGGACAAGACTCCCAAGTTGTGCTGGATGATCTTTCCGCCAAGATTGATACAAGCTATCTTCTGAAAACGAACGATGAGAAGCCAGCGTATATCTGCATCAAAACCAATGGCTGGCGTACTGGTCCTCGTGAGGTGCTCGAGGCACTGGCCGATCCTGTCAAAGCCGATACCGTAGATCCTTCTCAATACTTCTTCAGACTCTACATCAACATGGAGACTGGAGATGAGCGATACTCGTTCCTAAACACTCAGATGTGGATTGGCAGTGGTGTGCGCCAGGGCGCTAAAGGTGAGTTGGATATGACGTTCTTGTAGAGCAGCGCTGATATACCATCAGTCATATACGATGCGTACAAGATCCAGTAGTGTGGCCAGAGACTGTAGCATAGATCACCTGATATTCCTGATCTTACTCATGCCTATATCTTTGTATGTCTGGACAGATCTATGCCTTGAGTCGCTTGAGATCGGAGACCCAAAACACGGCCATGTCTAGCAGAATGAAAGCCAATATGCGCACACTATGCTTGAAACTGCATAGACTATCTGGCGACCGGTACGGTCAGACTTCCATCTGGATACTTCAGTTAATCAATGGAAAGGATGAGCCATTGCAGTAGATCAGTATAATATAGACAGATAAATGACTGACGGCGGACAGCCGTGGTTTCTGGAAACCGACTCAAGACGTTAATGTACCAGACTATAGCTCCATCACTGCCTTGATTCATGTCTGGCTGTAGTTCAATACCATCCATCAGGTAAGGTAGTTTGCTAGTGCCAAGACACTAGGCTTCGTCCGTTTGGTTGGTCGACTATCTACCTATCTTCAATGCTAGGATCGTGGAAGGTATATCACTGGTAAGTCCATCATATTTCCACAGGGCTCATCATCGCGCATGAATTTTGTCTTGATCCGCTGTGCCTAATTGTCGAGTTTTTCTATCCCTCTCCGTGAGTGTCATGCGTAGCTGGGCCGTATGCATACTCTCGAACACCTCGCTTCAGCTGGATGCTGATATCATCCTCAGAATTCACACATTCTCAGAACACTGGATCTGATCCATCAGAGCGGCCGAATCCTACTCCATCGAGCCTTTTGGACCATTAATAGGTGGAAATTGTTCAAGTACACTACTATTCATTCTCCAACCCCGTACTTTTGTCGAAACTCTGTCAGAACAACACAGCTTCGCAACTTCAAGATTTCAAAGTAAAGTTATGACTCCAGAAGGTGCTCAGACCCTCTACTTTGGTTACGGAAGCAACCTCTGGCTACAGCAGATGGCCCGGCGTTGTCCAACGTCCACATACAAAGGCATCGCACGTCTCCACTCCTACCGCTGGATGATCAACTCCCGCGGCTACGCCAACATCGTCGAGGCCAGCTTGAGGGCTGATGACGCCAGCTTAGCTACCAACACACAAGACGACGTGACCTATGGGCTCGTATACAGCCTGCAACCAGACGATGAAGAAGGGCTCGACATCAACGAAGGCGTACCATATGCCTACACCAAAGAGTACCTCGAGGTAGACTTCTGGCCTTCCAACGACACGAATAAGGCGGTCGATCTCAGCAGACCAGCGCTGAAGAAGAAGGTGCTTGTTTATATCGACAGGAAGCGCGTTACTGATGATGGACCTAATGAGGAGTACATCTACCGCATGAACATGGGTATAGAGGATGCTGTGAGGCTGGGCGTACCACTGATTTATGTTGATGGGGTGATGAGGAAGTTCATACCTGTGGAGCAGGAGGAAGGTGCAAATTGAGTCGCAAGTCGAGCATTGTGTTCGAGTCATTGCCACTTGTCGTTACACGTGGTCAATCCACGTTTCTTAGCCGATAGAAAAATCAAGAGCCTGACTTGATGTATAGCTCTTTGAGAAAAGCAACAGAGCTGCAAGTACCCTTGCTCTGGTCATGACTTACCGATGTATTTCGAGTATGCAGATACAAGCACGCATCATAGAAAGAATCCATGCAGGGTGATGTTTTTCTTATTCATGATGCTGCAAAGATGTCATATATAGCGAGTACAACTGTCACGAGGAAGCTCAAGCAAAAATCGTCCATTGGGTCTGGGCATGAAAGCCGAATCTAAAATCCCTCTATTTGTATCTTTGTTCCCAGATGCAGAAAGATGCTTGACTCGGACTCATTTGACCTCACGAACAGCGGCATCAATAGCCTTTGCGACATGAGCAGCATTGGAGGGATTCACTAGAACTTCGTCAGCCGACGTGCTTGTAGGGGGTACTTGATATACGCACAGCCGGATATGGACGCGCGGGCAGATTGTAGCATGTAGACGTGGTATTTCTCCTTGACAAAGGTGACCTGGGTCGGTGTGAGGCCAACGTAGGAGAACATGCCGTTCTGCAAAACCAAAGTCAGTCTGTTGCCCTTGTTCATATGTCGTCGAATTCAAGATTGCTCATACCTGATTGATAATATGCTCCCAGGTACCTGGTGTATCCAGCTTCTTCAACTCGTCATACAAGAGCTGTCTGGCGGTCTTGATCCTGCTACTCATCACGTCCAAGTCTCCGTGCCACATAGCGGTCAGTTCGTTGCTCGCCAGAATCTTCTTCACGATTGCGGCACCACCCGATGGAGCCATGGAGTACTCGCCACGAATTATATTGCACAAGTGCGTGAACACGGCAGCGTTAGCCTCAGGATCAGGCTTGCTCAGCACAAAGTGAAGAGCGCCCACACGCTGGCCATAGAGGCCAAAGTTCTTGGAGAAGGATTGCGCCACAAACATGTCCAGATTTGGGTGCTCCTTGAAGAAGTAGCGGATGGCCCATGAATCTTCTGCAATACTGCCGGACGCAAAGCCTTGGTAGGCCATGTCGAAGAGGGGAAAGATTCTCTTGCGTTCGCAGATCTGCGCGATAATTTTCCACTGCTCCTTTGTAGGGTCGAGACCAGTGGGATTGTGGGCACTGGAGACAACTTAGTGCTGAGTTAACATGTGCTGTGTTCTATCATGAGACATACCAGGCCTGGAGAAGAATGGCATCTCCTTCCTGGGCTTCGGACTCAAGGGTGGCAACCATGCCTTCGAAGTCCAGACTGCGAGTTGCATTGTCGTAGTAAGGATAGAAGCGCTGATTTATGTTTGGACCTGCAAAGTCCCAGATTGCGTGGTGGTTGCCCCATGTTGGGTTGGAGATCCAGATGTTCTTGGGCTTAAGATATTTGGCGAGGAAGACAGCAGCAACATGGTTAGCACCACTGCCTGAGATGGTTTGCACGGATACTGTGCGTGCTTTATCCTGCTCTGGCGTTTGCTTGTTGAAGCCCAGGGACAAATCACGGGCCAATCCCAGGAACTTCTGATCGCCTGCGATGGGCAGGTATTCGTGTCGTGATTGATCTCTTTCCTGTACAAGCTGGTCTTCTGCCTTGTCCACGGATGAGAGGACCCAAGGTTTCGAATCGTCAGTGCGATAGACGCCGACGCTGAGGTTCACTTTATCTGGGTGTGGATCCTGGAGGTATTGTCCCAAAAGTGTAAATATCTCGTCCGTGGGCACAGGTTTCAGCGCACCCAACCATGACTCGGGTGATTTGGATGGTTGAAGAGAAATGTCCGTCTTGACTAGTTCGGGCTTGCCAGTCTCAACGAGTCCAGGTGCCATAGTGGGATATATTTGTGCAGGTTAAAACTTTCCAATTGACTCTATAAGAGCAGTATACAGAGCTGTACCAGTGTCGTAGATGGGGTAGACTGGCCAGAACGGTGGCGCCGAAAGGAGGTCTATGACCCATCAATAGATGAAATTTTAGTGCCGGCTTTGGCGGCGATTAGATCAATCTTATTCTTGGAGTCTCACCAATGTTGCTATACCAGTCCCGCAAGCTCTATTCTGCGTCGACATGGCTGACGGTCAACTTCGTACAAGCTCATGCGTTGCCACGTTTCTCTTCGACGGGTTCTACATCTTCACCCTCCTACATCCAGTCTCACAATGGGTATTCGGCCTTCCTCCAGCTCAAGTACGCGGAAGACCCATTTTTCTTTGGCCGTTGTCGGCAAAAGATTGTCTCCGCTATCGGAGCAACCACGAATTCATCACGACTACTCGTAGCAGCTGGTGAGCAGTACTATGCAGTACGAGTGCAGAGAAAAAAGGCCAGCGCAACGCTCGTCATGATCAAGCTCATATCGTGTGGCATACATTATGAGGGCCGTTGACCCTCTGGTTCGGATGGTAGGATCTCAGGAGGTTGCGTAACTTTGTACCATACCCAAAACGTGAGGAAAGAGCAAAAACATTGCTTCGACTGAGAATCGAACTCAGATCTAAGAATTTCCTGGCCTTTGACCAAGTCATAGGGTTATGAGACCTCCGTACTAACCGTTATACTATCGAAGCGGAACCAGGCTTTACCTAGGATAGAATCACGTGATGAGTCAGGATTTTGACATGCACTTTATATACTTTGACATCAATTCAAGGACTTTCACTACCCAACCTAGCGGACACCTTGTCTTCACGGTATTTGCATTCAATGAAGACCTGGACGTAGTTTGTCAACATTCTTCTGGATATCTCGCACCTTAAAATCTGAAGCCGACACGGAATATTCTTGATCACTGGAAATGCGCACCACATAAATTCTATTGAGCGAGTAGGAGCCACATAAACGCATGCGAGCGACCAAATCTCCTTGCCACTTGATGTAAGGGTGAGGTGACAGGAAGGGAGCAAGGGTAACGAGAAAGTGCGAGGTCTGGTTCATCTTCTGCTGCATGAGATTTTTTGGGTAATTGGAACAGACACGGACAGGGTCGCCCTACTGCCGGAACAACTGAAGATGCTGAATCAGGATGATGATTTAAGGTTCCAGAGCATCAGTCATGGGATGCGCGCTGGACAAGCCGGGAACCGCGAGTAGGGCAGGGCAGAGCAACCCGTGGCACCAGACCTGACCTCAGGGCTGGCAGCGGAGGAGAAGCATTCGGTGCTGCTGACTGCCTTACTGACTCTCACATCAACCATGAACATCCTTTGCTCATACACTCATCGACGCTCACTCCCTTCTTTCTCGGTCTGACCAGCAGGACTGAATCTCCACCCTCGCCTGCATCCTCATTCTCATCCTCACCCGTAATCTCTAACTATTCTTCCCTCGAGGCTCGTCAGACCGCCGCCGCGAAGCGCCTCACGGGCAGCATAGGCAGGCAGGCAGGCCCCGCGTCCATCACAGCCATCACGGCCATTACTCTGCCCTCGGGTGCTCCAACAAGACATGGGCCAGGCCACGTCTTCACCCGCCGTTGCCGCATTCCCTTCCACTCAGCCTGTGCCTGAAGCCAATAGACGACGGTCCACGCCCTGGAGACGCTCATTCTTACCTCCAACCCACAACCACCAGCATCATGACAGCGCCCTCGACCAGCAGCAGAGACGAAGACCACAGAGACCGGGGCGCTCTCGCTCA
Source organism: Dothideomycetes sp. NU200 (assembly GCA_027943355.1). NCBI lineage: Eukaryota > Fungi > Ascomycota > Dothideomycetes > Dothideomycetes sp. NU200. Next base: position 405,429 of record BSCJ01000021.1, on the reverse strand, counting down.
GCCTCAGTCAACCGCCTTTCTCAACTTCTACACATGACTTCCTCATCACCGCCGCAGCACGACGAGCCCGCCTACCGACATCCAAGTCCTCATTCTCAGACACATGACGCTCATGCACGTACGCAGCAACGCGACGTCCACGATGGCCATGGCCACCGCGACGCACATGGATACCTCGAGCGTGCCTCACCATCTTCGCCCACCGTCACGACATCAACACTCCGCCCGTCACGTCTCCAGCGGGCCCGCACCTCGATGAACGCATCCATCAGCAACCTGTCCCATATGTCCTTTCGCCGGACCTCTCCTCCATCATCCGCCTCCTCCTCGGACCAAGTGACGAGACCGACGCTCCAGCCTCGAGCCATGACCGACGCCCTTGACTTTAGCCTACCTGACGTCTCCCAGACTGCTCTGGATCTCGACTTCGACGCCCTCACCACCACTGTCAGCGCTGGTCGTCCTGCCACACCACGTACGCCCTCCAGGAGATCCAGTCTTCGCCTTCCCAACGGCCTGTCCGACCGGCTAGACCGCCTATCCGGATTTCGATCTGATCGCGCGCAGAGGTCTTTTCCTAGAAGACGCCGCTCGCCGAACCCTGCCGCCGGTGCTGGCAGCGCGAGAGAAGGACGTGGCGGACCGCAGGGGGAAGACAACACCGCCCTGCTCTCAAGGCTTCTGTCGGTTGCGGCTGCTGCCACAGCCGCCACTCTACTGGAAGGCAACCAGCAGGCTATTGCAGACGCACGCAGCGTTGCCGGAGACGGCGATGACGGCACCTTCAACAGCTTCCTCCAGTCACTCGAGAGCGGGAGGTTGGCTGCGGCGCTCAGAGGCTCACCACAAGACAACGAGGAGCCTGGCGCGTCTGCCAACCCACCTAATCCACCTTTGAACTTCTTCCGCATGTTCCGCTTCGGTTCTCCTGCTCCAGTCTCAGCATCGAACATGGCTGCACCAAACAGCTCCTCTCCATCAAACGCCACCGAAGGCGCCAACACCTCACATTCACCCGAAGCCAACACTGACGGCCGCATGGTGCCAATCATCATTGTGGGAATTCGTTCAGTCAATCCCGCTAGTGGCACCGACAACCCCGATGACAACGGCATGCCACCCTTCCTTGACGCCCTTTCTGCCTTGCCCACCACCCCCTTTGGTGACAGTCCGGTGGACCACGACAGCATCGACAACATCTTGAGAAGTCCGCGCAACGGGACGCACTTCACCCACCGTCGCCGAGCAAGCATGGGTGGCGTGAACAGCATTGCATCAGGGTACGATGCTCAGCGCCATCACAGGTCTCCGGACCGTGCCGTCCGACGACCCATGTCTATGGCGAGTGAGAGCGCTTCGACTTCATACCCTCCCTCCACCAACCCCGCCACTTCTTCGTTGTCCAGGCTTGCCTCCACCGCCTCCATAGCGCCCACATCTCGTCCGAATTCGGTGCGCTCGACGTCGAGGCGTGAAAGCATCATCCGCACTACCACTACCACGACCCTCGAGAGCACCTCTGAGGATGCTCCTCTACGGCCCCGCGTGCCCCGCCAGCGTCGACTAAGCGAGTCTGATTATCGCGCTACCTTTTCATCACGGCGAAATGGCATCGTCGAGCCTGACAACCCAAGCCCACCCTCTGAAAACACTCGTAGTTGGATCATCTACGTGCTTGGTGGAAGCTATCCGGAGAACCATCCCATACTGACCACACCGAGTCTCTTCACCGACTCGCCCACTTACGAAGACATGATGCTTCTATCGGCCTTGCTTGGCCCAGCAAAGCCTCCCGTTGCCAGCGAGCAGGATGTTGCCAATGCCGGCGGTATTCTTACTATCGAGGCAGCCCCAACAAGTCATGGTGAAGTGATGCTTGTGGCTGTCGCCGCAGATCGGACCCAGAGTGTGCAACTGGTCGACGAACAACGCTGCCTCGTATGTCTGTGCGATTTCGAGGCTGATGAGCAGGCCAGGCAGCTTTTAAAGTGCAAGCATTTGTTTCACAGGGAATGCATCGACGAGGTTTGTCTCGGCCCTGATTTCTTACACTGCTGTGACATTGTATCCCTAACTTTTCTCTAGTGGCTGACCAAAGGTCGCAATTCTTGCCCTCTCTGTAGGGGTCAAGGTGTCGACGAGAAGGACAAGACCTCCTCCACGCCTGCACCAACGTCTGATACTAGCCCGAGCCCATCAGGCACTACCTCATCCAGTGCCAGTTTCATTGATGCCCCATCGATGACTGCATGATCGTTGTCCCCATCCGCAGCAAATCTTGGCGCAGCGGATAAACCCCACAGCTCTTCCACAACACTTCCGCCGAGACGATTCGCAAACTCACTCTCGCTATTCTGATACTCGGACCACGTCACTGCCGAAAACATGCAACGGAGCAGCACTACCCATCACGACGACCCATTTACGAATCTTATTCACGATTTGCCTTTTTAACACACTTCACTTAGTCAGCATCATTGCATTGCGTTACGGCGTTCGTAGCGTTTCAGAAATTGTCATTTGTTCCTTGTTTTCCCCACCGGTTTGATGGGTGATCATCTGCCATCACGAAAGCCTTCTTGTACAAGCAAGCAAGAGCTGGGCTGCATCTAGGCTTTCAGGAGTGCGACTGCAAAGAAAGACTTGGACCAACAATGTCGACTAGTATTCACATACATCGGCATACTATGACCGCCGAGAAGAAGCTTTGTGAGTCGGTCTGCTTTGACCGCTCTTTTTAATGACCATGCTTGACGCACTGGCTGCGTACAGGTACTCTTAGCTCATAATAGTCTCGATCTAGTCCGGGGGAGGTAAAAGCCTCAATCACATATGCCTTCGTCACTTTACTTGACAGAACATCCGCTCTTACCTTCCGACATGGAACTAAAACACTCCATTCATGATGAAACCCGTCGATGTGATGTTTGTGCCACCCCTCTCGCTACGTTGAACACGCAGAACGGAACAGTCGTGACAGACTCCTGGTGTGGCACATAATCATTTTTTACTTCGCGACCTGCAATGGCCGTGATGTGCAACTGCGAGGATTGTGATGTAGCATAATGTAGACAGATACTGACGACTAGACTCGTACCACCAAGAGCTCCTGCTGAATTGCTAACCATCAGCACGATCAGCACCATGAGATGCAGCGAGCAGAGACCTTCAGCATGCTGTGAGAAAGATCGCCCGCTAGCGAATGAGGGTAAAGTTGCCGACACGCAACGCCACGTGCCTGGACGTTGCAACAGGCGCGCCGGCGGGTCATCTCGACCGGAGTGTATTGGAGCACATCTTTGCTAAGGTATTTTTGGAGAATAATAGCTGCAAAGTTGAGCAGACGTGGGAAGCTCCATACGATGCGCGGCACTCGAAGCAGGGCCGCGGATCAATCAATGAGGGCCTGCGGTTGTGACTCCGGAGCCTCGCCTTTGCTTGATCACTATTTGCGCAATCATGATGCTCCGTCCACTCAGCAGCAGGTGATCTTCAAGAGCAAATCTCGAGCATGAAGCCACACAGCTGTGCACTGGTGGGGGCTTCCCGTTTGGTGCAACACAAGCACGACAAGGCAAATGAGCAATCGGTGATCACGTCTTTGAACATGGAAAACAGGGAGCTAGACGAATCACGGCGCTGTAAAATTGATTAATCGGGTTTAATCCTAGCCACAGCCCTGCAGCTATTCGCGTTGTTGGGCTGTACCCCATTCTCCACACTTGATGCATGCGCCCAACCAGACAACTAATCCAATAATAATCAGGCCATGACAGCATGGGTTTTACAACTGTTGCATGGTTCACGCTTGACAGAATTTCATGGTCCGGCAGATCTGTTACAGCATCAGCGCACCAGGACTAGGCACAGAAGCAGTTTAGAAGGAGCTTGGGCTGATGTCCGCAGAGACAAGGTTCCTTGGGTTACCGCAATCCCTGGGAAAGACTTTCCTTGATTGACATGCACGTGTGCGACCCATCAATGCGGGAGCTTGCTTTGGAACCTGCCAGAAAAAGCATGAATCGGCGGCCGGTCTAACTTTGTATGAACCACCATCAACCTGATCAGCAAGGCATTGCGCGGTGCACAGAAAGGCCATGTACCGGAACAAAGACTGTCCGCCATCGCGTCACTAATGTTCATTGTCTAGGGCGTCACATCAGAGGAAGACTAGAAGCAGCAGCAGATACGACGAGCAAAGGACCCAGTCAAGCGCCACGATGCATTTTGCCCGCCGATCGGAGGGCCCCATCATGGCTTCTGCGGGACCTCGGTCATGCTTCGCTAGCCCGACAGCGACAGGCAGGTACCTGAGCCTGTGTGAGCTTACAACGGCTGGCAAAGTGGAGGTACAGGTAAAGTAGTGCTAATATTGCTAATCGCTCAATCCTCCGTCGCGGGATTCCGTCGGGAGCCTCTGCTCTGTGCTTCGAAGACGGCCGGCAGGCACATGCAAATTGTCTCAGATCTCCCGAGGTCTTCGAACGGTCGTCAATACTCATGTCTTGAATTGGATTACCTTACGGACGTAGGAGATACGGTGTCGATACGGGAGCTTGGTCCGATATTAACTTACTTGGATTCTAGAGCGTCCCGGGAGAAGCAGTTTAGCGTTGTAAGCTGCACAATATAAATCCATGCGCGGGCTGGTCGGACAGGTGCACCGACCGCGCCGGCGCTCTGCTGTGCAAAGCCTAAAGTCGGAATGTTCCATGTTCATTCTGAACGGCTCCACGCCGGTCACCAAAGTGCGCCATAACGCTTGAGCTATGACGACGTCGAAGCCGTTATCTGATGAGCCAAGGGCGACGGGTGAGTCCTGAAACCAGATTGGACCAGGCGCTAGGCTTGTCTCTATTGCTCAGGCAGGGTGGGGTGGGGAGCTTGCTAGGAGGGGCAGGTGAAGTGGAGGATCCAGCGTTCCGCTCTTTGCACCAAACTACAGCCAGACGGGGCCTCCTCTTGCTTGCGGTCGCACTGCAGGAGATGCTAGCCCGCGCGAGTATTTAGCAATTTATCCTGAAGATCGCGGGCGCCTTTTAAGCACCCGTCACTAGGAACTACAGGATCACCACGAACCCTTGCTGCGCATGCGTCAACAAGGGCCACTGCCCACGAGCATCCAAGCCAGATCCGGGAACGGGCCAAACATCATCTCACTCTGGCCCGATCAAATCTCCAGACCCGCGCCAGTGCTGCTACGACAGCGTCTGTGAGTCCTCGAGAGACCAGGCTGGTGACTGTCGGCATTTCACGCCTCACAACCATCCATCTCACGGTTAAGCTTTGGACTTGAAGCAGAGATCAACTGTCGCCCCTCCTACTACGTCCCCATCGCATCCCATATAACCCCCCGCAGCAATTAATATATGTCCTTCGATCCGTCTTCCATTCGGCACCCACACCCGTTTTTAACTTTCAAGTGCAATATAGCCCTCTACTTTGCAGCACAGCTTGAGCGGATACCACAAAAGGCCTAGCCCAGTCCCGACAAGATTCAAGGGTGTTTGCTTTGCAGAGTGCCTGCTTGCCGCTGGGTACTCAATAACGGGAGATTCTCATTGGATCCACTGCACGTTCACATTCAGGAGGCGCCCCATTATCACGGTCCGTCGGTGCATGCAGGTATTGCCCACCGTCCTTGAACACACATCTTACAACTACCAATCACCCAACCTCTAAAACCTGGGTTGTTTGCTTATGCCGGATTTCTATACGTCCATCTGAGACAATTCTTTTAGAAAATACCCCATGGCTTGATAGATTCACAACGAAATCTTTGGACACGGCGCTCAAATACCCCACAATGGAGGGCCATTACTACGGCGTGCCTTCCACGTTGCCACAAACGGGTGGCTACTATCCAAACGGACAGCCTATTTTCCACCATGATGGAGTCATGTCTACCCCAGAGGGAATGGTCATGCCTGACGGATACAGCTCCAGGATGCATCAACTGACCACCATGTCGTCGGAAACTCTGAATAGCTACTCTGATGTTGATGAGCAAAACAGAGGGACAATGCCGCCGCAGACAAACGCACGCGGGAAGCGGCGATCCATACCCGGACCGGACCACGTAAAACACCGCCGAACTCGCAGTGGTTGCTATACATGTCGACAAAGACGTGTTAAGGTATGTGTTGCTGTTGTGGCCATCCATGTTGGATAAGCATCTTCTGACGTCATGTATGGTATAGTGCGACGAGGCACATCCCACCTGTGAGAGTAAGTAGACGCACACGTCATGCTGGAGGCTAAACTGACTTCATCAAGGGTGTCGAAAGGGAAAGCGAGAATGTATATACCCAGAATTAACGACCCCTTCGTCTGCAAAAGCTCCCCGAGGCTCATCGAGGATTACTTCTGCAGGAGGGGCCTCTCCCTCCTCTGGCGAGGAGCATGACTTGGGCGACCATGACAGACTCCCTCCAATACCTGATGACGAAGATAGCCCAGATACTGGGTCAACTACGACCATGCCGACCTCAGCGACGGCTGCTAAAGCCCCACGTAAGACTTCCAGCGCATCATCGCCAGCGTCGCGCCATCCCAGTCCTCGGATGCGAAGTCCAGTGCTCGAGAGCACCAATGAGCTACGTCGACCATCCTCGAGACCGCACCTCTCACGACAGCAGTCTAGGCAGAAGCTGAAGAACAAGCCACCGCAGAGCTCCAAATTCTCACAGCTCCCTGCTCAGGTCAAGTGGTATCTGAACTACCACCGCGACCACCTGACATACCACCACTACTCGATGAAGTTAGATACAGGTGACTTTTTGAAGACGACATTCCTGGAGATTGCCCTCTCATATGAGCCTCTGCTATACGCTATTACCGCATTCTCAGCCTACCACCACACTTTGACCAAGTCAGACGGGCAGCTGCAAGACTTTCTTGGTTACTACAACAAGTCCGTCTCATTGCTTAGAGAGTCCCTGGCCAGAACCCCGAGACATACCTTGGCAACTGTTCTCACCATATTGCAACTTGCAACGTTCGAGGTAGGGTCCACTTGTTTTTCTGGCATTTAATTCTGCTGACCATGACCCAGGAGTTCTTAGGGGACTGGGTGAATCTCCTCATACACCAGAGAGCAGCATACCAGATCATCACAGAGATCTTCACGCCCGAGACCATCATGAGAAGTGAGACTCACCGCAAGATTATTGCGTGGTATATACGCTTTGATCTGTTTGCCGGCTTCATGTCTGGCTACGAATCGGTCCTCGGACGCGAATGGCATGCTGCTTGTGCCGACTTCTACGCTCGTCAGGCCCGGGACAAGCCCAAGGATTTAGGCTCGCTTTTTGAAGAGAAGTTTGCCAAGTCGAGACTGATCGCTGTAGATGTTGCATTCTTGTTTTCAAAGAAGCAACAAGGCATCACGAGCGATGAAGAGTTTGGCAGAGACATTACAAACACCATGGTGGAACTAGACAAGATGAAGGAAGACCTGGAGAGCGCTTTCAAGGACACGCGCAAGTTTGTGACGGAGTTCCCAAATGCACCTGAGAGCAATCCCGACAGTGTTGTCGAGAGCACAGATCCACACTTCTTATGGGCGGATGAGCTCTTCACATGGAACTTCATCCTCATTGACTTCTGGGCTATCTACCTGTTGTTCAAGTCTCAAGTCGCACAGTTCAATCCATTGATAAGTGGGGAAGAGGTGGTCGGCCTTGCTATCAAGGTTGCGAAGATGTTTGAGGCGTTACAGTACTGTGACCAAGATCCCACAGCCATGATCCTTGGAGCTCAGGCCAGCTACGGAATGGCGGCTACTTGTCTGCCAAAGGACCACAAGACAACAATGTGGTGCAGACACAAGTATGCCACCATTGAATCATGCGGGTGAGTGTTCTCAATTCAAGATCATCGTCGAATCCAACTGACACGATGATACTGCAGGTACCTATATCCCACCGCACTACGTCAACGCATGTCTGACGTCTGGGGTGTGGACGTTACACAGTGGTGGCTCGACGACGAAGAGTCACAACCTCCCATCCTAAAGTCTATCCGCGAATTTCTCGAGTACCGAGCTCTGGATCCTCAAGACGATGTTGCAACTAGTCTGAAGTCTATGAAGGGTTTATTCAGCGCTTTAAACCTTGAAGATTCCGAGTCCAGAGAGGGCAAAAGCAACAGCACCGCTGGAACGGAAAGCGACCAATTTGAGTTCCTGGCGAGCTCTTCATCGCTGCAAGGCGACGGTCCATTCGGCGGCTTTGACAGCAGTCCTGACATGCAAAATTGGACCTGATCACGATACGGCAGCTTGCGAAGTTCCACACAATTTTGGTCTTCGATACACTTGAGAGAGTCAGCACACTCGTGGACCGCGTGTGACACCATCGCACCAGCTTTTGGACTTTTGCGGGTCAATTTTAAGCTCACCAAATCTCTGCTCCAGCTAGCAGTGGAAAGTCACTATATTCATTTCAGGCGACCCTGCTGCCTGCGGGCTTACTTGTTATTATTCTCTCGTGCATAGCACGCATTGCGCACAGCGTTTATTCTGATGGAAGGAAGCAGGTATCCCTTCCCCACTTACCTTCTGCTCAACAAGGCAAACTGTATTCTATCATTCTTTTTGGGTTCTTTGGCGAAAGCACCTTACATGGACGAATCTCGGGAGCATCTGATAGCATGATATATTTCTCCGCATCTGCACTTTCGCACCAGCTACTTTTTAGCTTTATGTATTTTTACTCATTCAAGAATTTACCAAGGAACATACGAACGCTTTTTCTTGAGAAATGCTCATCATCTTGCCACAACATCATCAGTCTGAGAGGGAAAATATGGTAGTGTGGAACTGATTCCGCAGTGGGGATTCTGCTGTTAGTGCAAACGCAGACCACATCGTATATATTGTTTTTTTCCTCACCTTGTCACACGAGGGGAGACTATTCATTGCGTGGTATTGTCAGTGCACATTTCTCTATGATCTGCCCACATCTTGGGACTATCATAATTTAGGCCATCTCCGTAGCGCACGCGTTTTGCAAAATGTTTTGTAAGCAAAAGAAAAACACTGTTTCCGGAAAGCAGCAGATGAATATTGCATTCATAATATCGATGATAGATGATAAAGATCAGGAGATGTGCTGCTATTCATAGCCTCCCCTGAGGGGTGTGTTTGTGCCCTATGATCTGAGGAACCACAATATCACCACTTACTCACAACCCTATGCTGGCTATGTCTGAGCACAGATATGGCCGAGGCACAGACTTACCTTGATGTTCGTACGAGCAACATTCCGTGACTCGGAGGATGGAGCGTCGACAAATAAATGATCAGTAAGGTCCGGGCCCCCTAAGATGTGGGCAAGAGTAAGGTAGTGCACATGAGGCTCTGCTGCGCTGCCTGAGTAAACATTGGTCTCTTTTCCGCGACGACCCGCCAAGGGCGGAGTGCGATATGACCACTGGATTGCTTGATTATCTCCCATTTTCCCCAAGACAAGGTCTAAGTAAACATGTTCCCAAAACAATGGTACTGTGACAAAGACCACTTTGAGACATGCACGACACCAGCATGACGGAAATCGCGAGCATGTTCGCCGAAGCCATCGAAAACGAGATCGAAAACTTCAGGACCGGATGAAACTCACAAGGCTGGCTGGAAAGGAAAAGGAAGGAAGGAACAATGGATCCGAAAGCATGGATGTTGGCATCACCGGAAGGGGGGGGTTTTGCGACAGAGTTGCACACTGAGTCAGGAACAACGTTCAGAGCAGACCCAAAATGCATTTAGTGTTCAAGGTACGAAACAGATGACATCTCGGCAAGTGGGGATACTAACAAGAGGGCAAGGGAAGAAAGAGTGGGGGGCCAAACGCATCGTCCATGTTCGTTGCGGAAAAAGAGGGCAAAAAATAAAAACATGTGCCCCACCAGGAGAAACATCAGCGAGAGAAGATGGGAGACCATGACTCTGACGAACCACTTGCGGAAAGCAGTGTAGTGTGTATGTAATAAGGTATTATTGTGTCCGTCACCTCCGTGTCACGTCTGGTCATCTCACTCTTGTTGTCTGTGCGCGCCAGTTCCGGATACAGAGCACCCTCGCTATAGCAATCATCCGTATAACGATTATCGCGTTATAACGATGACTCAGCGTCATTTAACAAATTCTTTATCAAATAATTGTTTACCCTCTCTTTAATGATTATCGCCAGTGACCAACCAAATTATCGCTATATCAAGATGTCCAATACACCAAAATCACGCCTTCCACGCAAGCCAATTACTGTTGCACAGCGCCTTGCTCTTCGCCAGCATGCAACAACACATCCTTATTTACGTCAACCATAGCTTGCTAGCTGGTTTGAAGAGCAATTTGGACACAGAATATCACAAGGCACTGTCTCAGAGAGCTTATCAGAGAGGTGGAAACATATTGAGAAAGAGGCAGACAATCCGTTACTCAAACAGAACAAACGTCGACGCTTTTGTGAATGGCCACAGTTAGAAGAAGCGCTTTTTGAATGGCACCAACGCTACCAAAGCAATGTTCCTATATCTGACCAACTAATGAGGATCAAAGCGGAAGCTTTATGGCGATTATTACCAGATTCTCGGACAATGGAAGTACCACGTTTCAGTGACGGATGGCTTGACAACTTCAAGAAGAGACATGGAATCAGACTGCGAATTCGCCATGGTGAGGCTGCCAGTATTGACGAGAGCCTTGTTGCTGAACAGTTACTCGCTGTTCAAGCTGTGGCACGTCAATTCCACCCCTCAAATGTATACAATGCAGATGAAACTGGACTCTTTTGGAAGGCCATTCCTGATAGAGAACTATCAACTTCACAGCTGCCAGGCACAAAACAACATAAGGCACGAATAACCATCCACTTTTGCAGCAATGCAGATGGCTCACACAAGCTTCCCCTCTGGTTTATTGGCAAAGCAAAGAAGCCTCGCTGTTTTGGAGCTGCTGGAATCAATGTCAACGCTCTCGACTGTGTCTGGAAACATAATGGCACTGCTTGGATGACCACATTGATTATGGCCGAATGGCTAAGGTGGTTTGACAGACAAGTGGCCAGCAAGAAAGTACTTCTACTTCTAGACAACTTCAGTGCTCACACAGCAGCAGTGGAAGCTCTCCAACAAATGGCTCCTTTGCAAAACACAGTAGTCTGCTGGTTACCACCAAATTCAACATCCAAATACCAACCCCTTGACCAAGGAATCATCAGAGCCTTCAAGGCAATTTACAGACGCGACTGGCTGCTATACATGCTCAATGAGTATGAGAATGACAGGCAACCTTTACGTACAATGAACGTTCTCAAAGCTCTCAGATGGAGCATCAAATCATGGCAGCAACTTTCTTCCACCACAATCACCAATTGCTGGACCAAATCCACCTTATTACCATCTCCTTCTGATTCTTCAGAACAACTGAATACACCGGTTATATCACCAACTATAACTACAGAATTGACAAGCCTTCTCCACCAACTGGAACAGAACAACCGCATTCACCAAGCAATGTCCATTGAGAATCTCATCAATCCAGAAGAAGAGGAGGTCAAGGAAAGCAGTGAGGATATTGAAACACAGATTGCAGCTCAGTATGAAATACAACCAGACCATGAATCTGATGAAGAACTGGAGATCATACCACACGTGTCAATTCACGAGGCAACAAGGGCTCTTGAACAGCTCAGACTCTATGAATTGCAAGCAGAGGATGCCAAACCATCATTCATCCACCAGCTGGATGAGCATGAAAACACGCTTATACTCAGACATCAAGCATCACTTAGACAGACAGCGATTACAAGCTTTTTTACGATGAATAGATAGCACCAAAATTGCCTACAGAAGCTTCCTTTTCAGTTACCAAGTCCAGACCCCTCCCTTTTCATCACCACACCAAAAAGGGGACTCCCTATTGGCTAGCAGTCATGCCAAGAGCTGCCAAGGTTCCCTTGCTATAGCGATAATCTCGCTATAACGATGAAATCCATGCTGTCAGCAAAAATCGCTATAGCGAGGGTGCTCTATATTACTTTTCGCGCCGTTTGGGGCATCGCGTCTATCCATTACCTTATTTTCTTTAATTGTTCCGTCTGTGTTCTGATGAGACAAAGTGATGGCAGAAGCTCCGAGGTGCACTAACTGACTGTACACCTCAAGACAGAGAAAAGGAAAGATAGATTGATGGCGCGTGTTGTCGATCATACTTTTTTAGATTGAAAAGCACTTGGCCCGTTCTTATTTACGGTACCTCCGTCCACCGGACTGACTGATTGGAGTCAATGTAACGTGCAGGCTAACAAAAGATGCAAATGATGATGGTGGAGGGGTGGGATACTCCGTTAAGCTCACAAGGCGCCCATATGTAGGCATAATCACAGGTTCCGTCGGCGGCTAGTCACATTGGAATCTACTAACGCCAGGTGCTGCATTGTAATGGAAAAAAGTACGCGTGGGCCTTGCATGTGCATGCTGCTGCTTACCTTACATGATCAAGCACATGCACCATACCTTCACCTCACATGGTTCCCACGCACGCCCAAAGGCAAGAAGGTACAGATGCAGCAAAGTGGTGCCAAGGTTACGCACACACAATAATGCACGGGCAATGGGCAAGTAATGAGGTAATTGCCTAGTAGGCACGTTCCCTGTCGCATATGTTGATTCTATCGTGATTGACGATTGATTGCGAGATGGGACCAGGCGTAACTCTAGGTTGATGGATAATCATACAAGGAAGGTGATGCGTTCGGCGCATCAGACAAGCACAGGACTCAAAAGGCAAAAAAAGGTCAAGACTTGGGGTAATACGAGCAGCCACCAGTGCACGTGCGTAGGAACACCACAGACTAGAAGTAGGGTCGAACTTTGTGAAGTCAAGTGATGATTTTACCATTAATTCGATTAATGAAGTGGTGGGTGGGTCTCCGAGAGGTGTCAAGGTCCGATGATCCCCGTAGGAGTACAACTTGCAACTATACCAAGTCCTGCGCAAGGGGGAGATATCTCATATGCTGGTGCGGGCTATACAAACCAGGCCAGAAGAAACGTACCATGGTACAGAAGCTAGCTTGGCGTAATTACGTGATTGTCACACAAGGAGCCACATCATGTCCTGCTACGGACGTACGAGAGAGACGCCCATGCGAGACGTTATTGTTTCACGTACAAAGGCTAAAGACAGGAAGGAACCGGTGGGGTGCATGAAGTGGCAAGCGCCAGGGTTTCTGATACGAAAGCCTATCTGACAAGGAACAATGGTAGAAGCATGAGAGAAATGTCTCATGGTGGGTCTTGGGTTTGGTATGGGCGTTGAATGAAATTGCTGTGATGAACCGGGTGCTTGGCTGGTAGAGCCAGCTCGTACACATCGGTCCGGATGAGTGATGGAGGCGGACTAAACTCAGGCACTGTCGCGGCTTCGGCGGTAGCTGGCCTGGGGGAGAAGAGGCAGCATCAGCAGCGTTCAGGAAGAAAAGTGGCAAGATCAAAAGTCATTGGATCGACCTACTTCTTGGTCCTGCTGCAATTGATCCACCTCGGGGGCAAGCTCTGACAGAATCTCGTAGGCCCGCTTGTGGTATTCGAGTTGGGCGGCAATCAGCTCGGCCAGGTTCTTGAGCGGCTCAGGGGTATCGAGAACATTTTTCATGACGCCGACGGCCTCCTCAGTCTGGTTGACAAACTCGTCCTCGGCGCGTTCAATCTCAGCGCGTTGGGCTTCGGTCAGATCGCGCTCTTCTCCGTGGTGCGTCGTCTTCATGCCAAAGGGTCCGCTGTGCATGGCAGCCTTCTTGGCGTCCAGATTAAGGCGGGCATTCTCGACGGCCTTGCGAGCGCGCTGGGCGAACTGAAGATTAGTGTTGAGGGTTGTGCTCCAACCAGCAAGGAAACGCTGTTGAATACGCTCATCCTGCTCAAGACGGGCCTCGCCAACCTTCTCTTCAGACACGGCGTACTTCTCGAGAGCCTGGGCTAGCGGGTCGTCGGCGCCGGTGCCACGTAGGTCGGACTGCTGCAGCAGCTGAGAGCCAGCGAGCGAGGCGCGGGCAATGGCGTGGTTGAAGGTCTTGGGCTGTGGCTTGGCCTGAGGAGGGGCGGTGAGGGCAGCCTGCACGTCGGCAGGGTTGGCGGCGCGCGAGAGCAGCGAGACCTTCTCTGACACGGTGCGGCCGAGGTCGTTGAAGGATTCGCGTAGGTTGGGTGGGTAGTCGTAGCCCTCGTTGGTGTATTGTGACGTGACGGACAGCAGCTTCTGGTGCACCTGCTTGAGCGCATCGACGCGCTTCTCCAGTTCAATGTAGTCGGGAGGCAGCTCCGTCTTGTCCTCGGCCTGGCCGACCTGCTCCTTGAGGTACTGCTGCGTCCTCTGCGCAAAGTTGGGCACCCCAGCAAAGGAAGCGCTGAGCTGGTTAGCATATGGCCAGCCACGACTCGTACCATCAGCCATACCTCAGGTTCTTCCCAAAGGCCGAGAACTTGTCCATGATGGAGGAGTGCGTGTGTGTAGGTGTAGGTCTGTAATTCTGATGTTGTATTTGTTGATCACGACGTCGCCAGCTTGAGAGGGGGCCAGATCAACAATAACGGAGTAATCGTGCCTGCCTGCCAACCAAGCTCAGCTCGAGCATGTGAGTGCGCTATGACCACCTTTGGTCGATCACATGAGTCGTCCCTTGGCATCACCTCGAGGACATGACTCGTTCTTTGCATATCAATAATATCGACTACACCATCACCACTCACCTACACACAATATACACTAATATTCTCATCACCCACCATGCCTTTTTCCCATCACAGCCACTCTGGCCAATTCTGTGGCCATGCCAAGAATACTCTCGAAGAAGTCATACAGACTGCCATTTCGCTTGGAATGGACACATTCGCCCTCACCGAGCACATCCCAAGAGACTCACAAGACCTGTATCCGGAGGAGGTCTCTGCAGATGAGCTTCTCCGTATCTTTGATGCTTTCTACCCGGAAGCTCTGCGATTGAGAGCCAGGTACGCTTCCCAAATCACCATCCTCATAGGATTTGAAAGTGAATGGATTCGCCCCTCCTCGCTTTCCATCGTCCAGCGCCTCCTCGACGCTTACAAGTTTGACTTCTTCATGGGAAGCCTGCACCATGTGCACACTATCCCCATTGACTACGATCATGAGATGTACTACAAGGCCCGTGACATTGCAGGTGGCTCTGATGAACAGCTCGCCATCGACTATTTTGATTCGCAATACGAGATGCTGCAAGCCTTGAATCCGCCTGTCGTCGGCCATTTTGATCTCATCCGCCTCAAAAGCGATGATCCGGAACGCGTTTGGACCGACATGCCTGCCGTCTGGGCCAAGATAGTGAGGAACCTTCAATACGTTGCCAGCTATAGAGGCATCTTGGAACTCAACAGCAGCGCCATTCGCAAAGGCATGATGGAGCCCTATCCCAAAGCAGACATATGTCAGGTTTGTCTTGTCTCGCGTCTAGTCGTCACGGATTCGCATCATTGACAGAACCAGGAATTCATGAGACTGGGCGGCCGTTTTACTCTTTCAGACGATAGTCATGGCATTGATCAGGTCGGGCTGAACTTCGAGAAGGTGCTTGCTTTTATGGAGAATGCCGGCATAAAAGAAGTGTACTGCATAAACGGCGGCCATGAGAACGATTTCAAAGCAGCTTCTCAGACTGCTCGGAAGATTCCTATGGCTGAATTGAAGAAGCACGGTTTCTGGTCGTCAAGGCCATAAGTCGCATGGTACCCTTGTATGTGACAGGGATCACACTTGTTCCGTGTCTGATACATACGTACACGGCCTCACAAAACGTCTAGCATTTACTAGGATCACCGGTCTTCACAACAGATCGGCTCTCTTAAGATATGGTTCTCAAGGGCATTCGCACATGAGAGGCAAGGGAAAAGTACAAATTAGTACGTCCCGCATGTTATCGGTCCGCCATACCTCCGAATCTGCGCACAGTAGGTTGTTGAGATCCAGCAAATCGATCGATACTTTCATATGCTCCTGCCGGCCCGACCAGAAAACTCAAACGGCAATGGTGTCATTGCCTATGCACGACATGCAAGTCACAGACAAGCTTTCGCATAGGCTGGATCCAAGCCAGGGCACCCTGCATGGCGTGCATGAGTACATTGTCCCTGTCCTTGTCAGTCCATGCGCGCTAGCCATGTGGCTTCCTGTGGTCATGGAAAAGCAAACATCAAACATGATCCAGCTTATGATCCGACCCATCTCCGACAAGGATGAATGTAGATCTATCATACCGATGGAAAATTGGACTCCGTTAGAGGGGCGCAACTCCTACAAACACCATAGATGTTGAAAAGCAAAAAATCAAATCTCGTGTAGCTTGAACCTGATCTGAAGACATGTGTGGTATTGCGGAAGTGGAACAGGGCAGCCAGCCATACTGCCTGCTTATACCTATATATTTTGCAACGTCATATTAGCCTGCAGGACGACAACGACAGCAAGCTATCAAGGCAACTCACAACCAGTCCTGATCCCCAGCCAATCGGCCAGCAAGTCCGCAAGCCCCATCATAAAGGGAAACACACTACATCTCCCCCTGCCCGCCCTGCATCTTCTCACCGCCTCCTGCCACCACCGCAGTGCCCTTTTCCTTGACCTGTTGCTGTCTCTTCTCCTCTTCCAGCTTGCCCAAGTCCCATACCTCGGTGTCCTGTTCAAACAAGACTTCCGTATGCGCATTCTGCTCGGGCTTCTTCTTCCGTAGCTTGTTAGTGCCGCTGAACCGGCCCCCGCCTGCACTTTTTGCTCCCCCTGCTTCCCCGTCTGCTGCTGTCGGTGCGTCGGTGTCGTTCCCAAATAGGAAACCTTTGCTTCTTCTGCGTGCGTCCGAGGGCGGGAGAGGTTGGGCTTGCACAAAGGAGCTGGGGCTGGAATCTTGGCCTAGCATCCAGGAGAAGGAGGATTGAGTCAGTGAAGGCCGGGGTGTTTGAAAATCTGTTGGTATATCCGCTGGTGATGGTTTGGTCGTTGACTTCTTGGGACGCGATTTGCTGGGAGGTGGAGGGGGTCCCGTAGTTGAAGAAGCAGGGGCTTTGGGCTCGGCATTGTCGTGGTCCGCCTTGTTATGATTCTCGCTGTCTGGCCCAGGTTTAGTCTCCGAGCTCGTGCTAGGGTCTACGGCGTCCTCGTTTGGCTCCGTCTCTTCCGTCGGCAAAGGCACGGTGGAGTCTTCTAGGTAGACTTGCGTGAATTGGACTCTTACGATGGCCACGCTCAGGGCATCGAGGCTCTCCTTCTCTATTCCCTTGCCAGCCACGGCTTCCTCATGATATCTCCATAAGTCATCAGTGGCACTCTTCAGCATCTTCGCTAAAGAGGCGTTTCGCGCCTCTTGTGCCGCGAGCTTCACTGCTGGGCTGGGCCCATTCTGCCGAGATGCTGTGCGTGAATATGTCCGTGGTCTCTGCGGTGTAGGAGTATTTTGTATTTCTCGGACGCCTTTCTGCACTTCAACGATGGCATCGCGCACAGCTTTGTTAATGCCCCACTGCTCGCCCCGCTTGAAGAGTCCTTTGGCTGCGTCCTGGAACACACGATCGAGATTGGTTGATTGGATACCAGGACTTCTTGGTGATAGCCCAACTGCCTGCAGACGAGATCCCAGCATGCTTTGCATCGAGGCCGCTGGTGTTTGTGTTGGCAGAATCGCCTCGTTGTCTACAGGCACGGTCGCTAGTGGTCTGCCGGAATGCTTCTTGATTATGTGGCTTGCTCCAGACTGGTGGGGATGGTCTCGGAGGTAAAGTGCGTCCACAACTAATGTTTGTGGAGCCATTGAATCAGATAGAGCAGGATACCGGAGCAGTAGAGTCAAGGCTGTATTATAGTCGGAATGGATCACTACTACGGTTAGTGGCGCTGTACAAGTAAGGCATGCTGGGCACCAATCTACTTACAATCCCAATGTAATCGCACGATCATGACCAAGCATACAAAGTCTACAATTTCCAAAGTAGGATCTTCGGCAAATATGACATCCCACATGCATAGAACATCGTCAAAGCTGAATTCCCGGCCATACAGGAGACGAATCCATTTCCTGGACATCGTAAGCGAAGTACATTGCTTTATGCTTGTCATGAACGTGGCCATACATCAAGAAGACTTGTGGTATCAGGTCAATCTCCCGGAGATGCTGCGCAAGCAAAGGATCTATATGAGGAAGATACTCATCGAATATTCTGTGTATCCGGGTGAGCAATGGATTCTCTAGTGTAGCCGCTGACTTGGCTGTGGAAACTTGCGAAGGGCCGTTATGTGCTGCGGGCTCATAGAACGACTTCGCTCCTTGCATGACGATTCCAAATAGAGTAAACGTGTCGTGTTCAATAAAACTCCGATCGCATAGTTGGCACAACATCTCATCATCTTGAGACAGCATCTTTCCAGTGGGCTTGCTTTCCAGGGCGTCCCGTTCGACGACCCACAATATCGGGGCTAGAAGCTCGTGCATACCTTGCCTGTAGCTGACATCCGGATTCAGCTTGCAAAACACGAACAGTATATCTAGGAGCATCTTCTGAGTTCCTGGTTGACGGAAGTACACATTCTCAGGCATGCATCTATCGACATCTTGGAGGATCTCTGCTCGCAGAGTTTCGTCTTCGCGTAACGCCGCCCATGGAGACTTTTAAGATTTAGCAACATCCCTTAGATTGACTGTTAGGGTTCCGTCAAGAGAGACTCGAAGCATACCTCTGTACCGTCGCTGAGAGGGTCAAATCCAGAGCCTATTTCCTCTGGGTGCTCGAGGGCTTTTAGAAGATGAGCTCGCACGGAAGCATACGCTGAGCGCGCGTCTGACATCCGACGGAGCCATTCCGAGCGCGACGAATCTTCAAACAATAAAAAGGCCTGCTTATATTCAGGTCGTGACAGTGTAGTAGCTATAATAGCACCAACTTACTTTCCAGCAAAGCGACCGAGAGCCGACCAGTGGTTTCGATGACTTATCCGCCACGCGTATCGCAAGTTTAAGATCTGAGAGGGTAGGGAACGTCAAGAAGTGCTGCCAGCTCTTACTGGCTTCTTCGAAACCTCTCATCGCAAATGCAGGATGTTTATAGGGTGGTGTTGTTGCGCCGGTGAATACACATAAGGTACGTCACAGTGCAAACGGATCAAACATGTCATGCACTCGGGCTTGTATAACAATCCCAATTCGCAACCTCACGGCGCAGCACCACTATTTTATATCTTGCCGAAGTGTAACGGGAATCTTATAGACTATGGATATCTGTACTCATACTATGGAAGTTCAACAACTAGGTCGAAACAAGCTTTAGAATTGTTTGTTGACTCAATGGTACCGACATTTCTTACTTGAACACAATAATCGGAAACAACAATGTCACAAGACCTGCTAGCAGAGTTCGGGTCATTCTCGATCAGCAATGGTCAACAGCCAAATGTTGCACCTAGTCATAAGAATGTTCGTATGGTGCCGGTAGCCTCGAGCTTGCAGCAAGAAAGGCCATCGATTCAGCAAGCTGGAAGTGATACAAACAATATGTCTGGAGAGGATGCATGGGCAGAAGATGACGATGATGATTTTGGAGACTTTGAAGCACCAGAAAATGAGATTGGCAACGACATTTTCGGTCAAACCTCTCTTCCAAAGTCGGAGCCTCCAAAGCCAGAACCTCCGAAAAAGAGTCCAACGGTACATGTGAGCAAGCCGGTGACGACAAAACCAGCCTCCATAAATGCTGCCAGGAAGCATCCTAAGCCTGAGCCACCTCAAGCTCCGAAGACGTTATCTAAAGGCCACCCTTTTGCAAACAATCCAGACATATTGTTTGATGCAGAATACTCGGACGAAGAAGGCATGTTCGAGGTTGTCCCGGTTCCAGAACCAAAGCCAAAACGAACACATCAGATCGAAATTGATGACGATTTTGGAGACTTTGAGTCCACCGCTCCTCCCCCTAGCACTCTTCGAAGTAAAGCTTCTGCAGTACAATCACGGAAAGAAGCAGCACTCAACACGCAATCAGCAACTTTCGATCTTCTCGGATTTGACGAACCGCCGCCAATGTCCAGGCCAGTCGATATGCCAACAGTACAATCCAAACCAAAAGTCGCAGCTCAAACGACCAAGGTCCGTCCCACACAATCCACCTCCAGCAGAGCCCAAGCAATCGACCCTAGCCAGGACGAGGATTTTGCCGACTGGGACGACTTCGAGTCCGTTCCAGCACAACCAACTCAAACTCGAGACGGACAGACCCAAGCCAGCACAAAACCACTAGTCGACCTCCCAACCGAGCTAATCGGAGATCTACTATCACCCAGTCCCACTAATCCACCTCCACCACCGACAAACATCCCGCCTCCCTCCCTCCTACTCACCCTCTTTCCCCCTCTCTTCAAAGCAACAAGTTCATCACTACTACACCCACTCTCGACCATGCCTCCAGATCAAAAGCACGACTTCCTCTCCTCTGCCCCTGCTCAGTCATTTCTGCGAAACTACCTCAGCGCCGCTCAAACACTAGGACACATAATGGCAGGCCGCAAAAACCGCTGGAAACGAGACAAGTACCTAGCGCAGAGCATGCGCATAGGGCCCTCGGTCTCCGGCCGCTCGGGAGGTATGAAATTAACCGGGCTGGACAGCAACGAGAGCAGGCGCGAGGAGGCAGAGTGCGAGGATGTGCTCAAGGGGTGGAGAGAGCAAGCTGGGCGGCTGAAGTCGGCCGTTACGGCTGCTAGTACTGCTACTACTGCGACAAGTGTAGGACGGAAGAAAGCGCAACTTGTTGTGCCGGAGCTTGCGATCACGATGCCGGTCAGGGTGGCGAAGCAGAGCGAGGGAGGGGTGGTCAGTACAGCGGCGTGTGCACTTTGTGGATTGAAGCGAGAGGAGAGAGTTGCCAAGGTCGACATGGAGGTCGAAGACAGCTTTGGCGAGTGGTGGGTTGAAGGGACAAACATGCATCTGGGATGTTGGAACTTTTGGGAGATACATAGAGGTAGATTGAGTGGTCGGTGAATACATCATCTTGATCTTCACATTCCTCCCTGTGGGTATCGCATACACTGAAGATAATTGTATATTAGACAAGATGCTATGGTCCATCTAGCATTGGATACAGATGGTCAAGAGGATATCTGCATTTTTTTACTTGCTCTTCTGCACCTTGCTCTCCTGTTCTGCAGCGTAATCCAACCAGCTCAAGCCTGTAGGCAAGAACTTGCCCACCTTTTGCTGGTAGATCTTGTATTCTGGGTACTTTTGTGCACTGATCTTCTCGGTAAGCCAGGTAGAGGATTGGAACAAGATGAGATACGACATGGCACCAATGGCAGTCCAGTTGTAGAGGGTACCAGTCTCCCAGCAGCTCCATTGGTAGACCAAGGCCCAGATGCTCTGCTCGGCGAGAAAGTTGGGGTGTCTGCTCCAAGCCCAGAGGCCGGAAGAGCAGAAGCCCCTGTCTAGCTCGGATCGAGTCCACTTGAATGGGACCTTCGCTGTCTTCTGATACTCGGCTTTGGCCTTGTGGAAGTCCCATTGCTGTTGATCGGCGAAGAATTCGAAAAGGACAAGAGCCATTAAAAGTCGGGAAAAGACGAGATCAGCGGACTGCATCTGCTGGCCGGTAAGGCGTGAGGCTAGGAGGAGGATGTAGGCTGGCGAGGTGATGACGAAGAGCAAGAACTAGATGAAGGGGTCCAAGTCAGCTAAGGAACCACGACGGACAGTAGACGATAGTGACAAACTTACACTCTGGGCAAACGATATGAAGAGGACATTGAAGAGGAACATCTGGAGCGAGTTGACTTTGCTGCGGACAATCTCCCAGCGGTAGTCTTCCGAGCCGACAGAGTAGCCGCCTCTACGCCAATAGTTGAAGGTGAGGCGGACGGACCAAGCAACGCTAAAGGCGAGCATGTTGTCCATTCTCTGAGTGGGGATGGCGTTAAGACGGGCCCAAATGGCATAGTGGGTCATGTAGATGGTAGGCAATATGCTCCAGCAGCGGTCGACCTGCGAGTAGTTCTTGTTGACTTCGGACACGATCAAGAAAATGGGAGCGAGGGCCATGGAGAAGGCAAAAGCCGAGATGAGCGGATTGGTGGTGGCATACAGCTCCTTCAAACCATCTGTAGCGAATCCTGTGTCAAGGAGGTGCTGGGGCAGGGCATAGAGCTGGTCGATGAAAGGCGTGACCGTCTTTGAGAAGTCCGTGCAGTCAACCATCGACTTTACCAGAGGCAGAGCCTGTCCAACCGGTGCGGGCACAATCATGATTGCCGATTAACTTGCGAGGCCTGCTTGTTGGATGGTATGTAAGAAGAAGTAGATTCGTGGTCGTGGGTGGACTGACAATGTTTCTTGATCGTCTCCAGCGTTGCCCACGTCATGACTGAAGCTTGGGCTTCTTTCCATTGTTGTCTTCATCGGCGGGACGTGACACTACTCCCGAGAGGGTCCAGTCCAAGATCTAGCCTAACCAGATACGGTAACCAAGTCGATTCAGTCACGTCTTCCCGTCCGCGTCTAATGATAATTATTCATCTCGACGCGTAGTCTGCGTGATGCTGCCTGGCTGAGTAAACTGCGCTACCACATCTCCACTTGGCATGTTGAAGCTATGAAGGACAAAGATCCTCCCCAACTTGAGCTTTGCATTGTAGAATGGGGACGAAGATCCTTTGCGTGGCAGAAAAGCCTTCGATTGCCAAAGCCGTGGCAAACCACCTAGCAGGCGGCGCCCTTGAAGTCGTTCGTACTCATCCGTCTGTCTCTGCTTTCATCGCCATTCACTGACCATGTCATACTGTAGCGTAATGTTAGAGGCACTCAATACATAAAGAATTACTGCTTCTCATACAACTTTCCAACATGGGGACAATGCGACGTCGTCATGACTTCGGTCTTGGGTCACATCTATAGCACCGACTTCCCTCCCGCCTACAAGTCGTGGACAGCATGCGAGCCATCTGACCTCTTCGAAGCTCAGATTATCAAGTCACTAGAGGAGAAGTCCAAACCCATTGCAGCCAACATTGAGACTCAGGGTAAACACGCCAAGGCTCTTTTTATATGGACCGACTGCGATCGTGAAGGTGAGTATATCGGGACCGAAGTGAGACAAGTTGCCGCCAAAGGAAACCCTCGTTTGGCTCAACCAGGCAACAATGTGCGGGCCAGATTTTCCAACATCGAGCGTCAGCACATCATACAAGCTGCGAGAAATCCGATCCCAATAGATGAACAGCAAGCCCAAGCTGTTGCCGCAAGGATAGAGCTCGACTTCCGCATTGGCACTAGCTTCACCCGTCTGCAGACCCTAAAGTTCAAGTCATGGATCTCCGCCCGTGGCATAGCTGAGGAAAACCTCAAAGTCATTAGCTACGGCACTTGCCAGTTTCCCACCCTTGGTTTCGTCGTCGATCGATACTTTACCGTCAAAAATTTCAAACCCGAGCCTTTCTGGTCCATCAGAGTCATGCATAAGAAGGATGGTATTCTGGTCAAGTTCAATTGGGTGCGAAATCACCTCTTTGACAGGATGATCGTGATCATTCTGTTCGAGCGCTGCCTGGCAGCCAAATATGCCAAAGTCACAAAAGTGCAGACGAAGCCTACCAGCAAGTGGAAGCCTTTGCCTCTGACGACAGTGGAGCTGCAAAAGATGGGGAGCAGATATCTCCGCATGGACAGTCATCGAGTCATGAGCATCGCAGAACAACTGTACAACAAGGGCTGGATCAGCTACCCACGTACAGAGACAGATCAGTTCGACAGAGGTATTGATCTCCGCGCCATTGTTCAGAAGCAAGTCCAGGGTCCAGCTTGGGGACAATACGCGCAAAAGTACATGCTGAACATGAAACGCTCAAGGATTTGGCAACTAACAACCCTCACAGCTTACTTGATGGGGCGTTCAGTCAGCCCAGGAGTGGACGAAATAATGACGAGGCACATCCTCCCATTCACCCGGTAAATTTTGTTATGCCGGCCAATCTAGCAAATGATGAGGAACGAAGAGTACATGACTTCATCGTGCGCCATTTCCTTGCATGTTGTAGCCAGGATGCCAAGGGCACTCGCGATGAAGTATCCATCCTTTGGGGCCCAGAAACGTTCAATGCGTCTGGGCTGACGGTGCGAGAGAGGAATTACCTTGACATATACCCATATCACAAATGGACAAGCACGCAAGACTTGCCTCAATTCGAGATTGGGGAGACATTCGAGCCCACTGAAGCAAATATGAACGAAGGCAAGACGAGTCCTCCCGGTTATCTTACTGAACCGGATCTGATTTCGCTAATGGACGCCAATGGAATTGGCACTGACGCTACCATGGCTGAGCATATTCGGAAGATCAAGGACAGAGGCTATGTCGTGACTCGACCTCGTGGCAGAATACCTCGTCGAAATGGTCAAAATGAGGATGAGCAAGACGAGGAGGGAGAAGCCCCCGCCGAACGCGGCAATAGCAGAGGTGGAAGAGGCAGAAGTGGTGGTGGGAATAGTCCGAGTGTGGACGAGTTCATTCCCACAACGCTCGGGGTTGCTCTGGTCAAAGGTTACGAAAACATGGGATTTGATACAAGCTTGAGCAAACCCTTTTTGAGGAAAGAGGTAAGGTAGCCAAAAGCCTGGTGATTACCTACGGCAAGTCTGACTGACGACTTCACAGATGGAGATCAAGATGAAGGCCATTTGTGATGGTCAAACCACCAAGCTTGCGGTAGTACAGGAAAGCCTCGACATGTACCGAGACATGTATTCGAGGACAAGTGGGCGGTTGGAGGTTATGAAAGAGGTATGTCAGATGGCAGCGAAACACGATGTGTGAGACGTCGGCTGACTGTTCCCACAGGCAATCGACAGATACGTAGCCCCTGGGTGACCGACCAAAGGCCCGTGAAGCAGATTTGAGTGGAGAAGGATCTAGGCCATGACATTTTACTAAGAACGAGAGATGACCGTGCGACGCGGGAAATGTATACAGAGGGAAACACAGTGGCTCAAGACCATGACACAAGCAGCAATCTGACAAAGCTGAGCCTGTGGCCAAGCAGGCGACAGAACGCCTGTGACAGCGTCATATCCTAAGCGTAGTCGGGGAGTTTTCACGTGTACGAATTGGACAGACGACCGACGGACGGCTGAAGGTCTGCAGATTTGGTTTGACGACGAGTTAGATCGGTCCTAGACCCCGCGTTCGTTGCTTGGCGGGCGGATTAGGTTTGGCAGCCCGTATGCGCAACGGCGCATGTGGTTGCGAATGACTGGGGGCGTCTGTCGAGATGGATGATGCATGGGAGCATCGGATCAGCTTCTGCAATGCGGGGCTATCATGCGCAGATACGGCGCTCGGGCGGTGGGCGATGCCATGGGGACTTTTGATGGTTTATGAATCAGCGGAGGTTTGACTGGCGCAGGAAGTTACCTTAGGAGGCAAGGGACTCATGGATTCGACGTTAAGGCTACTTGAGTCACCCGAACGTTGATTTGATACGGCGAGGCGGAGTTCTGAGAGAGGTCCGGGCGTAGTGCTCAGGGTAAGGCAGGGCATTGTGGGTACGAGAGTAGTGCGAGCTTGTGCTTGTTGGGCTGGGGCCAGGAAGCAACCTAATAAAGCAAAGCAAAGCAAGCAAAGCAAAGCAAAGACAGACCAGACTTCGCAACCCACTCCCATCTCACGACTCCAATCCTCACGACCGACACTGTATTAATCCTGCATTCTTCCTGACCTCGTCAATCTCCCCGGCTGCCCTCATTGCGAACATCCGGATCAGCTGGCTGCACATTACGCCATCCCCATAGTCTTTGGAAGGACGATAGTAGTTTCGCGGGCTTTGCGCCACAGCCAGTCATTACCTCTCCGCGCTGCTCTGGTGCCGGCCGTTGGTCACCAGCGTCCTCGTAGGGCCCGGCGTTCTTAGGCCTCCGCGCGCGTGCACATAGCATCCCCCTCCAACTCAGGCAGGCAGCGGACAGACGACAGACGCAGCTGAGGCGCGCGATTCACGTGCTTGTAGCGACACGCATGCCGCCGGGAGGAGCATGATTTCGCCGCACATAGATCTTGATGATGGCAAGTCATGCACGCCACCTGTACATTTGATATAGCCCCCAATCTGACTGGTGCCGCTCTCAAAGGCTCTGCAGGTCTCGACTCGCAGTCTCAACCCACGAGTATAGACACTCATCCGCAACCCTCGAGTATAGACAGTCAAGACTGCTCTGCCGAGGCCGACGACGCCGTCTATGGCCTGCCCATCTCACGAATTCACAGTACCGGCAGTCTGCTGAACCATCCCTCATATGCCTCTCTAGAAGCTCAGCGCTCAGGCTTGTCCTTTGGCGCTGCCTCGCTCGAGTCTGAAATCAGCAGGTTAGCTCTTCTGAAACTCTTTTGCATGCTCTTTTGTGTCACTCATGACTGTCCCCCTCCATCCCTTGTGATTCACTTATAGTCCTTCTTGCTGCCCGTGCAACTACTTGCTCACGCCCTTGCAACCTCCTCCTGATATCTCTGTAAAGCCATACTGACTTCCATTCCTCCCACTCCAGATCGCCAGTTCTCCCTGAACGTGACAGTGGGCTACGTCGCATCCGCCAGGTGCCCTCACGCCAACCCACCTCGCCGGTCCTCACCACGCGCTCGTCCTCGCTGAATCTGGTCATGCCGTCCGCGGGTGCGCATACAATCATGCCATCGGCACCCGCCTCTCCAACTCTCCCGTTTAGCGAAGACCTCAGCCGCTTTCCCTCCGAATCGCTACATTCGTTCTCATTTGCCCATCAATCCGAGGACTCGCTACATAACAGGCAAACAGTACTGAAGAGATCCATGGACTTTATGCGGGACAAACTAGGTTGGGCCACGGCCAATCCCAACATTGTAAATGCCCAAGCCAAGATCTCTGGCGACCATGAGGTGCAGAGCATGGTCGAGTTGCTGCAGCGTGCCAATCTCCTTGGTCCTGATGGCAACCTCAATGCGCCTGGGTTGGGGATCAGCAATGCTCCTCTCAGCGGGCCGGCCGACACATCCGCGGACAACCTGTTCGAGAAGAGTTTTGCGCCAATGAGTGAAAGCCCGAGAAGCATTCCTGACGCGACAAGCGAAGCAAGCGGCAACGAAGGGACACAGGCGAACAGCACTGCAAGCGCAGCGGGCAGTGGTCAGCAGACCGGGGCCGATACTTCCACATTGTCTCCAGGGAGCTCACAGCCGCTGTCCAACGCCTCCCTCTCCCCGCCCATGCCCAAACGCTCCTCGCTGAAGCGCACATACACGGACATTGCCGGCTTGAATCTGCAGAACAGGCTGAGCGATGCCATGGCGCAGCCATACCACGCTTCAACGGTCAACAAAGACGCTCATGTCATCTCGCCAAAGACTGTCCCTACTATGAATCTTCCCAGCAAGCCCAGCTTCCTAGGCCCGCCAAGTCAGCCTGGCCAGTCCCACGGTCACCACGGACATGGTCGCCAGGCAGCTGCACATCAGGCCATTTTCACTACAGATGCCAAGTCTCCCTGGACCATCACCGCTGCCAATGATCTCGCCTGCTTAGTTTTTGGAGTCACTCGGGCCGAGGTGAGGAAGATGGGCATCATGGAGGTCATCAGAGAAGAGCGACGGAAGTGGTTGGAGAACAAATTGCGCAACTCGGATGCCGACGGGGCCAGCCAGACCAAGTCGCCGCAGACGAGCAGCAGAGAGAGCAGTCCGAACAACGCCGCCTCATCTGCCCTCGCCATGGGCACCGGAGTCACGGCCAAGCTACTGAGCAAGCCGCCTATCCGTCAGAATTACCAGAGCAGGAGATCCAAGACTGTAAATGGCATTGACGACAATTCCAACTCGAAAGCCAAGGCGTCAGCCTTCCAGTCCGCCAATAAGTCGAGAGGCGTCTTGCTATGCGGCGATGTCATACCTATTCAGAAGCGCAATGGAGATATCGGGTCTGCCAGCTTATGGGTGAAGGAGAAGTCGGGTGGACTGATTTGGGTGCTCGAGGAAATCGCCGAGGACGTGGCCTACCTGACCGTCGACGAGATTGGCTGTACTGACAAGAGCACTGGTGCGCTAGAGGCCATCTGGGGACTGGAGAGAGTGAGACGAGGCACCGACATTAGGAAGCTACTGCCTGAGCTACCCAAGCTCGCCGGCACCCATACGGGCGCCCTCGATTTCGACAAGATATCGGACCTCCGACGATACACGGCACGCACGGCGAACAGCATCAGCATTCCAGTCACCATTGATCTGCTTTCTGGTGAATCTACCTTGCGAGTTTCGAGCTTTCCTCACATTGCCGGCATACTGGTCATTTCCGCAGACACGTTGAATGTCACCAGCTCCAACTCAGTCTTCTCTGCCGCACTTTTCGGCATCGAACATCCAGAACAATTGCCCATCACCGACCTGATTCCCTCATTCGACAAGATACTCCATCTGCTTACAGACGAGGACAAGATTCGCCTAGAAGATGGTCTGGTTATTCCTGAGCACAGCTTCCGGAGAGCTCGAGCCTTGCTAGCTTTGCGAGAAGGCCGTGCTGATGCTGCTTCCATCTTTTTACGCCCGAGCGGCTTACCTGCCAAACACCGAGATGGCTCAGACATCATGATAGACGTACAGATGCGTGTTGTCAAGAGCGATCGTCACGATTCGTTCAACAACACAGTCATTCCTGAACATCGCGGGTCGAACGACAGCCACACCGCCTCCGAAGTTGTATATGCTCTCTGGATTACCTACTCACGCGCGCTACATGCCGTCAACCATGGCGTGGGCCCGGTCAACCCACTGATCTCACGCCCAGGGTCTCCAACGCGGAGGTCTATCCCAGGTCAACCAATCCAAGCCCATCCTGTACCCACCGAAGAAAGTGAAGAGTCTGGTAGCAATTCTGGTGATGCGACGTCACCAATCAAAGCTAACCCTTCCTCATCTTCTACCTCGCCGTCTCTTCTTACTCAGCAGCTTCAAGAAGCTACCAATGCCAACATCTTCTCTGCCGACAATACGGAGCTTTTTGAACACCCTTCGCCCGACGCTGTCAAGGCTGGCGTCTCCACGACCAAGAAAAAGGCCATCTCTGACTTCCTGGTCCTTGAAGAAATGGGACAGGGAGCCTATGGCCAGGTCAAGCTTGCAAGGTACAAGAAGGCCAATGCCCAGAAGATGGTCATCAAATATGTCACAAAGCGCCGCATTCTCGTCGACACGTGGACTAGAGATCGACGTCTTGGAACCGTGCCTTTGGAGATTCATGTCTTGGATTACTTGCGCCGTGATGGCTTGATGCACCCCAATATTGTTGAAATGGCCGACTTCTTCGAGGACGACATCAATTACTACATTGAGATGGTCCCGCACGGCCTACCTGGAATGGATCTTTTCGACTACATTGAACTCAGAGTTAACATGGAGGAGAAGGAATGCAGAAAGATATTTGTTCAGGTGGCCGGCGCGATCGATCACTTGCACAACAAGGCCCGAGTCGTTCACCGTGACATCAAGGACGAGAATGTTATTCTGGATGGCGATGGCGCCGTGAAGCTGGTCGATTTCGGAAGTGCAGCATACATCAAGTCTGGACCTTTTGATGTCTTTGTTGGGACAATAGGTACGTTGTTGCCTTTATCCTATCACAATATCAAACATAGCTAACACGAGTCGCAGACTATGCAGCTCCAGAAGTCCTTCGTGGCTCACCATACCGAGGCAAAGAGCAAGACGTCTGGGCTCTGGGTATCCTGCTCTACACCATCGTGTACAAGGAAAACCCGTTTTACTCGATTGACGAAATCATGGACCATGACTTGAGAGTGCCGTACGTGATGAGCGAGGACTGCATCGACCTGATCCGCAAGATGCTGGACCGAGACGTGGAGAGAAGGATAGGCATCCAGGCCGTGCTCGAGCATCCATGGTGCACACATGTTGACGAAGAGGACGAGTGAGGTGTTGTCTTCTGGGAAGCGAAAGAGCCGTCGTAAACGGAGGCCGGCACGATTTTTACTACCGATGCAAAACGATTACTAGACCAATTCAACCACCTTTTCCGGTGTCAGCGTACACGTACGCTCTTGTATGGAAGCGACAAGGCGGACTCTGTTGTTTTTTTGGTGGGCAGGATCAAATAATGAAAGATAGGAACTGCAAATGGACAAAGCAACACGTTACGACCAGCAAAGAAAAAAAACGAAAGACTCCCGCGCGGGTGAGATGATGTTTGTTGGACAAGACCACTGATTAGACGGGGAAGGCCAGATCGACTCGTCATCTTGTTGTTGATGGAGGGCGGGTGGTTGTCGTTTTGTCTCGACTTTTCATTTTCTTTATGCCAACATCACACTGCATGCCCTACATTACATTACATTTTGTTCTCGGGTCTTTGGCATACCGCGGCATTTGCGGCAGCGAACGAAAGAAGATGAAATCAAGATTCTTTTGCATCCCAGTCTGAATTTTCCCTCGCCTCTCCATGATATGATTCTTTTAGCATCTCGTACGTCCTGTTCCCTCCTGCTTGACTAACCACTTTCTTTCCGCTTTTGAACCACAAAGCTTCCTCCGTCCGCCAGCCGAGCGTCCTCTTTGTTCATGCCATTGGCCTTTCTATGAAGAATCGGACAGTCTCAAAATTGAGAGGTAGAGAGGTACAGAGACAGTAGAGAGTAGGCTGGACAGGTAAAATAGGCCTAAATTGATAAGTCTTACCTCATGATAACTCCTACGCTTCAATTGTATCGATATCTTCGTACTCGAGATGTCCTTCTTTTCGGCTCTTGGTGGTGTATGCGTGTGTCCGTTTATGCTCACTACTATACCATCACTTGGTTCTCTCACAGGAATAGTGTGGTAGTATGTTGTCGGCGATTCCGAACGGTCTATTTCGTATGTTCCCATTGTTTGTCTTGGTTGTTTTGGCATCTTGTGTACCAAGCATTGAGAAAAGGACGTTGAACACAAGATTGCCTACTACCTTTTACCATGACGTTTCTTCGCGAGTCGAGTATCTGCAGATGATCTGAAACGGGGCCAAATACAGGATTCATACAATTGCGGAAGTGAAAACGAACAGGGTCGCCCTCCACATCACCGCCTGTCGCGACTTGAGAAATATTGTCAATGATAAGATGAGATAATGCATACATCGAAAATCTGGTATATTCCAACCAAGCAACTACTGTGACTCGTCGTGAGGAAAGACGGAGATACATGAAAGACGCAACCCTATGGAAAACGAGATGTGCTGACTCCGCGTCTATGAATAAAGCAGGCTGCTAAAAGGTCAAAACACTTGACAAGGAAGGAAACCATAACCGCCACCTGTTGCTGTTGCTGTTGCTGTTGTTGCTGCTGCTCTTACTCAAGGAGATGCAGTCGTTGATCCCTGGTACGTGGTGCGCTGTAAGACAAAGGGATGCGCGATGAAGAGGAACAACCAAAGATAGACCAGAATGCAAACAAAGAGGAAACACCGCATGCGAGATCCAGCTCCCATATATGCTCTGACTCCACGTCGACCAACCATCCCAATATCCTTCTTCTTCTTCTTGATACCATATCCAGATTGGCCCTGCATCAAAAGCGTGTTTCATAAGCCCGTTAGTGTTCAACTGTCCTGTATAATTCGACATTCGTGACTCATGTGTCCATTTCTTACATGACCACGCATCCACCACTCCTGGCTCTTCGTCTTCTACCTCCGCCCACAGCACCTCCGTTGCCACCCTCACCCTCTTCATCAGCATGCATCATCTGTGCCTCCCGAGCCCGTCTTCTTCGTCGCCTGGCTCCTGCACCACTAGCACCAGCTTCCTCTTGCGCGATCATAAACTCGGCCCATTTCCTCTCGAGCCGGTTTGCGGCGCCGAAGTCGCCTCGCAGAACGCGCTTCGTGTGTTCCTCGACTGTGGGCTGGTAGTTGTAGAAGCACTTTAGCTGGATGATTTCAGCGGGATAAGTGCGTATCGCGGAGGGATGAGTCGAGACAATAATGCCGTCACTGGAGACTCGCACAGATGCTGGGCGGCGTGATGTGATGATCTCGGCGTTGCGAGAGAGAACCTCGCGGACACCGGTCCAAGTGACGTTTTGACAGTCGTAAGCGACAAGTCTCAAGCCGATGGTTGGTCTGTCGAGGCTGCACGAGGTACGGATAGATCTCGCGCGTACCATAGAGGCGGCTTCAGTAAGGGTCAGGTCCGAGATGCGAGTGTTGTCCATGTCGAGGCTGCGGAGGTTGGCGCAGCTCTTCAGCACGGGAATCATACCCGCATCACCAAGATTCTCGCAGTACGAAATGCCAAGATGGCGGATAGAGCTCGAGCAGGGAGAAGTGGCCAGAGTAGTCAAGACGGCGTTGGATAGAGTGTCGAGCTCTTCAAGATCGAGGTGGGTGAGGTTTGGCATGGAAGGCAGCAGAGAAGTGATGGTGTCATCAGTAATGTCAGGGAGTTTGGAAAGCTGAAGGCCTTCCATGTTAGGGACATTATTGATCATGGTGGCAACACTCCGTTCTGTGATGCCGCGACATCTGGTCAAGTCCAGGTGCTTCAGACTGCGTGGAGGGACAATTGGGCGGCCGGTCAGGTAGTCTATCTCGCTGTCTTTGCCTTCGATGAGTACAGAGAGGGACTCATCATTGAGCGAGTCGCAGTTCATCAGAATGAGTCTCTCGAGGGAGTTCTTCTCAAAGAGCAGCTGCATAAAGTCGGTGTCATCCCAGCCACGCACTTCTCCAGCTCGAATGTCCTTCAGCCTGGGGCAGGCTTCGACAACCTTGCGAAGGCCCCTGGTGTCAACGTTGTTGCACCATGAGATGTTCAGATACTCGATGCGCGGACAGGCCTGAGAGATGATTTTCATGGTCGAATTCGTGGCATTGGCCAAGCCGGAGAGGTTAACATGAACCAGGCGAGTATTTTGCAGCAGGAAGCAGTGGATGGAGGATCGGTCAATGCGGCAGCCCTCGAGGGAGAAGTTCTCGAGATTGCTGCAGGCCTCGGACAGACCTTTGAGGTTCCACTTCTCGCGCAGCTGAATGCAGCCTCTCAAATTGAGATCACGGACGAAGGGAGCGGCGGCGGTGATGATGGAGACGAGGGCTTCGGCAGGAATGTGCTGGTAGAACTCGGACGTGTCCATGTTGCTCCACAGTTGGCCGTCAAAGCACATGTTCTGCCATTGCTTGGAGACGGCAGAGCAGCGGACGACCTCTCGCGGCTGCAGGTATGACAGAATCTCGATGCGGAGCTCTGACGGCAAGTCCTGCCAGAAGGAGAAGTTGGGACGGCGATGGCGCTGAGGCTTCTTGACGGGGATGGAGAAGTAATCCTGCTCTTCGGCAATGCCAGGCGTGCCAGCCAGCCGAGAGGTCGAGGTCAAGTGCAATGGGAGCGGCACAGATGTGGGCCCCTCAGAGGCCAGGGAGCGGAAGCGGGCCTGTTCTTCGAGCGAGGGAAAGTGCAGACCGGGCGTGGTCACTGCAGATGTGGGAGCGGTGGAGAAGGCGGCGGATTGCGAAAACTCGGTCGTGTATGCGGCATATGGTGATGGCGACGAGGACAGCGAAATGCAGGAGACGGACGCCTTGGTTCCATATCGCAGGCTGGATGAGCGCGGCCTGCCGACCTTTGGCAGAGACGGCGTCGAGGATAGCCGATGAAGCAGTCGCTCCCTTCGCTTTGGTCTTGTCCTTTCACTCCTGTCCATTGGGCTTGGACTTGCTCGGGAGCCTGGTGAGTCCAGCCCTATCGAGTCGGTCGAGGACGAAGCCATAATGACTTGGACCTGCTCTTGGCTGTGCGTGAAGTTGCTCCTGATTGCGTCTATGATCCTGTACCCGACGATGTGGTTGTTTGATCTGTGTCCCCAGCACGATGCAGTAGATGCGGAGATTGTCTTTCAGATGGGTGATAAGGCGGGGCAAGGCGGGCACTGATGTTATCGACGAGGCCGACCACGACTGCCTTATCTGGTGAAGCAAACAATGATAGCGCTTCAGCGTGATGGGAAAAAAGCGAGAAATATATTTTCCTGAGACGAGGATAGAGCGCGCGGGATGCACCTCACCCTGCAGCCAAAGCGTAAAAGACGAGACTGGCAAGGCGATGGCGTGAAAGAGTACAGGTACTCGTACCTTGCTCCGCTCGGTGCTGCCGCCGCCGTGGGGCCCAGATGTTACTAGTCGTTATCGCAATTGGCGGGGGCTGAGCACTCAACACCGTCTTTAGCTCCGACAACCAAAAGTCAATCCAGACACGTACTTCCCTCTCGTGTGCTTTTTAAAACCGCTTGACCGCCTCTTATGCGTATACTCTCGATTCGCAGAAGGAAAGATAAGGCAAGAAACATCTGCTCACACGACAACTGCACCAGTTACAGAACACTACGTCTGCAGTCGCATGACCTTCATTCTTGTTGCCCATGACTCGCTCTTATCGGCATACTGGGCCGTGCCCTTCTTCGCCCCGCATTCCACGTGTGTATCAGGGTCCAAAAGCCAATCCGGCTGAACGCGCCGGGATACTTACAGCTCCAGTTTCCAAGATCCTCCTGCTCGGCCTGAGCTGAGCTGAGCATATGCACGTGCTCAAGTACGATATGAAACGAACAGCTGCGCGAACAGAGCTGGGATTCTGATAGACTGTCTGCTTGTCGCACTCTTGACCTATACTACTATTACAGTAGAACATGGAAACAATAATGTCCCCATCAATTCCATCGTCAATCATGTCTCTGACATTTCTCAACCCATACGATTGGCACCTGAGCTAAGACTCAGAGACGACAATCCAATAACGTCGTACTTGTCTGCCGTCGCGTACGCTGCGCAGATGCTGCCGATCAAAGGTAGGAATGACCGGATGAAGTTCAGCGTAGCCCACTTGTCTACCAAGGCATGCACAGTCTCATCCTTGGCCACGCCTGCCTCTGCAGCTGCATCCGTGATGGAGGCGCTTCCCAAAGACGACGCCTTTGCAATGAGCTTATCATTAGTAGGCTTCATCGCGAAGATGGTAAATGGAACGATTGATGGAACCAAAATCGCTGCCGCAGTGTAGAGGGATACTGCTGCCGAATCTCTGGGTGCTATATTGGATCAGTCATTGACTCTTAACATTAAGATTTCGTGTCCCTTACATTTGTAGGCGAGAGTCCCGAAGATCGCTGCGCTGATGATGGACAGTGGAGGAGCCACCACTTTGCCAGTGTCAAATACTTTCTGCCACTGCTTGACCAACAAGGGTGCTGGTGCGTCAAGGAGAGCTGGACAGGTCATGATGCTAAGACCTCCGATTGCCCCTGCCCACTATCAGACTCACGCCAGTATAGAGATCTTACAGCTTGTTGGTCTACTTACCAGCTAGGTAGGCTGAAGCGGTAAGGCCGACAGCTTGGGCAATGCGGATGCCCGTGGAAGGCTTGTCCATTGAAATGGGTATCTTGTCCATGATATCTGTATTGATCCACTATTCTTTGATGGGATGTTTGATGTTGCGATTGATGTCAATGGCAAGGTAGGAAGAGAGAGACGACGTGTGACCAACTTAGCACCTCCCTTGATCAGGTGCGGGATAGCTTGGAGCTCCAATCGGGATCGACCTTGCCTTGACAAAGCTTGGCGTAGATCCATCGTACTGCATCGCGCAACAACATGATTTGTTCAGGGATGCTGAACACACCATGCTCGACGTCACTGTAGTTACACTGGCGAATACGAGCAGCCCCGTATCTTGAGTCTTATGGATGCTTGCCAGCTAGAGCTCACAAATCTTCCAGAGCTCTGATCGAGATTACTACATCGAAGCACAAAGACGCCCACATTGGGCACCCACTAGCACTTCTTCCTGGCTCACAATAATGTTTCAGAGCGGGGCAGAATTACCAAAGAACACCACAGGGCTGTTGCAGTGAAGTTTACAGCTCTCAGATCTGACTTCGAAAAAAGATCGAGTCATATCAACAGGCAACGTTTCCTCAAACACTAGAATCTTCTTGGTCTTGGATTGTGCACCTGCCTGCATCCAAAAGGGCTTGTGGTCTAATGGTATGACATCTTCTTAGCAACATCAGCTGTTCGCAGCTGGGTTCCTGAGTGGAGAAGGTTCCGCGTTCGATTCGCGGCTAGTCCATTCATTTTGCCGACCTCTACTCTGCACTCCGTTGACTGGCGATGGTCTATCGATCTTCGTCAATTTTTTGTCCATACGAGACGTATCTCCACCTCGACTCCCGCAGGCCTAAGGAATTGCCTGGCCATGGTGGTGTTGCGCCTTCACAGAACAATCCTTACGCACACCACTAACAGGGAAGACAACAAAGGGAACTGACTCTACATGGATTCCTGACATTATTACGATGTTGAACGACATAAAGCGCCCGCTAACCGCTCAAGTACAAATACACTCCCAAGCATGTGCTATCCTCTAGGACCAATTGTTACGCATGATTGAGTCACCTACTGTAGAAGTGTGACTCCTCTATATGCCGATCACCACGTTGATTGCGGGGCTCAAGCTGATTGGCGTTCGGCTATCTCAACGCACTAGCCGCATGCGATGATGCGCATACAGGTGTATCTTATAGCCACCTCGCTCCCTCTTCCTCCTTACAAGCACACACTCTTGACTTAGCCTGAGTACATAGCGCTCACTCAAACCTCTTAGAGGCACCCTCACTTTCATCAACCGCTGCAGCACTTTTGCCGTCTCAAAAATGGCCGTCTTTCCCTCTCCAACCACGAGTGGCGCAGCCGCCATTCCGGCCATTGACATCGAGGCATGGACGGTAGAGCAAGCAGCGGAGCGCCTTCAAGCGACCAGGATATCTCCACTCCCTCCTCTGGGCCGACGAGGCGTTACTCTCGGCATTCCTCTCGATGAGCCCATCACACACGCCATCGAGACCGACGGCACATCCCATGACGCATCTGCTTATCCGGTGTTCAAGAAAGAAGCAGTGCACGTTGTCCACAAACGTCGCGAGCCTGTCCGCCGCGATAGTCTCAAGCGCCGCGATGCTCTACTCAAGGGCAAGGAAGGCAGCCGAAGACGCCAGAGGTGGGAGAATGATCGCCTCCTGAACAACCCCTATGCGCAGCCACCTCTACCCAGCGACTGGGAAGTTCGACCAACATACCCAGTTCACAACGTTCCTTACTTCCTAGCCCCTCTGTGGGATGCCGAATATAAGCACAAGGCCAATGCGAACAAGAAGCCCAAACACCCTCAAGACCCACGTGCACACGGCACCCAGGAGGACCAGGCCGCCAGTCGCGTACCTCGGGAGTTGAAGGCTAAGCTCAAGAAGTCTCGCGGCGCGAAGAACATGTTGCAAGACTTGGAAGAGGAGATTAGACAATTTGTCGAGAGCTGGGAGCAGAAGCAGCGTGAGATGGAGAACGAAGGCTTGATTGACGCGGACAGCGAGGACGAAGAGATTGTCTTTGTCGGCAGAAACGGCACAATGAGTGATGAGCGGAGAAGAGAAAAGGAGGCCGAACACCTGAAGCGTGACAAGCTCATCTTTGAGAGCTTGGTCGATGATCACGGTGCTGCTTTTGGGTGCGTTCGCACTCCTGTTTTACCTTGCAAGGCTACGCTAACAAACGTCTCACAGACGCTGGCTCGTCCACTCCATTGCAACTTATTACGGACTGGAGACTTGGTCTGTGACTACGGGTAGTCCAGCCCGCAGAGAGGCATATGTCGGGTTCAGACCCAACTCGCCTAACCGTATTGAGCTTCCTAAGCCCTTGTGGGGCATGGTATAAGTATAATTACTCGTTTAACTCGTCTTGTGCGAGGCGCATGTCCTCGTCAGAGTCATATTTTCTCTTATCTTTGTATACAGAATATAGAGCCATCTAAACTCTTGCGGGCGATAGCCGCGACTCTTGGGTCCTTCTTTTCATATCATCGTGAGACTTATGCCGTATTGAAGCGCTCTTGGCTATATGGCTGCGTCCCGCTGGCAATCACGAGTCTGCCTCTTTGCTACCACCTTCGATTCCTGGCTTGCCAGCACCTTGAGCCCCTGATTTGCCACCGTCTTGACCTCCCTGCTTCCCGCCCTTCTTGCCACCTCTCTTGGCCCCACCTTTAGCCCAAGACTCAGGTGCTTCATTGACGACAACACCGTCCTGAACCAGTACTCCAACCCCACCAGTCCTGTCTTCAGCTCTGCTGAAGAACCGCAACCCAATAATTCCATTTTCATCGCCCTCACTAAGAATAACCCCGTTCTCACTGATCCAGAACTTCAGGCCCGCATCCATTGCTTTCTTGATATCCACAAACACAAGCACAGACGACGAGTTTCGCATACCGGAGATGACGGGCGGCTGCACCTTGCTGCTTTCGCCGTCTTCCTCGTTATGGGTGGTGGCGGCAGTCATCATTTTAAAGCCAGCGGGCAGGCCAGAGGCGAAATGCACATGTGTGCGACCCATTTTCTTGAGACCCCCAGAGGCGACTATGAGACGCCAGGCCGAGTGCGTGGTCCCGTGTACGACGGTCGTGGGCATATTGTCTGCGGTGATAGGGTTGAGGAGACCGTCTGATTCGACTTTCAGGGAGTGGCCTTGGTTGGCGCGGATGAGGTAGTCGGCTGGGTCGTTGGAGGCATCTGCTTGTACCACCTGAGGAGGATCTGATGGGGTAGGGGGTGTTGATTCGTTTTCTGTGGTTGTGTCTTTCGAGACTGCCTTTAATGATGGAAGAGCTGATTTGTGGATGAGGGAGAAGCGTTGTTTGTCGTTTTCTGCAACGATCTCCTTTATTTCGTCAAATGTCGCTTTTAGAGATTTGATGTTGCGGTTGTTGAGCTGCTCGAGTTAGCGTACTGAATGAGAAGGAAATGAAAAGGCTCTGCGATGAATAAAATCATCTTTCGATATGTAGGATGGCTCTACGAATATAGAGGATAAAGGGAACAGGTTCAGCAAACCAGCATTGAGGAATATGAAAAGAGAGTAGATGATAAGAAATGCATAAACATCATGATTAACTTACCACATCCTTGACACTAATGTAACCCCCCTCTCCGAGTTGCAAACCCTCTTTCTCAGCACCGTGGCGTAGCAACCAGCTTAATTTCTTGGAGACTTGGACTTCTCTGGGCATAGAGCCGCCTCTGCCGCCTCCTCTACCACCAGCCATTTTTACAATGAGTCTGTTCAGATCTGGATGTCTGTGTGGTTCGGTGTTGGTATTTTATATATTTTGGTGGTGGGTCTCACGGGAAAGCTCTGGATACCAAATCGGGATGGGCGGTGAGGGCGAGTAGTGAAATTGAGTCAAGGTCCGAGATTTGACTTCCCAGATGATTCATCTAGGGGTTCAGTCACAGATCTTCCTGGCTAGTAGTGTACCTTAGGCAACAATGATCCGGTTATCTGCGAGTGAATGAATTTGCTTGATGAATCGTCTTATCAGTGACGAGATTCAACCACTCTCGCAAGGACTTCTAGTTCTGGCTAGGATCTAAAATGTGTACGCAGGAGCCACCAGTTCAGGGCATAGCAGTGATTGTCAGTACAGGCAAGGAAAACACTTTCGATTGGTACTAGTGGGAAAAGCACTTCGGACTTAGAAAGTTCCAGAGTCCGAGGAGTGCATGCACATGTCATAGCGCGGCAATGAGCCTGACAAAGCTTCCTGACCATTATTATACGAGAGGTGAACGGTTACGACTGGGCCCATCGAGACGGGAGAGTTACAGTGGACCCTTGCACAGCCGTTTAGTCACACTCTGCCTTCTGGTCCCCAGATCTGGCCAGTCTACGAATAGAGTATACCGTCAAGGAGCGATTAAATCATCACACCCCGACCTTTGAGGAGTGGTGAACGAATGCATGATACAAGACTCGAGCACATTCGCGCAGCCCTGCCTTGCCCTACCTCGACCTTACGCTGCTCCCCGCGCGCGCCAGATTGGCGGGCTGAAGGCTTCCAATAAGACGACGATACCGTAATACCGTGATAGAGCGCGCGCGACCATGGACCCCTCCCACCATCACCAGCAGCACTACAATGGCAATCTCGCCTACCCACCGCCGCCGCTGTCCAACCAGAATGCGCACATGTTTAACACGTACTCGGCTGAGAACTCGCCCAACTCGGCCTCATTACATGGACACACTTCATATCTTGCTGCCTCGCACGACTACGACGATGACGGCGATGACCGCAGCAACGATCAGGGCCAAGGCGACTCGAAGCGGCGCAGGATAGCACGCGCCTGTGATATGTGCCGGAAGAAGAAGATCAAGTGTGACGGGAAAATGCCCAAGTGCTCGCATTGCGAAAACTACAAGACAGAATGCATCTTTACACAAGTGGAGAAGAAGCGCAATCCGCCGAAAGGGTGAGCACTGCTTGTGATTGACTTATCAGTCTATGATCATGTGCTACTGCTGACTTCTGTGCGACAGTGCAAAATATATCGAGGGTCTGGAGAACCGACTTGGTCGCATGGAAGCCCTACTGCGACTATCTGGACTGCTAGGTGAAGATGACGCGGGCAAGACTGACCTGGGCACGTTGGAGAAGCGACTGGCAGACCAACAGGCAGGCAGTTCAGGCGGCATGTCGAATTTGGGCTCGCCTGCTTCGCCTACCATACCGCGACGTGACCGCTCCGTCTCTGCAAACCACACTCCACCAGTCAATCCCAGTACTGCCAGTCCCAATACTCTCGCCGCGACGCCTGATGCCTCTACAGCGAAGGCCGGCCTTAATCAAAAGCAGGTCGAAGCACTGGCTGACCAGATGTGTTCTCTCGTCACGAATACCTGCGGTGAAACACGCTACATAGGTATGCTTGCCCACTAACCCTACAATGCCACCTCAGCTGACCAGTCAAAGGCTCCTCCTCTGGATTCTCCATCTTCTCCCCGAAAGGTATTCAATGGGTCAACGAAAAGACAGGAGATAGTTCCTTCCACGACATGATCTCCCAAGCTGCCACCGACGACAAACATTGGGCCCACTGGAAACCCGAAGTCTTTGGTGACGTCTTTCAGCGCAAGACGTACAAAGCCCTCCCTCCAAAACACGAGGCTCTGTCTCTGTTGAAAGACTTTTTTCAAAACTTCAACTCCATGTTCCCCTTGTTTCACGAACCTACCTTTATGCACCTCGTCGATCGGCATTATTCTCTGGAGCCATATGAAGGGTCGGGTTGGTGGGCTAGTCTGAACGTTGCTCTAGCAATTGCTCATCGAATGCGCGTCATGAGCGACATGGATCCACGTGATGAAGACGACAAGGCTTGGGGATATCTGAAGAATGCCCTTGCCGTACAGACAGAACTCACCTTGCGGAACAACGATTTGCTCAGCGTGCAGGCCTTGTTGGGACTGGTGAGTGACTTTGATAACCAACGTCTGTCTCCACTAACGTTCATCTCCTAGGCCATGTTCATGCAGGGAACACCAAATCCACAGCCGGGATTCTTCCTACTTGCTGCTGCTCTTCGCCTAGCTCACAGTATTGGCCTGCACAAAAGAGGCTCCGACTTCAACCTCAACGATGTTGAGACCGAGCAACGGAAACGCGTTTTCTGGATTGCATACATCATGGATAAGGACATTTGTTTACGATCTGGACGACCACCTATCCAGGATGATGACGACATGAATGTAGACTTACCAAGTGAAGACCCTCCGGACAACATCGGCAATGTGATGCTATCTGATGGCAAGAACAAAGTCAACCTCTTCCGCCTTCAGTGCGTATTCGCTACAATCCAGTCCAAGGTTTACAAGCAACTCTATTCCGTCAAAGCATCTCGCCAATCAGATGGAGAACTACTCAACACAATAGGGGAGCTCGACCAAGAACTCGAAGCTTGGAAAGACGCCATACCGGTCGATTTCAGGCCAGAGCACGAAATCAAGGTACAGCACGCAGCGCTCACTTTACATGTCGTGACGTTACATTTTGCGTACTACAACTGTCTTACCACGATACATCGAATGTCTGTTCACCATGGATACTGGACATCAAGACTTTCAGATTATGCCATCGCAGGGCTGAATGCCCGGCCCCTTAATCCCCGAGTCTTCATGTCAGCAGCCCTTTGTGTCAACGCAGCCAGGACCTCCATCTCCCTTGTCAAATACATACCCAAGGGAGACCATGCTTGTGTTTGGTATGTTTTCTTCCAGTCTCTCACGAGTGATATGACATTAACGAAGACCAGGCTCATCCTATACTACCCCGTCTCCGCACTCGTTACGTTGTTTGCAAACATCCTTCAAAACCCTCAGGACGCGCGCGCTCGTTCCGACCTAAAATTGATGAGCTCAGTATGCCAATACCTGGCAGAATTATGTAACGCAGACTCGAACATTCATTGCCGACGGATGCTGTCCATATGCTCCGAATTCGAGCGCATCGCACGAGTGGCACTTGAAAAGGCCGAGCGAGAGATTCGTGGGCGTGGCAAAAGAAAGGCTCCCGAAAAGGACGCAACAGAAGATGCCAACAGCTCCAAGACCGAGAAGCTAGGATCGCAACAACAGCCAAATACGAGCATGCAGCCTCCTCTGGCACCGGCTACGAAAACGCCCAACATGCAATCTAGTCTCTTACCGCAAAACGGGTCGAACACCCCTTCACCTTCTGGCTTGCGACCTAATGGTAATCAAGCCAAATCACCACTTGGTACGCAAGGCTTCAACTCTACATTTTTCGGAGGCGGCGCGTCACAGTCACCTTACTCACTAAATCACAACACACCATTCAGCCAAGCCCCACCATCGGGCAACCTGGGACCCTTCAGCCAAGTACCAGGCGGTATCATGTTTCCCCAAGACCACAACATGGGCGTCGACATGAACTGGGACGGCGGCAGCGATGCGGTGGGTATGTCGCTGAATGGCAGTTTCCAGCAACCGTTTGTGCCGCAGGATCTCTGGCAGATGCCCATGACGCTGGAGTGGGATTGGGCGGATGTGCTGAATACGAGTTCTGCTGGGTATGGATTTGATGAGATGGGTGGGATGGGTGGTGATTCGGTTAATGGTGGTGGTGGTCATAATGGTCAGTAAGTAGTGGTGGGTGGTCAATGTTACAGAGATGGCGGTCGTCTGATTGATGGAGTGGTTGTTGATATTGTTGACACTGGGACTTTTGTTACTCGTCAAGGCAAGGCAAGGCAAGGCAAGGCAAGGCAAGGCAAGGCGAAAAGTGAGTGGGTGGGTGTGCGTGTGCAGCATAGTTGGAGCATCTATATTTCCTGGGGGAAACAGACAGGCCAAGCAAAATCATGGGATGGAGAAGTGGTGAACTGGAGTTTTAATGAATTGTACACACATGATGGACGAAGACAATGTAAGAGTACCTCATATACATTTTTTTATCAGCGCTGGCAGAAATCCAAACTCCTCAACATATCTTTGGGTGTGCATATATGTTCCATTGCTCTTTACCTCACCTCAGCTTGCTTCTAGTCTGGGAAGCCATGGCGATCAG
Source organism: Dothideomycetes sp. NU200 (assembly GCA_027943355.1). Lineage (NCBI taxonomy): Eukaryota > Fungi > Ascomycota > Dothideomycetes > Dothideomycetes sp. NU200. Next base: position 361,897 of record BSCJ01000021.1, on the reverse strand, counting down.
TGATTACTTTTGTTTACGATGTGGTCACAGCAAATATTGAATTTTCCCGTCGAGATATAGCGCTGGCGGAGACTTTAATCAGTCTTATCACTCCTTGCACACCTTTCCTATCACAGAGAGGAGAAATATACTCAGGCATATGACTACGCAACCCTCTGTATCGCACAACGCACAACTTTCCTTCCTCGATACAGGTCAGCATGGTTCAGTCTAGCCAGATCTCTCTTACTCCTCCGTAATTTTCTGCAAATGGTACAGGATATCGTCCCTCATGATACTTCTTACGGAGGGAGTGTAACAAGGAGTATACTCGCACTTTCAGCGGATCAAATTGATTGGATGTGTGAAATTTGGCGATCTATAGTTCTAAAGTGAAAAGTCATTTACACAAATCCGATGTGGTCTAGTGGCTAGGATTTGCCGCTCTCATTGTTCTAAACAGAACAAAGGTCCGGCAAGGCCGGGGTTCAATTCCCCGCATCGGAATTATGTTTTTGGCCCTTCTCATCTTTCATACTGTACGCCTTTGTTTTTTTGGCTCAACAAGATCAGTCGTATTTAGTTGTTTTGTTAAATCTCACCCATTGCTTCTTTTGTTTTTGGCGTTTCCATACGATCTGTTGTGAATTGATGAGTATGCTGCGGCTCTACGGGATCACGTTCTGCTACTGCCACAACCCTCTCCTGATCTGCTAGAAGAGTATGGTGATCAGGCGAGGATGGGGGAGGCTGTTTGAAGTTGACCTTGTAGACACTTTATCTCCTAGAGTGTTCCTAACTATTGATATGAACGGCGAGCAGAATAAATGCCATAGGTAGGAGATTGCAGTAATGAGATTGATGTACACCTTTTCGTCTTTCTGCCTGTCTTGAGGGGCGCAAACAAACCTTTGTTGACCGTTCCACCACATATCACAGGAACGGGATATGCGATCAGTCAAATCATGAGAACGATATTCGTATTGTTCTGTGCGAGTTCCTCCTTAGACGGACCACCATCGCCTAAATCTCGTGCTTTCCAATTCAGTAAGGAGAAAGCGCACCTGTGACCACTATGTCAAACCTCGGGCTCATAACAGACCATACCTCTCCCTCACCTCTTCGGCCATTTTGCCAGCCTCTGGATTCCCCATCCATCCATCCGCACCCCACCCGTCATCCCATTTCCCAACCTCATGCCTCAGATCCTCTGTCTCTGTACTACTCCCCTCGACGTGAGCGACAAGTTCATGCAAGGTCGGCCACCCCTGAGAAGTACTGCAAAACGGGTACGGACAGTAAAACATCCTTCTTGGCCTCTTCTCCTTTTGCTTCCGTTCCCGCTTTCCCCTCGTCTGATTTTTGCCGTGGTCACCCAATATAGTAGCGTTGGTTCGATCGGCATTAGATAGCTGAACCGCGTCCTCGTCTCCACCCGCCCCTTGACCGATGTACGCTGCGAATTCAGCGGCTTCGAGGGTGCGGGTACGACGCCAGACTGAACAAGGAGAGTGGAAGGAGTTGGAGAGGTGCATGATTAGGCCTTGGGTGTTTTTGTATTTGGCTGCCTGAAGCAAGGATCAGCTTGTGCTTGGGCGCAGGAACTAGATACTTCTGACAGGGAAGGATGAATGAGACGCTAGCCAAGCGAAGAATGAGTAGTGGGACGCGAAAATGACAGACCTTCTGCTTAGGGGATACTGACTCGTCCCTTTGACAGATGTGGCAGGTGATGTGAGGTTCGTGGCCGGGAAAGGAGCCTACGTTTTGGTAGACGGTCTCTCTTACTGACTCAGCTATTTGGTAGAGCTTGCTTGCTTCGATCATGCTCGAGTTCAATGTTGGGTTTTGGGGAGATTGGTGAGGTGGAGATGGAGGATAGGCAATGGGAGAAGACGAAATGAGGATCGGAGAGTGCTCCATGACCGATGCTTGACGGTTGGGAAACAAAGTGGGGTCTGTGTGGAACGATACCAAGTGAACCTCGCAACGACAACAGAGGAAGGTGTTTGAGGGAAAAAGAAAAGCAGTGATTTTGAAGATTGAACTCTGGTGGTCAAGTAAACGTGAAGTGAGGTGTGGAAAGATGCAAAAGTCTGGTATATTGATGAGTCCCCACACTTTGGGCGTGGTAAGGCTGCAGAAAAGCTGTTTCTAATAAATGAAGTCGTACCTTCTCCAATTGTGCAATGTCATATCTTTCCAAGACATGCAGAAGGGTATGATACCTTTCACCTGCCATTTGTCCACGAAGATCTCGTTGATCATCGCAAGGTGAGCTGAGAGTTGGATGCTCGCACGAACCATCATGTCCTGGCGCGACTTGGAGTATTGTCGCCCTTGAGATCAATCTCTCTTCCCAAAGGATGTCGTGGCAGCACCTACACCGTAGCCATATGATCCCAGACGGCCTCCTTCCATACCACCACTCAGGCGATCCTTGCCGTGGTTTTTCAGACGCCTTGGTAATTCAACTCCTCTGAACCAGGCAATGCAAATGGCAGCAGCGGCACCGGCGCTCAATGCACAATAGACGAGGGTACTGGCGTATATGTGGCCGCCGACACCAGTCCAGCCGCTGGGGAGCAGGGTATTCGGGTACCAGCGTACGGAGAATTGTAGAGGCAGCGAATCGCCAATGACAATCCTCGTGGCGGGCTGAGAGGGCGATGATATTGAATAGGCCGTTCCCGCGGCAATAACTCCTGGTTCTACCGACTTGGGAGCAGCATGCAGGAGCACATTAAGGTGACTACCAACGTGTAGATGGCTGAGTTGCAGGGTACCGGTCAAGGCAATGATCAAGGGGATATAGTCGCTGCTCAGACTGCCTTGGCCTTCAATCGGATCCGGGCTGGTCTTTTGTGTTTGCAGGTCTGAAGAAAGAAGGGGTCGCGCAGGGATTCTGCAGGTCAACGGGGCATCGTTGTGTACATAAAACTCGAGGAGGTGGAAGAACTCGTCCGAAATGAAGTCAAGAGTGCAGTTCATGTCTTTCTCAATGCCAAAGTAGAGCTCCAGGGGACGGCCAGTCTCGTTGCATGTTGGAAAGGGGATATACTGTAGCGCGCCTGTCGCATCTGTGACCTGTGTATTGCCCGTCAGTATGGGTGAGATGACGAGGCGGGAGCAGAGAGAGATTGACATGTTCACCCGTATCGCTATACCGCTGGTCAGATATGTATACCTACGCATAGTACTCGGCCAACCTACGATGTCCTATTCAAGCAGCTCACGGGAATGGCATCTCCCTGTTTGTATCGTGGCTTGTCCAACAATCGCTCTTGTGACGAGACTGCAGTGACCAGCGCAATGTAGAATGCGACCAGGAGATACAGCGCCAATGGCAGTCGCCTACTCATCCTGCTGAATATGTACAAGAAATTGCTGCCAGCGAACTTAGAGATTAGGACTGGAAGCTGTCAACAAGTTGTCTTGTAATCGCGAATTGGCTGTAGGCCCGTGCGAACACTCCCCGCCGTTTGCGCCTGGTGGTGTTAAATTTAGTGCAAGGTACCGTGCTTGCTACTCGTATAGCTTCGTGTTACCTGAGGTATAAGGGCAAAGAAAAGTACACGTACATGTAGGGTAGTATTTTTTCGAGGTCACTCCAATCACGTGCAACATGAGATGCAACGAGGCACGTTGTTGTCAATACTCCCTCGAGATGGGGTGATGTAAAACTTCTATACAAGTCCAATTACCATATGCTTCGTAAAGTAAACGTCCAGCAAACAAAAAATATAAACTACGAAAGGGTATATCCACTCCGTCACTACTATTGGTCCAGTGACACGAATCCTCCATTAAAAGCACATCTCCTTGTCAAATCGACTTCCTAGTCTTCCTACACTTCCTCGGTAAATCTACTGCCCCTGCTACCCTCAAAGCTAGAAAGAGTCGCAGGCGTGTTGCTACGATTCGCTGTTCCAAGCGGGCTGAGAGGAATGCTTGGTGAGAGACGACCATCGGTCGGGGAGAGCGCTGTATATGCGCTCGTCGGCGATGTTGGCCATCCTTGGCTGCCTTCTGATGTAGCCGATGTGGGACTTATCGTCCATGGCCCACCTGGATGCAAAGTTGGTTGTCTGGCAGGTCCAGGCCGAGGACTAACGACATCATTTGCACCGAGCTCGGCCGAGTCTGAGAATGGACTCTCATCACTGGGATAGGCCGCGCTGTTCCGGTAGTACGAGTCGCGTCCTTGCTCAAAGGCAGTTGGCATCATTGGTGGAGGCGAGCGTACGTTACTCATGCCTTCCATACCCTCGGAGAAAGCGCTTGGTAGCTTGCGGCCGCTTACACGCTGGAACCCTCGCTCACTCGTCGTGGAAGGTCCAGTTTCAGCATCGCGTCTGTTTTTGAACACTCGTCCACCAAGTAGTGGGGCAAGCACGGGAGCAAGACCCGCTCGCTCTGCCATACCCGGTACGCCACCAGATGGCGCGCTTGGGCCTTCGATAGATCGTGCAGCTTCGGATCCTGTAAGTGGCTGCATGTTGGCTGCACGCTTCCGGTACCAGCGCAAGAAGACCATTGCGACGAGGAGTAACACAGCTAGACCTGCGACCCCGCCGACGATACCACCCGCCAATTCTGAAGCTGGGGGCGTACTACTACTATTGTTGTCGCTGCTAGCTCCCGATAGTGTTGAAGCAGAACCCGATGCGGAGGCGGTGGCGGAGGCTGTTATCGAACCAGCGGCATCTGATGATGAAGCGGCCGAAGAAGTAGTCATGACCCCGGTACTCGAAGTTGAACTAGATGAAGGTAGCGAGGAGGATGCAGTCGAGAAAGCAGAAAAGGTGCCGTACGAAGTGCTGAGGTCTCCATTGGAAAGAGTTGTGATTAGGTCCTGTCTCGCAAAAGCAATGGTGGCGAGAGCTCCGTCGGACAAGGTTGTGACCGTGGAGGAGAAGTCGGTAGAGAAGAATGCGCCGGTCTTGGAAGTGGAGGTGCTGGTGAAGGCGGTCCCTGAAGAGATCTTGTTGTAGGTTGTGAAAGAAGTATAGGTAGTCGACGAGCCGGAAATAACAAGTGCTGCAGAAAAGAGATTAGTTGACTGGCCATTGGATACCTAGACCGACTCATTTACCAGATGTTGTAAGATTGAAGCCTTTAGATGCCGATGCCGAGGCTGATGACGAAGTGGACATTGTGTGCAGGGTGGCGGTACCATTTGTCGTGGCTTGGCCAGATGATAGATGCGAAGAGGAAGAGATGAAGGAAGAGGATGGAGATGAAGACGAAGAATCCGAAGATGGGCTCGACGTGACCGAGGGCGTTGTCGTGCCATTGCTTGATGATGATGATAGCTGAGAATTAGTAGTAGATGCTGGAACGGATGAGCCAGTTCCAAGGTAGGAGGACGACGAGCCGGTACCAACGACAGCCAGCGAGGCAGACAATGACAGGGCAGAAGATGCAGTGCTGCTGAGAGCGTCGGTCAAGGTGGAAGATACGGCGGTACCACTAAGAGCGCCCGTTAGGGAGGAAGATACAGCGGTACCCAAGGGCACAGAGGCCGAGGTGGAGGCTTGAGCAGAGGCGGGAGTGGTCGACGAGGGCACATCGACTGACAGGGAGGCGGCTGTATCTGCTGAGGCGAGGGTAGTGGAAGTTGAGGGAGTGGTTGCCGACGCAGCAGTGCCCAGCTGCGCTTGACGACGGTAAAGATGGCGGCGATTGCGTTCGAGACCGTGCTCGCGGACATGGATATGTACCTCGTCGACATGTGGATTCAAGACATAGCTATGGCTCACATCTTGCAGGCCATGAGAGTAGGGTCGTCGTGCATGAGTGTCGTGGGCGACGTCTGATAGGGTTGAGTGTGAATTGGATGAGGGAGTCAGCCTGCGGCGTTTGGCAGCTTGCTCCATGTCTGCTGGGGACGGATGCGCTCTTCAGGAGGCGGGGCAGGTGATGGACTGCGGACGACTGTAGATAGCGGGATGCTGAGGTGGTGAAGCTGTGGGACAATGTTGTGGTATAGGACGGGTTCTGCATGTACAGCGATGGCGACGACACTGGCGAAAGGGGCCGCTGGAGGGACACGATGGTGGAGCTAGAGGGGCGTGATGGTAAAGCGAGCGGACGTCTTCGTGGAGAAGGCAGCAAGGATGAAACGAATGGACGCTGGTGATGAAACCAGGCTCGAAGGCGGGCGTAGCAGACTTGTGCTGTACGGTGTTTGGAGAAGAGGAGAGAAGAGAAGGGACGACGCTGTTGCGCTGCACAGATCAGATGAATAAGGTAGCTATGTCTGAGCGAGTGTGGGTGCGGTGGTGCGCAGTATTGTGATCGTGTGTGTGTATGTGTGTGTGGTATATGGTGGTGCAGAGGCGGATGCGGTGCGCAATGAGGTGTGTCAAACAGACGTCCAACAGGTGCTGTGCGCAAGAAAGTGGTCAAGAGGTGCGAACAAGCCAAAGGGTCGTCGGTAAAGTCGTCGTCTGGTGCTGACTACGTGGAATAATATTCTGGTACTCCCATCATGCGTCTTTGTTTGGTGCCAGAGGTCGAGTCGGACGGCGGTGATGAGAATGGCCTGGCAGGATCAGGATCAGATCAGATCAGAGCAGGACCAAAACTGCCATGAAAGCACAAGCACCCAACACCCACACTACTCAGACGAATTCCCGTTGTACGAACTGACTGAGGCTTCAATGCCCTGCCCTGCCCTGCCCTGCCCTGACCTGGCCCCGTTCAAAGTCTAAAAGCCGCGTCGCGCGTTGCTTATTTTGGCGTCAAATCTCCTTCACAATTTGTCCAACGACCTACCACCCGATCCTCGATATTGTCCGTATTGCATCTATATTACCACTCTTGCAGTCTGCCGCTTTCCACACCTCCGCTTCGTCCAACCATTCTTCACCATCACCATACCCACTGCTCACAGACAAGGGTGCCGTCCATCCAATTTCCATGTTCCCTGTCGCTGCAGGTACCTTAGAACCCGCCGGCCCGCCTTCTTCGGACTACTGTGTGCGCCTCCTCTTGCTGCCCGTCCTTTGTTTGACTTTATTTACTGCTCCACCTCGCCCTCTCCCGCACCATTTCAGTCTCTCTGTCGACTTTGCACCTTCCGTGATGGTCTAGTCGGCCATTGAACTGTCACATCAATCCGTCTAATTATATACCCCAAGCCATAATCCCGTTTCCATCACCGTTTGACCAACCATGCTCGGCGTTGCAAACCCCACCACTTTAGAATTGTACGCTACAATATTGTTTGTGTCGATGTCCTCACCTTATACTTGTATGCTCCGTGTGTCCTCTGAGCACGCAATCTCTCTCTGTGTGGGCCACAAGGTAGCTGCCCACGCAACAAATGCAAGCCCTATAAACGACAACCATGTGTGGCATTTCATATTGATGAGCCTCGCCAAGTCGGCTACAGGCTATAAAACATATCTGATGCAACTGCAAATAAACCCAGTCATTCGTCACACGCACAGATCACAGCGCGCTCTACGACGATACATGCATGCCCCGCACAACCAAAGGGCCGCACATTGGCTCACCCGTAGCGCCCTCAACGTCACATGTGCATGGCCGGACATGGAGGCCAGAAGACGGAAGACGGAAGACGGAAGACGGAGAGTAGTGGCGCATCTGACATGCAACAGCCGAAAGCATCCATGGCTGCTTCATCCAAGCTCGAAGCTTGCTGAATCTGGGTGGTGCAGTAACTTCGTGTCCGTATTTGTGTCTCTTCCAACAACGAGTGACCACTGAAATTGTTGTTGAAACGAACCATCGTCCCCTGTCCCAGATGGAACATGTCAGAAAAGCACATCATCAGCCTCGTAGACAGGCCTCGACCACCCCCACTCCCTCCGCGTGCCCCGGCCCTACAGTCAACTCCACGCTCTGCATCAACCTCTGGTGATGCACCGACTCTGCAGACGCCTACCGCTTCTGATGGTGATATCACGGCTCAATCTCCGCCAACCTCCAGCGATGCTCCGCCATCCTATGACTCCATCTTCACGCGCGCCGCCAACGACGTGCGCCCGTCCTTGGGAGCTAATGATCCTCGTACATCATCCACACAGTCGCTTAAGCCTGTAAGGTCGAGCGAGCACTCGGACAAAAGGAGACTGCTCTTGATATACATCCATGGCTTCATGGGGGATGAGACCAGCTTTCAGAGCTTCCCCGCCCATGTACATCATCTTGCAGCTGCCTTGCTAGTCGATTCACATACTGTGCATACCAAGATATATCCCAGATACAGGTCGAAGAAGAACATTGAGTTTGCAAGAGATGACTTTAGCCGCTGGTAAGTGCCATAGCCCATCAATAGTCTGCCTTTGCACCTCTTCCCTTGCAATTCCACTTCTTTCACTATGCTTCCATTATAGCAACACCTAATTCTTGTTCAGGCTTGCCCCCCATGAAGCATCCACCACAGATGTCATTCTCCTCGGTCATAGTATGGGTGGCTTGGTGTCTGCCGAGGTTGCACTGGCACAGGACGAGCCAGCAAAGCTACTGCGACACCACTTGCTAGGCACCATCAACTTCGATGTCCCTTTCCTGGGCATGCATCCCAGTGTCATCAAAAGTGGTCTTGCCAGCATCTTCAGCCCTGCTGCTGACCCCGCTGTCCCACAGACAAAACCTACCTTCACCAACTCTCCACCCCTGGAAAGCGGGAATGCTTCAACAGCAGACCATGCTTCTAAACCGCCCGCTCTACCGCCAAGGCGAATTGACACCCTCTTCAATCCTCTACAACTCGACCCCAACTATAATCCTTCCTTTGATAATGATGTAAAACTACCCGTGAGAAAAGGCTGGCGCAATGCATGGCATTTCATCAACAAACATAACGAAGATTTGATCAATGCTACCAAGCAGCTTGTCAAATCCCACATGGAGTTTGGCGGTGCAATGGCAGACTACAGTGGCTTGAAGCAGAGATATTGTCGGATCAGAGCGCTTGAAGAGCCAAGTATAGATATCAGGACATCTGTCATGGGCCCCGGAAGCTATCCTCCACGAGTCCGTTTCGTGAACTACTACACCTCCAGCACGGGAAGGCCAAAAAAGCCAAAGTCTCCTGCTCCCACTCCTGGTTCCAGTACGCCAGCAGGCATCGGCGAGACGATCAATGGTGACCGAGGGTTGTCTCAAAGTGAGCAAGTTCCAGTCCAGGATTTGCATCTTGCTCGCCTTGAACAGGGCGAAAAGAATGAAGAGAGCAAAGAACACGTCGAGTCCAAGAGCCCCATAGTCCTGGTAGAGCACGTCGACGAAGACGAACAACCTTCTGAATATGACCTTGAAGAGTCAAATGACGCTATCGGAGAGTCCATGGACCAGCTCGAGCCGCTTCCCATGTCAGACTATGCTAGTGACACATCGGATGCAGAATCTTGGGCCGATGCTGTGGAAGATGTGGAGCTTGCAGATGCAAAGTCGCCTGCACCTCCTGACACTAACGTCACTCCCTCGGTAGAAGAATGTACTCCGATATTGACACCTACCAGCTCCCTGCCCAGTGAGTTTCTAATGTCGCCAACTGCTACGCTATCTTCGGCCAATGAATCCATGATATCGTTGGCCACAACAACGTCCACTCTCCCACCTATTTCTGACCCCCCACCAAAGCCCGCGGAGCCAGACTTCTCAGTTTACATTGACAAGGAAACCCGCAAGCTCGCAGAGAAAGATTTTGGTCGCATTCTCAAGACATGGGAGAGAGCGGTGCGTGACCACGACCGCGCTGTCCGCGATCGCGAGAAGCTAGAGGAGAAGCGTCAACGACAGGCGATCAAGGACGGGAAAAGGGCCGAGCGAGAAGAAGAGAAAGAAGCCAAGCGAAAGGAGAAGATGAGGGAAAAGGACGTCAAGACAAAGGAAAAGCTTCAACTGGATTCCACCGAGAGAGTCTTTGAGATTCAGCGGCGAGAAACGGAGAAGGAGTGGAAAGAGGCTCTCAACATGAAGTGGAACGAGGAGGACGGGACTGTCACACCCATGGCTTCATCCTCGCACGCTGCCCCATCCTTGGCTCCATCGACAACGGCTTCTAGCATCGAGCCATCACTCTCTTCTGTTCATAGAGTGGCCGCAGAGAGGGAGAAAGCGGATAAGCCCCGCAAAGAACACAACTTTTGCACTTTACCACCGAAGGACTCCGCTGGTAATCGCGATCCTGCTTGGGTCAAGGTCTTCATGCCTGATGTTGACGAGGTTGGGGCGCACTGCGGGTTGTTCTTCGAGACGAGTCCCGCTTATGAGCAGCTTGTCGGAGACGTGGGAGAGAAGATCAGTGAATGGGTGAGGGAGGCTGAGAGTGAGAGGCTTGCAGCTGAGCTGGAAGATGGACCCGATTGATTGTTGTGGAGGAACGGTCACGAAGGCACAGATGGTGCATTGACTGGGGTTTCATACAATTACATAGATATTTCGATTTGACGACTTTTGACGATTTTCTTTGCACGGCCGCAATACTGTTTTCACACGAAACAGATTCGAGTTTCAATATGCCGATTTTGCATATTTGCACATGATTTTGTTGATTGCTCAGTCCGTGCTATTCCCTGCCATACTAGTCCGCTTTCCTATCCTTGAGTCCTCCATCCTCACCACACAAAGCACGCCACACTACTTGAAAGACAAGAACTCCCTCGCCTCCTCCTCACCGACCTCACTCTCCCCAACCTCCTTCCTACCAATCAGTCCCAACCGATTCTTGCGGACCAAAAACCACATCTCCCTCCTATCTCCGCCCAACTCCTCGCCCAGAATCTCCGTCTTGAGCGCTTTCAAAAACGAATTATACGCCCCCGCGATCTCGAGATCGGTGCATTCCTCACGCATGACGCTCATGGCCTCGATCGCGCGTCCGTAGCCGGAATCGCCCACCGAGTGGCGGATGTAGGACCTGATGATCTGGGCTAGCTGGTCGCAGGCGGATTGGCTGTCCTCTGCTGAATGGGCTTGCTCGAGCAATTGCTTGAACTCTGGGATTGCGTTTTCGGGGGAGATTTGCTGGCCGCCGCCGTTGGGCCGCTGGTCGGTGGATGATAGGAGGGCGGTGACGTCTAGGCCTGAGAGCGGCTTTGGTGCGTCGCCGCGGCGGCGGCGGGCGCGTGTTTTGGGGGGTACTTTTTTCATGTCGGCTGCGGCGAGGATTTTGTCGAGGGCTGGCTGGGCGTTCTCGAGCGCGGTGGGAGGGGGCTGCGAGTATTTGAGGAGGATATCCGGGACGGGGGGAAGGCCTTTGTCTGGGTGTACGGCGCGTTGACGGATTACTTGGTTGACGCGGTGGAGGACGGGGGAGAAGGTGTCGTCGATCGGCATGTAGTCCGCGGGGTTTCCTTCGTCGTCTTGACCGAGGGAGGAGAGGTCCATGGCGTCGACGTACTGGCTCATTGCGTCTAGCAGGTCGTCGCTGGGCAGGTTGCGGTGTTGTTTGAGCTCTTTACCGGAGACGGTAAGAACTTTGTTCAGAGAAGGGAAGCGGTAGGAGCGAAGGTCTTCAGCAAAGGGGAGCTCGACCTCGTAGAGGCATTCGTGGTCGGGTTCGATGGAAGGGATCAAGAGGACGATTGTGGGGGCCTTGTTTTCTTTGGGAACTAGTCTTGCCACTGCGTAAGTGTCTAGCTCGAACAGAGCATGTATGAAAGACGATAGAGCAAGGTTCGCCTTGTCGTTTGTCCTCTGCCCAATGATGACATTGGTCCGAGACATGTCCATGTAACGTTCATACTAGAGCAAAAGTCAGTCCTTTGTCATTGCCTGGATGATGTGCCAGTCGACTTGCCTGCTCCTTGGCTACAAATCCGAGGATGTCCAGGCCCTGACTTGTTTCGAAAGTAGTGACATTTCGATCAGACTCCGAGATTGGTACTGCAGTACTGCCATAGCTGTAGCCTTTGGCCAATTCTTCTTGTTCCACGTCTCGTTTGCCACCAGGGGCATCATCATCAATGACTTGATAAGTACGAGCGTTCTTCACCGCTGCAAGATCCTGATCCGCGTTCTCGTCTGTAGGTGCGCTGGGCGCCATGTCCTGTCTGTGAACATAGTTGCTTGCTGCAGGTGGTCTCTGTACCATCACACGTGGGTAGCGCTCAACGTCGATTGACATTGCAGAATCATACTCTACAGGGTTGCCCAACGTCAAGACGCCCTTATACGAAGGTACTGGTCGTGTGGTCTTCAGGCGCGGAATACTGAGTTCTTCTATTGCTTGGGCCAGGGTACCAAAGATACCATCACAATCCTCACACAGCTTTTGGAGAGCCTTCTCGTTACTGGCCTGTCTTTGAATTAGCGCCGGCTGTAGGCTTCGTTGTATCCAGGACAAACCTTGTTGGAGTCCTTGTCCTCTTCCTTGAGGCCATACTCTGAGTCGTCGAAATCCACGCCACTGCATCTGAATCAGCAATGCACAAACAAGCAACAACGAGCAGGAGCGGCCTAATGCTCACAGTATCACAAGTTCAATATTGTCCTCCTTAATCTTCTTGACAATGTGTTCGACATCGTCAGCATCCATAGCGCCGCGACCATTCGTCACCAGAATGATTCTTCGCTCATACTTCAACTTCTTGCAAAAGGTAGAAATCATCTGTATGGCTACTACTAACGCCGATATTGCTGTTATATCTGTCAGCGATGCTCTGAAGTAGTCGTTCTTTGAGCCCACCATCTCCACGATCGGTGTCGCTCGGCTGCAATTCGTCCTTCAGGCGGCGGATATCTGACATCAAAGCCCTTTGCTCCATAATCAGTACTGTTAGTGGGAATTGAGGCTGAGACGAAGACTGACTGGCCGAGACCTTTTAAGATCGCAATGTTCTGATAGGCCTCCTCGCTGTCGAGCTCGTTTTGTGACTCTGCTGTGCATCAGTAATGCCATTTCGAGAACAGAGTTGAAATGAGGATGGTCATAAACTTGGGCAGAATTACCATTTGTTCGAAGACCAATCACGCCTACATTGAGTGTTTTGCGCTCAGTAGCTACCTTAGACATCGTATTAATACGTGTGTAATAGTTCGATTATGGCCCAGACCTACGATGGCAGCGATTTTGTCCCAGACATATTCAAGAGCCCAGTCAAGATCAGTGATCGAGCGGCCTTGTCGCTTCTCTCCCATCGACTGGCCGACATCCACGATGAAGACGGTTGCTTCTTTGGCCGCCATGATTGATAACTGTTCGACCGCACTTTCTCAATAAAGTCGAACAATGATCGGACTATTGCAAACTGAATATTGTGATGGTCTTCTGCATTGATTGCGTGCAAACAACACTTTAACAAAGCGCGTCGGTTCACGCGTCAAACAGGCAGCATTGCCGACACTGGCCAAGAATGAATTGTGTTTTGATTCCGAGGACATGTCACTGTCTGCGATTGATTACAATACTGTTCTACAGACACGATATGCCCAGATATCATACAGACACTTCCCTGCAGGACACTATGAGTGCAGTGAGCAATAATGCGAACATGCGGGATTGATGTTTTCTCGAAATAATCTAGCACGAATCGAGTCGTATTCGATGTCGTCATCACTCCACCTGATATGGAGTGATATAAGCAAGGACAGGTAAATACATATCCCTTGCCATAAATTGCACTTCGTCTTCTAATTTGATTCAAAACATCTGCTCTCCGCCTGTATTACCCAATCTTGCAGAATCACACAACAGAGCGAGTCACTCACAATGCCTCTCTCTTTTGCTTCCCTGGCGGATTACAAAAGCTACCACATCCTCAGCTATGGTACACTCTTAGGCTCGACCATCTTTCAATCCTTTATCGGAGGTGTTGTGGCCTACAAATGCCTCCCGCGACCACAGTTCTCCACCCTTCAACAAAACATCTTTCCCGTCTTCTTTACCATGCAAACGATCTTGCCACTCATTATGATCTGCACATATCCTGGAGAAAAGCTACTAGGGATTGGTGGAGAATATGTCAGAGAGAATATGGGACTAAGCGGTGTCATGGCCGAAAGTAACAGATGGACTGTCCTTTTCCCACTGGCCACCATTCTTATCACCAGCGCTGCAAATTTGTTCGTTGTTGGACCAAGCACCACCAAAACAATGAAGCAGAGGCACCACCAAGGTAAATTGACTACATATGTGACTATCGAGCAGACCTTGCTAATCATGGTCGACTCAGAAACCCGAGATGGAAAGAAGAGCTACGATAAAGGACCTCACTCAGACGAGATGCAGAAGCTGAACAAAGCTTTCGGAACACTTCACGGCGTTTCCACCCTTTTGAACCTCTCGGGTCTGGGAGCTATGATATATTATGCTTGGGTTTTGGGTTTTAAGTTGTAGACTGACTATGTTCGGAAATCTGTATGACCACGCTTTGCGATCGTCAACCTTTTTCTTAGGTTAGGGCGGTGACATGACCTACTATGGCATGCACAATGCGAAGGTAGCGAATTCGGAAAGAACGACCCGCCTGTATGGCAATTAAGTGACGATGCATAATTGCTCAGTATCTTTGCCATTGTGTTACACTGTCTGGCAGTTGGAAATTTGCATCTGAGTGAATTGGTGGCTCGCCAAAGGTCGACCCGCTGCGATCCCCAAACTCGTCGATGCGATCCTTCTCGTCAATACATCTGTCTCAGCATTCATTTCTAAATGGAGGATACGCCGTCAACAGACGCATAATTGTTCTGCCGCCATCACTCGATCGGTCACCTGCGCCAAGCATAGACATGGGTTCCGGTGCGGCTTCCGACGACGCCTGCTAGACCTCACGTCTTGGCTTGATGCCTACCTACGCTTCACTAGATCGCAGTAACACCACTTACATTGGACAATAGTATCTCAAAAACATGTCTTCTTATACTTCCGAGTATCCTGCAGGTGTTCAGATCGATCCTGATATCAAAGCGTTCTTCGAGCGCTTTTATGAGATCTCAGACACGCCTGATGCGCACGAGGAATATGCCAAACAGTTTACAGCTGATGCGAAGGTAACCATGGCATCGAAGAAGGTGAACGGATCAGAGGGTACATGACGCTTGTTGACCCCTTCTTGAACTCCATCTTGGACCTGACCTCCATCTCTAGAAATTCTGGCAATGAGAAATGGCATGTGGGAGAAGGTCAGCAGTAGGCACCATAAGCCGCTGAAGATATTTCCATATGGATTAAACGCGGACGAGGTCATGCTCTATGGAACTGTTGACTATGGACTTAAGGACGGAAAGAGTGCAGCCGTAGAGTGGGCAGGTCATGCTCATCTGGTTAAGGATGGCGGCGTGGTGAAGATGGATTTCTATCAAGTCTATCTGGTAAGTCTTTATTCTTTGTTATAATCGTCCACACGCCCTTTCTTTGATTCTGCATATCCACGAAAGATGTTGCGTACCTTGAATTGGGCCAAGCGCAGTGTACAGTTTGAACAATTTTCCTTCCCTCAATACACCAAGCCTTTCAGAAGTTGGCGATTGGGCTGCTACACAGCCCAAGCACAGTTACCTTCCAGATTGGACCGTCACGTCCACGGCGCGGTTTTGTGCGGCTTGAGGGGCTGCAAACCGGGGATCGCATGTGCTCTTCCATCCTAGTTCAATGCATTCTGGGTCTCCTCATCATGCTCGTTGGCGCTTTCCCTTTGCTCAATTGCCCTCGGCTTGTCACGCAATGGACAGATGGGGCATCGAAATGACTGACGCTATACTAGGACACTGCTGCGCAGAATGCTTCGAAGTGATTGGCCTTAAGCAGCTCTCCAATATGTCGTCACAATCTGTAGTTAGGTCCAAGCTCCTCACAACGTGAATACCATTGTTGTTTCTGTGTCACGCGCATGGAGTGACGCATTGTACGAATCTTGGCGCACCGTCTGTTGCTGCTCTCTCAATTGCATGTCACACAACTCCGTTTGCACTTTTCTCCTCACATGCACTTTCCTAGACCACAACAGCCAGAAGAATAGTTATCTGCACATTATCCTTCTCAACTGGTCTTCGAATGATCGCATTTCTCACAGCACATTGCATTCCTTTTGTCCACTCCACCGCTCGATCCCACTTTCAAGTTGGCATTTGATACCGTCTGACAACAGTTTTGCCATTGTTGCGCCACGTACATTTCCCACTCGAATGCACAATCCCTGCCTCATCCTACCTCACTCAACCAACAAAGTTACAACACAAGACGCACCAATCACCTATCCGTTGAGGGGCTGTTCAACATGTTCACGCTGGTACCTCTCCTCTATGGCGCCTTAGTCACATTCGTCGCCTACCTCAGCACTTACAGCTTGCCCGGATCATGGGGAATCGTGGTCCGAAAGACTGTGACCAGCAGTAGCAACGCATCCACGTCCTCTGCTGCAGCAACCATCGCAGCTACCTCATCCACTAGAACAACCTTTTTCTTTAACACAACTAGCACCCCGACAGATTGGTTCTACTCTATGCCAAATGAGCCTCTTCGTACACACACCATCTTCCCCAAGGCCACTGAACCCGCGCAAATGACCCGTCTATATCACACTCCACACCAATCAGTTCTGACCAACAACCTCTCCGGAACTCTCGCGGTCATTGTTGCAGTCGCATTCCTCCTCATGATCTGGTGGTTCTCCTGCACCATTCAACAGAAGGTCCTCGACATCTGTGGTCTCTCACTGACCAAAGATGTCGATGAGCAAATCCTCATGCATAGTGCTCGTGTTGCTGTCCAGGACCTCCTCGCGCAACAGGCAGACAACCAGATTCAATCTTTGAACGCAGAGCTCGAGCTGTGTAGATCAAGGCTTGACGCTGCGGAGCAACTCACCGCGCCACACCTTGAAGAGGTCATCGTGGGACTCAAGGATAAAATCGAAGAGCTGTCTTCAGAAAGCACCATCCAATTGTTGGATGAAATCAACCTTACAAATAAAGTCGAGTACCTCGAAAAGGACCTCAAAGACGAAAAGACAAACGCCGAGGACCTCAATCGTCGTCTGAAAATCGCGCAAGCCAACAACAGCCACAGTTACCAAACGATCGAAAAGGTCTCTAAGCAGCTCGAGGAGAGCCGCACTCTCGTCCGTGACCTGCAATCCAGCAACGAGAGAAACGGAAAGACTCTCCGTCAGACTGCCCAAGAACTCGATCATGCAAACGACCTGTATTTCGAGATGAGAGACCGCCACAGCTTGGAGTACAAGGAGCTTCAGGATAAGTTCTGGGACCTTGAGCGCAGCTCCATTGCTGCTGAAGCTGCCGCCCAGAAGGACAAGAAAATTGCCAACCAGCAGCACCATTCTTTCTTCGAAAATCTCAGAACCAATCACGAGAGACTCAAGTCGGACTACGACAGAGTAAAGGCGGACCTTGAAAAACTCAAGGCGGACCACAAGAATCTCAAGTTGGCGCGTGAGAAAGGCGAAGACGACCTCAAGGATCTTAGACTGGAACTCAAGGTTGTGGAGGCAAAGTTATCCTCCAACACCCGGGAGTTCGACGAATTTCGAGCAGCACCTCTGTGTCATGATCTCGCCAAGATCAACCTCTCCTCGACAACTACCGAGACTCCTCAGCTCCAACAGGTTTCGGCTGCCTCGAACTCCGAAACAGATGCTCTGCGAACCGAACTGGCGGCTGAAAAGGAGGAGCTTAAATCTGAGCGCGCTGCCTTTAAGCTTTACAAGAAGGAGACCGAGGAATCTGAAGTACAGCAACATGACTTCATCTCGGACCTCGAGAACAAGATCACTGATCTGGAGACAAAGCTTGATCAGGTCCAACAGTCTGCACAGCATCAAGCCACTGCCAGCAACTCTGAAGTGACGAAGAATGTCGACGCCGTCTTGGTGGCCAAGCTTCAAAACACCGAACAACGTCTTTCTGAGATGAATGCAGATATGACCGAGCTGAAGGAAGCTCATAATTTACAATCCAATAACTTCCAAGCTTGTATGGAGGACCTCTCACGAACCCAGGAGGAACTTGAGAAGGAAAAGAAGACTTGCAAACATGTGAAAGAGCGTCTGATTGCGGAAGGGAAGGAAGCTTCGGAAAGAGTTCAGAATGCAGAAACTATTGCTGCGAGACTTCAAGACGATCTCAAGGGAGCAATTCAGACTTCCAAAGATACGGAAAAGCGTCTGACCGCGAAGGACAAGGAATATTCCAAGCGGGTTCAGTACGCAGAGAGCATTGCTGTTGAGCTCGGCAAACTCAAAGATGAGAATGACCATTTTCGTGATGCGCTTCAACAACAGCATGGTGCTCAAGAGAACGACGGGCGAGACTTATGGCCGGAGAAGAAGGCAGTGATGGAAGCCGAGCTTTCGAAGCGACAGGCAGAGATCAGCGAGCTCTCTCGACAACTGGTTGAGGCGCAAGAAATTACCAAGAACCAGCGGGTGGCGGGATCAAATCTCCTGCAGTCTAATATCGAGCTTCGCACCTCCCTTGAACAAGCTAAAGCTCAGGCACAAGACCGTGTGAGGGAACTTGCCGAGCGTGCCGCGAAGAAGCAGGAAGATGCTCTGCAGAAGCTCAGAGAAGAAGCACAGTCGGCACATGATGTAGCCATGGGGCAGGTTACAGCACAGTTTGAGCAGCGTCTCAACACTGCTAAGGATGAAGCAAGAAACAACGAAGAGCATCTCGTGAGAGAGGTGAAGAGACAGGCCCACGACGAAATGGCCCAGACGAAGCTCAAGTGGAAGGAGGATGCCCAGAAAGCCCTTAAAATGAGAGAGCAGGTGATTGGCGAGAGGGAAAGAGACCGCGACGAAGCTCATGCCGCATGCGAAGCGCAACGTCAATCAATTGAGGAGAAGGACCAAGAAATTCACGAGAGGAAGTGCAGGATGGAAGTGCTGGCTTACCGGGTCAAGGATTTGGAAGCTGAATGTGCGTGCCTCTCTCAGCAAAATAAAGCATACGAGCTCACGGCGGAAAACCTGAATGAACAGGTGCAGGTCTCTCAGCACGACATGCGTACTCTCCATACTGATATCGAAGACCTGTCGGTGCAGGTCTCGAAATTGTCAACCGAGCTTGAGGACCGCAACGCCACCATCGTAGAGTTGGAGAAACGCTTCGCCGAGCGGCTCTCCGAAGTCAGCTCTGCAGACACAGACGTTGTCTTGAAAGAAGAATACCAAACCCTCAGCGCCAGACATCTAAATTTACTAAACAAACGGAGCAGTACTTTTGATGAGCAAGGACAGACACGACTGAAGCTTGAAGATGAGCTGCAGAAAGCGCGAGAGGCAACACAGGAGGAAAAGGCAAAAGCGGAGAGTGAGGCCCACAAGCTCCGTGAAGTGATCCGTGAGTTGAAAATGGAAGCCCATGAATATGTCTCGGAAAACTACAAGCTGAAGCAGGCTGCGGGCATACCGGACGAACTCAGCAGTTCAGATGAAGACGATGGCCACAGTGATGCAGAGACGGAAGCATGTTCTGAGTCGGAGGGTGACGGTCCGAGCGACTTTGAAATGCTCAACAGAATGGTTGATGACAATGTATGGCCAGAGGAAGTCATGCAATCTTTCCCTCGTGGCAACACGGCAGAGGCAGCAATCCCCCCACCAGTTACCACATCTTCGGACACAATGGTTGGCCAGGCTCCATTTGGAAGTCCGAATGCAGCTCTCAACGGCTCTTTCGGCGACTCAAGGTCCTCGGCTTTCGATCCTACCATGGGCAGCATGTTGAGTTCCACCTTGGGCGGAGTCTCGAATACTGTTTCCGGAGAGGCGTCCTTCGACCCTGCCTTGTGCGACTTTTCCAATCTTTCTACAGAGCATATGACCTTCGACCCTACCATGGGTGGCATGCTGGATCCCGCCTTGCGCGAGAATTCCAATCTTCCTGCCGGGGGAACGTCCTTCGATCCAATGCAGACCTGGGAGCCTGCCACTCCTGCGAACCTGGACTCTTCTCTTGATCCCAGCATGAACGTCGACCCTTCCACAAGTTCCGATCCCTCAGTCGATCCCTCAAACAATCCAACCATGAATTCGGACCAGCCTCCAGCCGATGATCACACGATGAACTTGGATCAAACTCAGCCTACCAACCCATCTCCGTCTCCACCATGGGACCCAGATTTTGATCCGCTTTTTAATGACAATATCAGTGAGGGCGGGAATGTCGATCCGACCGCCTTTGATGAAGCGTACTCTGAAATAGATCCTGACACAACTGCCACTATGCCAGAGCAGACATCTACTGAAGCGACCAACGCGGACGAAGAAATGTTGGCACAAGAGCAAGAGCCGTTATCCACGGACAATATCATGACCGACGACGAGCTGTTTGGCCAAGAGCGAGAGAGATACAACAAAATTCCAAACTTCGACTTTGGCGGCCATGCTTTTGGATCGACGTCCTAATGTGATGTGCGAGCCTTCAATCGATCGCCTCTCAAGCATCAGTCTGATATCGACAGACATGTAGAGCGACATTGCTTCATGACAGAGCTCAAAGAACAAGAGCCTCTTTCATCACCACATCTCGAGATCGAGCCGGCCCAGATGACCAGATTGCTCTTCACCAAAAGCACTTCAAACCTGAAAAGAAACAAACTTAGAAAAAATGTCAAAGCCTTCAAAACAATCACCAAAAAAGTTCGAAGTCGGAAAAGCCACTGCCAAAAAAAAGGTCAAAATCTGGAAAACAATCATCAAAAAAGTTCCAAAATTGGAAAAGCATCAGAAAAACAATTCAAAAGGCCAAAACAATCACCAAAATACTGAAGATCGAAAGGACTAGAGAACACAAGTCTTTTCTTCGCAAGAGGTAAATCTCATACCTCAAAAGAGTCTGAGGGCGTGTCTGTGGCTGGTCCACTATCACATCAGTCTACGCGATGAAGAGATGGAGAGAGAGAGATGGAGAAACAGGAGGAAAGATCAACAAAGACATGACTGTAGGTCATAAGAGGGAACGGAGACGGAAATTGTACAAAACCATCACGAAATGGAGTTTTCAAGGGAAGCAAAAGGAGAAAACAAAAACAACGACAGCGGGATGTGCAAAAGAGCTACCGGCGCTTTGGAGCTTTCGTCTCGCGTCAGACTGTCTCGAGCATCCCCCGCTTTGTGTCATGGCCCCTTTTCTTTCTTCTTCGCCCTCTGAAAGAAAAGTAAGGTTTCTCATTCTGTAATTTCTTTCCCTTTCCCCCTAAGCAATAGCTGTTGTTGCTGTCGCTTGGGAAGAGGGAGAGGAAAGATATGGATGTTTTGGAGCAGGCGCGGCAGGTTGGGTCCCCGGGCCAAATGGGCTTAGGAGGGGATGTCCATTGCGTCGCTCTGCTGGTCTGCATTGTCCACTGCTGCGGGCTCCCTGATTAAGGGTCAATTTGGCACTTGTTGGTTTAATTAGCTGTCGTTCGTTTCTTTTGTCTTCTTGAGTACTTGGAGGGGTTTCAGGTTCTGGTCGTGTTCGCGAGGAGGGTTTGGTCATAACCAGCGGAATCGGAGCGGGTACCTTGGGAGAGAAGTCATGTTATTCTGGTGGTCTTTTCATGCGGTCGCATCTCTTGTTTCTTTTCTCCTTCCTGCTCTGTTCACTGGTCTCTTGTTTCTTTTGCATGACAGACGTCGCTACCAGAGGGTAGTCTCGGTCTTCAATATCTCGGAGGAAATCGCATAGTCCTGCACTTGCACTACCACGCAAGCTATCCTTTGGGATGAAGCAAGGACTTCGCCATGCTCTAGATGGTCTCCAAAAAATAGATGATGAATTGATTTTCTAAACAAACAAATATTGCCAAAGTGATCAAATATTGCCAAAGTGATTATAGTCGTGTGTGCCCTGAGACGAACGTAGTTGATATGCCATGGCATGACTAGGACATCTTTGACAAGACACCGCTTCAGTGAGAAGACGGCATACCAAAACTCAGACAAAGACGCCCACCAATCTATTCCTCTTCCCATCATTGGCCTCCTCCGGCCCTTCCTCCTCCTCCTCCTCCTCCTCCTCAATCCTCATCCTCAACTTAATCGCTTCCCACCCCCTGCGTACCACATCCGCCTGCACCGACCCCTTCAACTTCTCCCGCGCATCAGCAATACTCAGCAACCGACTCTCATAGAACGCCTCCTCCGAGTCCACGCCCGTGCCCAAATGCTTCTTCGGTTCATAAACCCCGCCACCCCCTCGAGCATCCTGCGCGACCCTCTCCTTCAGCGTCAGATCCACCGGAAACGGCGGAGGCGGGTGATATTTCCTGGTCAACTGTCTCTCTCCTGGGGCAGTGGGGACTGGTGGTGTGGCCGAGCGGGGTATACTTGCTTCGTCGGCTTCAGAGAGGGTCTCGGCCGCGTACCAGTGGAGTATGTATTGCGCTGTGCGAGACTGGGGCACCAGTTGTGTCCAGAGTGGTTCTGTGTCGAAGGGGTTGACTGGGTCGGGCTCGTCGTCTGGGTATGGTTGGCGATGGGGTATGGGGAGGGGAAGGAGACGATTGCGGTAGCCGGACTTTGTAGAGCAACAGTCAGCGGGATCACGGATGGCGTTTACAAGATGGCATAGGTAAGTTGAAAGTGTGGATAATTTGATAGTCACGGTCTCGGTGCCTTGCTAGCGCTTCTTCGCTTTGAACACCTCGTATCCGTGGAGAGCAACTTTGCTTCTCGCCACATTTCTTGCAAAAAGTATATTATAATTGTCACATCAATGCAGTATGGAAAAAGATCAGACTCACCTCCTCGAATCCTTCCCTCTCTGCACCCCGACCAGTCTCTTCAGACGCATTCCTCCTCCCCTTTGGCAAGAACCAATATCGATCTCTCGAATGCCAACATACCACAACCCGCTCGCTGGCCAGATGAAATATGGCAACACCGGCACCAGTAGTGATTTTCTCGCTGGCAAAGTTGGCATAAACAGGCGCATCCGAGGTTGGCCGGGGATGTGAGAGAGCAGAAGAAGAAGCAGATCCTTTCGAAGGAGCAGGAGTAGTAGTAGAAGACATTCTTGATTTCACCTTGTGGTAGACAGAGCTCAGAGGCATCTAGTACCCAGAGTTTACGTGTTCATGATGAGAAGAAAAGGGAGCGCGATAGGTGGCTAATAGGATACAAAGAAATTCAACATGTTTATCACAAGAGTGCGAGACAACCAAGTCGTGGATAAAGAACAATGGAACAATGCCGTCTTCGTACGCAAGCAGCACATGGTGTATGTCAGTGCCAAGAACAGTAGCGATGGGCGCTTTACCCAATGCGAACTATTGTCCCTTCATTCCGTTCGACAACGCTAAGTGGATGTGGTGGAGTAGACTCTATCCACTTGCTCACGCTACTTCTGGTACATGTGGGATATGTCTGTCCGTCAAAAGTGTATTGGCTATCTGTCCTCAAGGTAGACGACGACCTGCCTTCAGCATCATCTTGCTTCTTGTAGAGTACAGCTAGATAGACCCTGAGTGCAAGCTGAACTGATGAAGGTTGTGGCCTCGCATTGACATGGGAAGCAGCTGTGCTTTGTGTCTGCCTTGCGGCCACGATTCATAGTTCTAGATGATGAAAGACATGTCTGCAAGGTTCGAGATCTGAGGGTTTACTACACGATGATGATCGTTGGCCTCTCAAAGCAAGATGAAACACCATTAATACCAATTCTCCGTCGAATCCGCAGAGTGAAGCCGATGATCTTCCACATAGATACGAAGTAAAGGATCCTCCACCTCGTAGCGAGCCAGTGACACCAACGGAGTCGAGGACGTGATAGGCCAAGACAATTGATAGACATGATAGTCGGACCTCTTCCAAACGTCCCATGTGGGGGTGGGAAGACGACGCGTGAACCCCCCGAGAGCTCGACGTCAGAAGCTAAGCAAAAGCTCTGCACCAAAAGCAATTACTAGGGGCACGGCTACCTTTATTTACCTCGCTACCTCGACATCTCGTCACATATGTCCTTCATCTCCCTCATGTACGAACTACTGTCTCTGGACATATGCCCATCATGTGCATGTCTGTCGAGATATGCGTGTTGCGGCTCTGTGCCTACCATCACACCACACCCAGTCTCCTTCCCATCAATGATTGCAACAAGTAATTTGGTAAAAGGACTACATTTGGTCATCGTCGTGTCATGCAAAATGGTATGTCATATTCGGAGCACCGTGGTGGATACGGTTTCTTATCTCATGCTATTCATATCGCTTTGGTAAGAAGAAGAAAATGTAGCCTCATCCAAGGCCTGCCGGCATGCTTTCCCATGCAATCCAAGAGTACAAAGAAATTGTGGTTAAATGACATTAACAGAGGGGCCAACGAGTGTAAAGAATGATGTGTCGGCTGACTCTACGCGCGAAATGCATCTTCCGTGGCTTCAACCTCATGGGAATAGTAAAAAAGAGATCCGCTCAAGGTGGATGACTTTCATTGCTCTCCCTCTCATCGGTGCCAATGGAAGGCCTGCGGAGTCGGCGACAAAAGTAAAAAAATACGAGCATGATCTCATGGACACGGGCGCGGATGATGCGCGGGCCAGGTGTTGACGAGTGTGCATTGCACCACTCACTCATCCATATGGCCAAAGACACCCTCATCGGCCTCGTCGCCTCTCCGGGTGTCCTTGTCGTCTTCTTCCGAGTACGAATCTTCCTCCATCTCGACATCTTCCTCGTAACGACTAGGAAGGACCTTGGACAGGGAGCTTGGCTGGTAAGAAGCACCAGACAAACCGCGGTACTGGAGTGGCAGCTCAGGAACCGGAGGAACATCGGCTCCCAGGGATAGAGGGCCGGTGCGTGGAGATTTATAGCTGCTGGCGCAGTTCAACAAGCCCATGGCAGCGGCCATATCCTGGTCACGATCATCGTCGGGATAGGACTGATCGATAGAGGTCTGAGCGGTAAGAGGCCTGCTGCTGGAAGAACTCCATTGCCTAGCGTGTCTCGAAACGCCCTCTGAAAAGTTGGACTGGTAGGAGCGTGAAACACTGCTAGCGTTGCTAAATGTCTTGCGATGAGCAAAGGAAGAGCGATCGTTCTGAGGAGGAGGTGTGGTCTCGGCAGAACTAGGCTCGTCTTCTCTGGAGTCGAATCCAGAGGCGTCAGGCGAAGCCGACGAGTTCTCGCTGTCGCTCATCTTGGCGGAATCGGAGGGCGGGTCAATGTTCATGGCCATGAGAACCGAGGCGGCCTCGAGCAGCTGGACCTGTTGGTGTTTTGAAATGAGCAGCTTCGAGGTCAATTGCCATTCTGGAGTGTGCTCCCAGCTGGAGAAAGAAAATCAAGGTCAGCAAAAGGAGGCGGCTATGGCAAGAAGGTAGCAAGGGTTACTGACAGGTGTTTGGTCAGACAACTGCTGTGCTTGTATCCCTTTCCGCAAGTCTCGCACTTGAGCTCGGCATTGGGAGACTTCTTCTTGGTGAGGGTGGAAGCCTCACTGGCGCGACGATTTCTGATGGACTTTGGGCCGCCACTTGTCTTGTCGTTGAGGCTCTCCGATAGAGCACTGGATGCCTTGCCGGCGTACGAGGAGCCAGAGTGATGCTGCGGGAGGCTGCTCGGCGGTGATGGATAGCCAGGACGACCGGCGTTGACATTTTTGGACGAGACGCTCCTCCTGTTTCTCGAGCTCTCAATCTCGCCGTTGGCGTCTATGTTGATGGCAGCGGTGATTGCGGCTGCGCTGGTGGCAGCGTTGAGAGTAGTGCTCTTGCGGCGGGTAACGCGGTGGGTGGGATTGTACGAGCCGGCGCCGATGGACAGCGAGTGAGAGTGAGAGCGAGAGTATGAATTGCGGGCGGGTAGACTCGAAGCCATTGAAGAGGTCGAGGTGCGATGCTGGCTAGATGGCCTGGGTGTGTCCTGTGTTGCAATGTCTAGTCAGTAAGTGTGCGCGGGCAGGAGGGGTGCGAGGCAGCAGGAAACAGGCAGCTGGCGGCAGAGCCGAGGCCGACGGGTTGGTGATATTATACCTTTGCAATGGTCATTGCTGGAGATGGTGACTACTGCTCTGTCTTACAGCGATGCGCTGCTGCAGGACAGGGACAGTAGGAATAATTGTGTGCTGACAGGCGGTGCGAGACTTTTTGGTGCTTGCCGGGGGTGCACAGCCTCAGCTGTTTACGGCGTGGGAATGGCGGGTGTCCGGGCTGTGTGTGCGGGCGGACGCGGCGACAGCGGTGCAGATAGCGGTGATGGAGCAATTGCAGCAATTGAGGGCGGCGGACAGGTCGTCGAAATGTTTGTTGGATGGGTTGGAAAGGAGGAAACGTACAGGTGGAAATAATGTTGGAACGGCAAGCCAAGCACCAAGTATGGAGCGCACGGGGTGGGGTCGATTGCGCCGCCCGACGGTTGCTCACAACAGCCAATCATTTGTCCTTCTGCCCTGTCCAGCTGGTCGCTGCCCACTCTGCTGCCGGCCTCGACGCTGTTTCTAATCTATTCTCGTGGCCCTATAGGCAATGCTCTTGCACGGCGCCTGCCTTGTCTGCCTCCCTGCCCGGCCCTACCCTACCATACCCTACCCTGTTCTGTTTATCCTCTTGTCACTGCCATATCTCTACATGTCCCCATCAGTCTCATGTCTCGACCGAAGCTCCATTCCGTCCCCGTGATCCAGTCACGCAAGCATGCCCGCCTGGCCTTGGATTGGCAGGCTCCCATGCAGGGCATCATTGACTTTCATTCACGCATCCCCCATTTACGGCCAACCCGCTCCTACAGCCCGCCGTTATTGGTTCGAAGCATTTGGGCCTAGACATTTCCCGATGTGTCTCATGATGCCGGCTGACCCCTCCTTCAATGTTGCTTGCCCTCGGACCCTCTCACTGCTCTCTCTGGTGCCTGAACGTTTGTCTTTGTCTAGTCGTCTAGTTCCCACGTCCACGAGGCCATGCACCGTTGCTCTGATTCACCGCCGCCGCCCGAAATTCGATTATGCTGTCTCCTTTGCCTTTACATAATATTACACGCCGGCCTGGCCCTGTCATCGATCCGCCGAAGAGCCTCTCCATATCATCATCGCGGTGCGCACAAACCGCAACCCCATCCACTAATTCCTTAGCTCCCTCCCTTCTCCACACTCCCCAAGCCGGACTGCCTGCCCGACACGATCATTAGATAGGCCGCCCGGATAAGGACTTATTTTGCTCTGCCTCTTCTTGACTGTCGCTGGTCATAACACAGACGACGTTCGTCTTCTAGACCACATGCATGCTCTTGCTTGCTGCCTCTCACGTATAGCCACAAACAAAGTCGCGCACGGTCTCGGACATTAGTGCGACAACAATGATTTCAATAACACGTGTACCACCTCCTGATCGAGATCGAGATAAGGGCCGGACGCCAAGCTTATATAATATATCGCGACAACCGCTGGACAGTGCTTCGCCATAGCACGCAACTCCACGCTTCCAATCACCTGTTTAGGACGTCACATTAATTCACTCTGCCCGTTGCAACAACTTGACTCGAGACCCCGTCCCCTTACGTCACATCAATATTTGAAGGTGTCGGTGTCAATGCTTGACACAAAATAATTATTTGGTATTAATCCTCCGAAAAGCCGCGCTTCCAACACAGATGAGTAAGTCCGAAGCCGGCGTCAGAAGCCACTTGACCTTTCTCCTTGACCCTGTCCTGAAGCGGAGCACGCGGAAACGCTAATCGGGTAGTACATCCGCGATATCGCCCATTGTAGATTGATTATACACAATAATGTCTTATCAATAATCAAATCGGTTGAGCCTCACAGCTTTGCCGGGCCATTTCTGTGTTCTCTGGTCCTCACTGCACAGGAATAATGGATGGTCTGCCCATATCTCCAAGCGCATGAGGATAAACAAGCCTACGCCATGTCTAGGCTATGCGGCTAGACATTTGACCTGTGAGCAGGTTTGACTTTCAGCCTTCGCGGGACCTGTCACTCCTTAGTCTGGTCTCGAAGCAATTTGTACCTGTACAGAGACTGTACACAAGTCTAGAAATGTCCAATTCCCCACCTTGTCAAACTCTCCCAGTCCAATTACTCCAGATTGTTACTTACGAAGCGGGTACAATCAGATCAGTATCATTGTTCTCGGTCAGCCACTTGCGAAAAGGATGGCGTTCGAGACCGGGACTATGCCCTTTTCTTGTTGGCCGACGCGGTGTAAAGGTACTTGAAGCAAATTTCAAGACGGACGTAGCTCCGGGTGGTGATGAATGATAGTAAATGATTTCCCATGCACAAAGTGAGCCGAGCCTAAGAGTGGACGGTTTCGCAAGGCTGTTATGTTACTCCGAACGTGTTGATCTGGTCAAAGGCTTGAATCGCTGCTAGTCGCTCCTTTGTCGTACGGGATCTGCGATGATGGTCTTCCTAGTGCGAACCTCTTAGTACAGCCGTTTCAAGCCGAGTCCACTGGCCTTGTCGAACACAACGACTGGTATTGTGCTGTACTTCATATTGTGCGACTTTGTTGTTACCTTTCTGATCGTCAATCATCCGGATGACGGCAGTGCGAAAGGTGAGGTCAGATAGGCATACTAGTCCCATGATAAGCAGCACCAAGAACAACGGATCACATTACTCTGGGGCAGCTTCTTATACATGCAGTTGTCTGCTCCATCAGTCTGGTTCCAGCAACGACCATCTCACAGACTCTCAAACAAGAGCAAGAGAGGGCGGTTTTTTCTGCGAAAATCTATCTGGCAGGTACTCTAGATCCAGTCTGCGAATATTATGCAAATTATCCATGTCTCTTCACCTGGCACTGTTCCAAGGTAGGCGATCGAGCAATCAGCATCATACATTCGCACAATGACCGGCAGTGTGTTGATATGTTGGTGACGAAACAAACTTGTCACTGTCTCACCGTACATACGTCGGCATTCCAATCCAGTATACAGCACAGACGGAACTCAAATGCTATTGTCTCTCGTGGGAAGCGGTGGGAGCCTCGTGACCGCCTTTCCACAATCTCAAAGATGCACAGTTGAAGAGTTCTGAATTTAGCTAAAGTATGAGGAAACGCTGGTTAAAGCTTCTGAATACTACCAAGGATTATAACTTGGTCGGCGGTGACAAGCCTGACTCGTGTGTCGGTCAAAGCCGAATGATCAGAGCAGAACCAGCATCACCAACACATGTACAAAGTGGCATACTGACTCTTGAGTGAACACGTCTTAGACCGAGAGGAAAGTGGAAGATATTTCTGAATCATGGCGATACATCTTAACTTCTCAGTCTCAGGTAGCCGCATAGAGTGCATGCATGTAATGTGCATAAGGTAAGTCAGAGTAAACATTGTGACGTCACCTGGCGAAACGTGGTCAAGGAAAGTTCTGGGCAGACAACGACGACACGACTATACCTCTCCAGCATAACCTCAGCAGCGCACACACTACATCGTGCTTGGTACAGGGCGAACAGGCTCGCGGATAACCCATCATGGCTACTCGTCGGCCACAAGGCAGCAAACTCGCAGACGGCCCCTCGTCTCCATCGAAGCCTACCACAAACCTCCACACACCCAATGCCAGCACCTCGACCCGCTCGCCATGGCTACCCACCCACCTCGAAGCCTTCCTCCTCGCCATCTATCCCGCCACCCTAGTCCTCGGCTCTCTCTTCAGCATCTTCAACAGCTCGACAAGAAACGTGCCATACAGCCCCACCCTGCAATCACATCCCCCAAACCTCGCCCCAAGCTACTTTGCCAAAAAATCCAACATCTTCAACGTCTTCTTTGTGAAGATCGGCTGGTTCTGGATGACGGCCGCCTTCTTCGTCTTCATCTTCAGCCACTCCTCGCTGGGCCCGCGCTTCTCGC
This sequence comes from Dothideomycetes sp. NU200, assembly GCA_027943355.1. Taxonomy (NCBI): domain Eukaryota; kingdom Fungi; phylum Ascomycota; class Dothideomycetes; species Dothideomycetes sp. NU200. Next base: position 332,179 of record BSCJ01000021.1, on the reverse strand, counting down.
CCACCCTCACGCCGCGTCGCATCCGCGCCGTCGTGCGTTACTGTCTAGTCACGGCCGTCTGGTGCGCCGTCACGCAATGGTTCTTCGGCGCGCCCCTCATCGACCGCGGTTTTAGATTCACCGGCGGGCAGTGCGCAATAATCTACTCGGACACGCCTACCGCCAACAGGAAACAGGCCGAGATGAGCGACGCGCGCGAGGTCCTCACCCACGCCGCTTGCAAGACCATCGGCGGCACGTGGAAGGGTGGCCACGACATCTCGGGCCATGTCTTCATCTTGATCCTCGGCTCTGCCATGCTGTGGTTGGAGATATTGCCGGCTGTTTTGCGGGCGTCGGGCTTGCGCGAGGATAGAAGGATTCGCATGTATGACGGTGCGGTCAAGAGTGCTGCGGTCGAGACGAGGGATTCAGAGGGCAATATGCCCGTTCCTGACGCCAAGGACCTGGGTCTGGGTGTCAAGGTCGCGGTGGGCGTGGCGGGCATGAGCTGGTGGATGCTGCTCATGACGGCGGCTTACTTCCATACTTGGTTTGAGAAGTTTACTGGCCTCTTGGTTGCTTTTGCCGCAGTTTACGCGGTTTACTTTGCGCCGAGGGGAATACCCGCCATGAGGCAGATTGTTGGTACGCCAGGGGTATGATGTTGACGGGGAAGACGATGATGAAAAAAAAAAACAAGAAAGGCATGCGAGGGAATTGGGATACTTTGAGCGCAGTGGAAACCTCGCTTGTATTTCTACATTAATGGAGACTCATGTATTATATAGAGACGTTAATCCCATACACACACAATCCGGTTTGCGGGCTTCCGCGCGTGGGTGAGAAAAGGTCGACAATAAATGATGAGGGTGATGCAAAGTCGTGAATGGGGGCTAATAACATAAAGGATATCAACATTTGGAAAAACCAACAAGGGCCGACGGGAAACATTGGCCGTGCCCAATCCCAACGCCAGAAGCCTGCGGAAGAACAGGGAGGTAAAACAGATAGCAAACAGAAGACCAAAAGAGTAAGATTAGCAAGCACATCCCTCCTTTGCACCAGCTTCCCGGATACTGTTGAGGTTGACCCTCGAGTCCCCACCAGCCTGTGCATCGCCTCCAGCAGCCGGCCTGGCGCCAGCCGCACCGCCCCTGGGACCCTTGAGGCTGGTCTCCGGGATGGCGTTTGCAATGGCAGTAAACACATCCGACACATTCGTGCCGTTCTTCGCGCTCGTCTCGAAGAACAGGAGGTTCTCCTCATCAGCGTAGGCCTTGGCCTCCCGAGTCGACACCTTTCTCGCATCCCCACTGTCGTCGTCGTCGTCGTCGGCGTCTGCCGCGGCCGCAACGGCAGCGGTGGCCTCATGGGCGTCGTCGTCGTTGGCCTCGCTCTCCTCGCCGCACAGGTCCAACTTGTTGCCGCAAAGGGCAATCACGATGCCAGGGCTGGCCTGGCGCTGCAGCTCGGCAACCCAGTGTCTGGCCTTTACGAGCGAGCTCGGTTTCGTGAGGTCGTAGACGACGAGGGCGGCCTGGGCGTTGCGGTAGTACATTGGTGCCAGCGAGGCGAAGCGTTCCTGGCCCGCCGTGTCCCAGATTTCAAACTTGATCTGGCGTGTGGGGAGGGTGATTTTCTTGGTCAGGAAGGCGGCGCCGATGGTGGGCTCTTTGTTTGGTTGGAAGTCGTTGTTGACGAAGCGGAGGACGAGGGAGGACTGGATGGAGGTTAGTCTTGGGTTGAACGACTTGGTAAGAGTCGAAGACTGGGACTTACTTTTCCTACTGCGGCTTCGCCCAGCAGGACCAGCTTGACGCTGCTGCTGGGCTTGGGTGCGTTGGCGTCACTCATTGGCTGGTCTGGAGCAAGATGGTGGTGGTGGTTGTGGTGGTGGTTGGAGAGTCGAGTGCGCGTCTGGTGTTTGTGGTCTGCTCGCTGTCGCAAGAGGTATCAAGGTGGAGTGGAACAAGTCCAGCTGTTTGTTGTGTCAAGATTGTGGATTTTCGTCTTCTTTCTTCGAGATAAAGATGTCGTCGGGCGCTGATGTTCTCAATTGTAATGGCTTTTGTTGCACGTTGCCATGCACCGCCGTCCATCTCAGCCAATGACGCTCAACCGCTGCCAAGACCGGGACCCAACACCGTGTCCCGGAAGCAAGACTCCGATATACCATCATCGCTGACACTCTAATGCATTCGTTATATACATATATAATGCTTCATCGTCTTCCTTCATCCTCTTTAGGACTATTCGGTAAGTACATGTCCCGATGCTCATGCAGGTTGAGAACGCAGTCTTCCTCTCATCCTCATCTCCCTCGCCCATACATTAGCGCTCTCGACTCATAGGTAGTTCAATGCATCTACGATGTATAGAATGCTGACCTCAAGCCTGTCCGTACGGGTACGACGTTGGGACGACATAATGTACTGGTGTTGTTATAGCAGTGTGACATGACCCGTGATCCATATGTTCAGCCGCCATGTTGAAAACCCAAGGTTGGCCTCCTCCTTCTCCATCTCAATCTCTCCATACCTTTCTACACCATCTTCTTCCACGTCTACTCCTCTTTCTAGCCGTAGCATATGGCTGAACGTTCTCCAATGCAGTCTTAGCCCTTGTTCCCGCGACTCAAAGTATCTTACGAGCATCAGTCCAGTCATTAAGAGCATGGCGATGGAGAATTCTATCTCAACTAGGTGAAAACTGTAGGATAAGTCCATGTGGCATTGTCGAACAAGTGGTGTTGTACGTTCAAGGTCTATCGTCACCATTTTCCCCTCGTCGCTTGGTTGTCTCTCGTGTCTGCAATGTTGAAGTAGTCTTTGTGTTGCTGCACCGAGCCTAACCAAATCCTGCACCTCGAAGCATGTATTAGGGCGAGGCATTTATCCGGTCCTTAGACCGAGAGAAGATATAAGATACTGGTTCTAAATCACTCTCGCTAGCATGGTGTGACGGAGCTGGTCTTGCGAAGGCTTTCTCAGGCTACAAGTGTAAGACAGTCGCTGCTGCATACTTTCATATATACCTACTGCACTTTGCATAGCACGACTGGCTCAGCGTATGAGGATCTTTGAATAAACAGGCAATGCGAGTACCCTGCGCTGCTTACAAACAGTGCTCGTCAGTCTCCGTACCTGAATATATGGTGTGGCCAATTACTTGGCCAGGGTCACTAGACAAACGCACTAAATGGTGCATAAGATTGCTGCATCATTCTTCGTAGTGTAGAAGGAAAGAGCTGTAAGGTCATGGAAGAAAGAGTTGTTCCCAGTGAGCTTCGCCGCTGCCGAGCATGTAGTATCTCTTGAAATTTGCGTGGCACTTGCCAGTGCGTACGCTTAGTGACCAAGTCTCGATCTCAGTCCCTCTCCGAGAACCTGGGCACTCTGCTCAAGCACGCGTGAGGATGGCTCAACACAGTAGCTGGAAGCGCCGAGAGGGTTGCATTCCACTTGGACCTAGGAAGGTAGGTTCTCAGCCGAGTTAGACTGTACTTTCATCTGAGAACAACGAGAATCCACTCGTCTAATGGCACCACTAGGAAACGCCAGCCACATCACAATGGGCTGCTGAGAGCGTGAACATACCATCCGATGCCATCGTTCGAGCATCAAACCATTGTTCATAGGCTGATGGCATGATTGATCGAATCCTTTCCAGCACAGGCGAGCACAGGCAAACATCGACGTACCACCTGAGCATACCATACCTACCGTGCACAGCTGGCCCTCATGAACAAAAGCCCAAGAACAAGGCTCGTTCATTAGAGGAAAGACCAGAAGCATCTCATGCCCTCCGGATGAGCGTGCTCCGGCAACACGCCAGTGCCCCCTCTGCACACAAGCCTCCAGTACGCTCTCCCGCAAGCACCAGGCAGTATATCACCGGAAAGTTCGACCAGGTCTCGGGGCCATCGGGAAAACGAAAGAAAAAAAGAGCATGGATATTGTTTTTTTTTGGCCCATAGAAACATTCCGATCGCCTTCTATACTTCTTCCATGACATCCCCCCCATATCAGGAACCCACTGCTCACGGTGTGGCTCTGACTTTTTATATCAGCACGTACCTCCATACTATGACACCCAGCCACCCCGTGCACCAGCATCGCAGAATCAATCAAGCTTTGCGGATCAGTGAGTGCCGGGTGATTATATGATTCGTTTTCGCGGAACCATAGGACAAAGTGGTCCGAAAAAGTCGTATGTCCGTCACGTAAGAGACTACAACATGGTGTATGCATTCCTGGCAGACTCGTAATCCCGGGTATCACTCGCGTGAGTTGCAAAAGTCAATGCCATGGCTCAGCTCAAAGAATATTATATATAAATGAATAAAGTGAAATAGTCAAAAGTCTGTTTTTGGTCCCCCCGCGCTTTCCTTTAGCTAGTGGGGAGGAGGGCCACCACATCCGGCTCCTCTCGGCAGAACTGTCAAGGATTCATTATAACCCTTGTATAGTTGTGCGCCACGCCACGTGTGTACACAAGGGGAAGGGGGGAAAAGAGGGATGGTGGCGGGCGATCTAGCTCACTGTGCCTCTGCTCTCCCTGCTAGTCTTGCTCACCTCATCCCACTCTCTCCTTCTCTGCCCCTGCAAGGCAGTTTTTATGAACCTGGTCGAAGATCCCGGAAAGAAAAGGGTTATTGCTCTTCCATGCGTCAGTTTTACGCATATACGAAGCTATTGTTATGCATGCGGCCTTGTCCCATTTCAGCATCCCACTTGTGACATTCTTGTACTGTGGTCGGATGGGGTGAGAGACGTTACATGTCACAATGCACCTCCGCGGTGCTTTGGCCTATTGTTCATTGAACAAGACGCAAAACGGGGAGAAAACGCTTGGAAACAGAGTTTCGCGATAAGGTAAAGGAGGTAGGCTTTCTGAAGGCGAGGAAGAAAGATGCGTCGAACCTCTTCAAGCCACAGCACCAGGGCTACCCATCTGCGTTGCTCTGCAGACCCGTGAATTGTATGCATGATGCTGCGAAGTAAGCGCATAACAATACCATTTGTTAGCATTTCCGTAGCAGTACTATTGTTTGCTCTGTTCATGATATCAGCACGGATTGAAAAACTTGGGACACCTGAGGTACGCGCAGAATCGCTACAATACACATTGCTGTCCATGTATCCCATGTTGTAGAAGAAAATGAAAAGGTAAGTAGAGTAGTTTATGCCGATCGCCAATCGCACCCATGTTCGCTCATTCGAAAGGGGCTCCAATGAAGTCGTTAATCCTCCCGTCTTTGATCGCGACAAAAGGTTGTGGTTGCGAGAACAGTGGAAGATTGAACAATGCAACAGTCAGGAGAAAATGGTACTTTGCAAGGTACCTTGAAGAGGCGAAGAAGCAAGCTCTACGCGGGTCGGTCGAATGCGGCTGAGACTTCATCGCGTCGTGGCACATGCTTGCAACTGCCCATCGAGCAGCTCTATCAGAATAGGTCAGGAGTGGCGATGTGACAGTTGACTTCAGATCACGATCTCGTTTTGCGCCGTTGGCAGCTAGAGCATACGCAGTCATTTGGAATCGGCCAAGAATATCAATCTTCATCTCGGCCGAATCGGTCGCTTTGTCTTTGAAGCCATGCAGGTGATGTCAAAAAAATCTGGAACAGAGTGGCTACGATTGCAGAACAGCCGTGGTTGAGTTTCTCGTTTGTCATGTTATTTCCGGATTCATTTTCAGAGTCGTGACTACACATCTGCCCTGAAAGATGCGTTTGCGTGTCCACTGTTGTCTTAGTTTGTCAGTCTTGAGCGAGCGCCTGATCTATGACCTGCACAAATCATGAGACCGAAATGCTGCTCAGTTGAGACATGCATGGATGCAACGCGAACAACCTGAAGGGATGAATACTACAGCTCAGCGATTCACATTTTCAAGCGCCATCAGGGTGATGCGTCTCTTTTTGGGACGCTCAGAAGTCTGTGCGTGGTGTCAAACCAAGCTCAGAGAGACAAAGTCGCTTCCCGTGTCACACGGCAGGAGGTATCGTATGCGAACTGCTGCGGCAGGATTGCGGGTGATTGTCTTCGTTCCGACAAGCTGCATGCTGTAGCTACGGATGTGAGGGCAATCGAAGCCGCGCCTAGGGATCCATGTCAAAGGGGCAGGAGGGCAAGAAGAGCACAAGGATAGACGTTTGCGAGATTTATCAGATCGCACAGACGGGTGCGATAATATTACCTGGGTATTATTGATATGATATCAGTGTGCAAAGTGATTATGATGTTCGTGCAGGGCGATACTGATAAGGCGAAGATCCTGGCTCGCGAGTCCGCGCTGGCGGTGTTTGATGTGCATTGGGTCCGAGCACCTGGTTTCTTTCCAGAAAGCCGCAAGGAAGGATGCAAGGTAGATGGAGTGGTTGTTGGTTATCAACTTGACATGCCTTAATTTAACCAGCCCCAAATCATGTCTGCGGCCGAAGACGGAACGATGATTGTCAACGGCACTCTTGATGGCGCACAACTGCATGCAATGTTGATTAGACAGCAAACGGTCGACTAGATGATATTCCAAAACCCTCTGCTGCGGGTGGAACAGATTCCCGACAGCAAGCGTGCAGCGTATGCCATCAGACCACCGTGGTCTGAATCAATGCTCTGGAGGGGAAGGGGAATGCATGTCTTCTCCGTATCTTGGGCCAGATATAGATCTGTGGCGAACCTGTAGAACCTCGGATGAGGAACCTTTTTTGTGGCTGCCGAGATGCTAGCGGTTTCCACGCAGTTGGAGAGCGCTTAGAGGACGTCAGAATGGGATGATCAAGGCTGAGGGAGCAGCAGAAACCAAGTGGTTGGTGTGGTATCCGCGGGTGGCTTGCTGAACATCGCTTCTAGAGTATGGTAAGACCGATTTTTCCGTCCCCCCCCCGTCTTCTAGGGCGTTTCTAGTGTCATTTCCGACACCCAGTTTACGAGTCGTTGGTGCGGATCCTCTGATGAGATTCGTGTTTCGGCAGATTTGTTTGAAGGGAGAGATTAATCTGTGACGTAACAACACCGCCAGGCGAAAGAAAACATTTGGAGAGGGCAGGCATGCGAGACAAAAGCCATATATCGGAAAAATACGATGGATCTTGTATTGGTTATGGGTATACAGATCTTGACAGCTGCAGGGCGGGACCGTTTACTGGGCTGCAGACGGGCGGATGCAAAGAGACGCAGATTAGCGGATGTTCCTGCATATTGCGGTTCGGGTCACTCGGGCTAAACGCTGTTTCCAGCGCGGCGGAAGGGATGCTAAACCCTACAGGACATGGACACAGGGGCGAAGATCGCCAGTCCCTTGCTGGCGCTAGGATGCTTTGTTGGTGAAACGACCAAACAGAGCAGGGTAACGCGCACGGTTGGCCTTCTGCGTCATGTCGCGCTCGAAAAAAAAGAACTCATTTCATCTGCTGGTCTCGCTTGTCAGGGTCGAAAGGGGCCGGGGCGAAGGCACGCATGGTAGGATGGAAAGTAGATATAACCGTAATCCCTTCATCGTGTGATTCCGTTCCTGTCCCTACTATTCTCCCCCATCGCGGCCTCCAACTTCCTGCAAGACAGCACCACACTCCTTCGACCGCTTATTCAGAACTCGCGTGCTGTTCCTGCCCGAACGCGCAAGCTAGACAGACCATCATTTACACCTTCTAATCTCAACCTCCACCCAAGGATATTGGCGCGCATTCCAGAAACCTTTTCGCCCTTTGCATTGGTCTCGCCTACAAAGTCTTCGTCCGACCTCGATCTTCCCAAGTCGCAGTTTCCCGTAAAATCGAGAACCGGCTAGTCGCTTGTACATATACTTGTTCCCAGCTGCCACAGTAAGCCGTCCCCACTTGGTGTTACTGCACCAGTACATTGTTCTCAATGCAACAATCACTGACTCTTGCTTCCTCACAGCGTGCACATTTCCCTCCTGCCATATGATCACCAGGAACATCGAGTCGTCTACAATCATGGGTCGCGGCGCGTACGACACCACCGGCACCATCAAGCAACCGCCTCCACCAAAGAAGTAGTCATCGCTCTTCTTTGCCCTCTCCACACGTCAACGACGAACGCACCGTTGCGTGTTTCAGGAGGGACGGGTTGCGGTCCAGGTCGCGCCGTCTTCCGCCCCAGCTGGTAAGTTTTAAGCAGCCAGCGCCTCGTCATTAACGGGCCAGGGTCCCGTTTTGGCGAAGGTTCAGCGTCGGAGATTCGTAAAAGTCGCTAACCCGCGCTGCTATTATAGGCTACTCATGCAAGCTGCAGGAAGCCGGCATACCCATCCGACGTTATCGCTGCACCTACTCGTCCGGCGACTCTTCGCCTCGAGTCGTGCTGGATGCAGCAAACAACCTTATCGTTTATCATCTCCTTGGGTTTCTGTCCTTTCCGCAACAACAACTACAACAGTCGCATAATAATACCCCTATCGGCGACACTTCAATCACTCGGTCTGCGTACCATTTCGGCAAGCGTTCTCGCATCTGTTTTATCCTTCGCAATTTGGTCGCTACAAAAGTCGTTTCCAGGCTCGGGCGTTTGAACAGGGATAGAAGCCAAGGAGCTGGCTCCTCTCAACTTTGATCCTACTACTTGCTACCACTACTGCGACATCATCGGAACGCCAACGAAGTAGACTTTTGCATCGCGGAACACTCTGCAACAACTTCGGACTCGGGACATCGGCGTTTTATCTTTGCGACACTTTTATTCTGTATACTAGCCTACGGGCAAAACCACAACATGGCGCACGCGCGGGGATTCTGACTCTGGGTATTGAATGAATGGCTGTACCATAGTGTCACAACTGGGCACAGGCAGGAGCAAGGAGTCACTTTTTCACTCACGGGCGTTGGGCATCGCTCTTTCGGGGTTCGTGTTATCTGGTATGATGCTGACCAAACTAATACCCTGGCGTCCCTTTCCTTTTCTTTGTTTTACTATCGTTACTGTTTTCTATCGCCACCCTGCGGGAGGGAAACACACATTGGGCATTTTTGGGCAAATTATCACATGGCGCGGCTGTCTCTCGTTTTCCTTCCTGCTGCGCCCTTTCGCTCGTTTCGATAGCTCTTAGATACCCCTCCAACACCTAGTCAGTCATCACTGACTACTTTCACTTTCACATCTTCAGACCTCTTTCGTTCTCATCCCATCCATTTCAATGTTCATCCCCGGCCGTTTCACCATCGTCACAAAGTCGTACTGTGATCTACACCTACAACACTAACCCACAAAGGTGCCCACATATACACGACTCAGGTCCAGAATTCACCAACGTAGATCTTCCATGTCAGTGCCTCCAGGGTCGCAATTGCGTTGGCCTAGCGCGCGGCTATCACGTACTCGGCCGAATGTCGCAAGTGGACCACACTTGCCAGAGCACAAGCAACTCCCTGTATCGCCTGCCAAAGCATACACGAGCCATTGTCAAGGGTGGCTACTACGGAGCGCGACATATACCTGTGAAAATGGCATGCACGTCATGAAGACTAGCGATTTCATCTGACCCGACGATAAAATCAAGTTGGTGCGCTTCCCAGTGCTACATGCCCCTCCTCCCCCTCTTGCCCACGTGGCTACTGTAACCCATATTAAAAGAGCACCTACCAGAGGTCCGTCCTATCAATGATGGGGCATGGCTAGTAATCCATTATCTGTAATCCCGAGCTAACGTATATGAAATGACGCTTGCTGTCTCTTGTTTAAAAGGGAGAGAGGGGTTAAGTCATGACGATCATGTATATATTGTGTGTATATATATATAAAAGAGCAGATCCGCTCATCCACTTTGCACTACAGAGTGTGGCTCTAGGCGCTCGGCGGCACACTTCTCGGCTTAAAGGTGCAGTAAAAGTCCTTTTGGCGGACGAACCAGGCGTTTTCCGTTGTCCAATCTTCGCAGGCCATTTCAATCTGATACGAGGGGATCGTCGTCAGTTATGCTGTACTTTGTATAGTGGTATAGTGGGTCTCTTTGTTTTCTTTCAATTTTTTTTCTGTCTTTTCATGTTTCATCCAGCACACCAGACTAGCACAGCCAGCGCAGTACACAGCGGGTCCCAAGGAGGGAGACGGTGAAAGGAGGAACTGGAGAAAAAGAGCGGAAGACATACCTCAAAGTTACGCAAGAAAGTAGGCACGAGCTTGTACATCTCCAATAGACTGATGTTCTTCCCAATGCAAGTCCTGGCGCCGGCGCCGAATTGAAACATGCTGGCCTTCATCTCCTTGAGCTGTGCCGGACTGGCCTCTATCCACCGCTCCGGACGGAAGGCGTCCGCGTCCTCGCCGAAGACTTCGGTGCGTCGGTGGAGAACCCATGCGTTGCAGCCTACTATGACGCCGCCTGGGATGTGCTCGCCTAGGATGTTGATGCCCTGTTTCGGGGTGATGCGCTCTAGGATCAAGCCGGCGGCGGGGTGGAGGCGGAATGACTCCTGGATGACTGCGTCTAGGTAAGATAGCTTCTGAGACTCGGCCCATGAGACCTTGTTGTTGCGCCTTTCCTCGATGGTTCCGTTAGCGGCGGCTTCGTCGAGCTCTTGCATCAGTTTCTCGTAGACGTGGGGGTGCTTGAGGAGGTGGTAGAAGACACTGCTTAGACTGATGGCGGTGGTTTCCGAGCCGGCAAAGACCATGCTGCAGCTTGCGGCTAGCACTTGCGTGTCCGTCATGAAATCTGGATGGTCGTGTTGAGCTTGGGTGAACTTGGTGAGGAGATCGATACCGCGGCCTGGTCTCTCCACCACCTCTCCTGTTGCCTTTACCTTTTCCATTTCGTCCTTGCGCTCGGCAGATCGCGAAAGAGCGAATTGGGTGATAGGAAACACCTTCTTGATGATGTTGTATGCCTCGAGCTGCAGTTTTATTGGGTTCTTTTCAAGAAGAACATCAATCCAAGCCATTTGTCCGACCTAAAAGGACATTGTTAGCCGTACTTGCTTCAACGCATGTGGGGGGGTAAAAATCCTACCTTTGCTGCATAGCTGAGGAAGTTCTGTAGGAACCCAATGATGCCATCAACATCCTCATTCCTCTCAATGTAGCCCAATCGCTTACTCCACGTCAGTTCGCCAATGACATCGAAAGCATAAAACTGCAGCCACTTGGAGAAATCACAGCGTGAAGCATTGTCCCCCAAGAACAACTCCTTGGTTCGCTCAATGTACACGTCGGTGGTGCTGTCTACGAGTGGCTCATAGCCAACCAACGATGACATGGCAAAGGCGCTGTTGACACAACGGCGATATTTTGCGTGGTAGTCCTCGAAGCGTGTGCTGAAGAGGGACTGTAGACGCTTGCCCTTAGCGACAGCTTGTTGGACTGGATAAAAGGCAGACTGTACAAGGTCGTGTCAGTATGGTATGCTGGGAATTAGGTCATGATAAGATGAAGACGAACCTTTGTCATGCCCTTGTTGAGGCCATATATGGTCTTTATGGCCTTCGGATCCGCAAAGGAAAGCACATTTGGCCCTAGCCTCACAATATCCCCATGTTGCTTGTGGAGAGCAATGTGTGTGTATTCTGTGCGTTCCTTGGATACATCCCAGAACCGCCACCAATTAGTGTATGCGGCCAGCGGGTGTCCTGGATAATTGTTCAAGCCTTTGTAGAACTTGTTATGTAGTAGGTGAGCTACAAGTAGAACAAAAGTGGCGATAGGCCAATAGGCCTTTATCAGAGGAAGAGCCTCTGCTAGAAGCATGGTGGGTGTTCTGCTCCTGAATGGTAAATGTAGGTAGTCGCAGTCGAAATAAATGAGATTGTCGTCGAGCACGAGAGATGGAAGAACCACACGAGAAATACACAGACGACTTATCAACAAGTGACAGTGGTAACAGTAGAGACTGCTAAGCACAAGGAAGGCACCATGTTCTTATGTATGATAACAGGAATGGTAGAAGAGGAGGTCGGCAGTTGATGAATAATTACTTGCCGTCATGTCCTGCTGGCATGTCCGTCGTGGGAATAAACGAGATCGAGCCCAAAGAGCCCTCTGCAACGGCAGTTGATATTTTGACAGGTCGAATAGGGACATTTGCTGGAGCGAAACGCAAGTACCGAATGTTAGGCAGGATAAAGTAGGTTACGAGTTACGATTCAAAAGAGCCCCGTCTGATCTGGATCGCCGCCACAAGCCACCTTGATGGGGCTATTCCGATACACGAGCGCAACATGCATCATGCATGTAAATATCACTCCAGCAGCTCATGATCACGATGGCTCTCGATCTGGAGATTGCCGATACGATTTGTCTTAAGACAGCTAGAGAGGTCGTGCTAAAAGAAAAACGAACAGTAAAAGTACACATGCCCTTTCTTTGGAATTGACTGGACCTCTGTCAAAGGAGGTGATGATGTAGAAAAGTACCCCAGATTCGGGAGGTGGTCCCCATTTGCGGCCCCAGACTTCAAATGTCCCCACAAAACGGGCGACAGGCGGAGAAGAGGAAGGTCGGCATTGAGGACATGGACAATTGCCGTAATCTCACGAGACGTCTATCAACGGCATTGCTGACCCACGTATTGCGTTGGTTCAATTTGTCAGTTGTCAATAATATACGAGCTGGTAGGGTCTTTCGATAAGGGTTATTATTGAGGACCATTTTGCTGTAGTAAAGGCAGAATCAAAGTCTATCGGCTGATCTAAAAGCGTGCTGTGATCAACGCCAACTCCTATGCAGATGCCCTTGCAATGCAATGCCGTGCACAGATTCAGTCCGCCAGCACTGTACGCTGGATCAGTAACCATTTCACAAAGTACGCCAAGCTTTTGTGCCTTCCAACTTTTGATGCTCTCTAGAACGGGAAGCCACCGGGGTGTTGTCTTCTGCCTCCACCAGCTCCTCCAAAAGGACTACCTCCAGTCTGGAAGCTGAAACCGCCACCACCTCCACCACCGCCGTTCATCATGTTGAACAGCATCTCGGGGTCGATACCACCACCACCGAAGCCGCCCATGCCGCCGTGCATGCCACCTCCCATACCGCCACCGAACATGTCTGAAGGATCCATGAGATCCTCGCCACTGTCATAGCTGGCACGCTTCTGTGAGTCTGACAGAGTCTCGTAGGCCTCGCCGATGTCCTTGAAGCGCTCAGCTGCTTGTTCATCGCCTTGGTTCTACATTTCATGTTAGCATACCATCTCGTTGTGGTTGATTTCATGCAACAAACCTTGTCGGGATGGTGGACAATGGCCAGCTTGCGGTAAGCCTTCTTGATCTGCGTCTCATCTGCATCCTTCTCCACGCCGAGGATCTTGTAGTAATCCTTGCGCTTGCTCTTCTTGAGCTCGAGTTCGGCACTGCGGATCTCTTTTGCAATTCCAGGCTCTTCTGGGTTGGACTCGTGGATAGCCTTGAGCTCCTTTACGGCAGCTTCCCAATCGCCTGACTCTCCAAGAGCTCTGGCCTTGGTCTTTCTCGCCTTGGTGTACGACGAGTCGAGTTGAAGGGCGCGCTCGCAGTCAGCAATGGCCTCTTTGTATTGCTTGAGCTGTACGGTTATTAGAGAGTGCACTGTGCGAGTTTAACATGGCGACAGCATACCTTTGTGTAGCACAGAGCCCTGTTTTGCAAGATTTTGGAGTTTGTGCCACGATTTTGAGGGTCAATCGCAAGAGCATCAGTGTAAGTCTCGACAGCTTCTTGGTACTTGGCAGACTTGAATTTGTTGTTGCCGTCCTCCTTGGTCTTGTTCAACTTCTGCACCATACGCAGGTATCTAACGGCATCCTTGTAGTCGGGATCGCAGCTGATGGCCTGGCGGAAGTGCTGGAGAGCCTTGTCGTCTTCTCCCTGTGCGTAGAGGGCACGTCCTCGTAGGACCAATGCTTCGGGGTCGGCGCTGTTGTTGCGAAGTAGAGCCATGGCGACGTTCTGGGCGTCTCCGAGAGCGTTGACATTGCCCATCTTGAGGTAAGCCTCTCCTCTCAACAGCCTCCATTTCCGCGGTGGGTTGACAGTGACACCCAGACCTTTCTCGGCCTCATTCAGAGCGTGGATGGCCAGAGAACCAGAAGACCCTTCTCGCACTTGCTCTTCCACCTCCTTGATGTGCTTGGCCATGGAGGCAGCCGGGGCGCGGTCCTTGGCCGAGACGGGTGGCTGGATCTGGTCGTAGACGTCAAGGGCTTCTTGTGGGCGGCCGAGAGAGGTGTAGATGCGGGCTAGTCGGAGGAGGATCTTGGAGTTGTTGGGGTCGAGCTCGTCTGCTTGCTTGCAGTCTTCCAGAGCGTCGATGAACTTACCGGCCGACATGTAGGCGGCGGCCCTGTTGGAGCGGTAGGTGGCATTTGTGGGTTCCGCTTCGACGGCTGTTTGGAGGTGATTAGTATGGAACATGTGGTGAGCAGGGAAGATGATATGTGAGGACGGAGAGGTGTAGGGAAATGGTAGTAGATATGGAGGGGTATGGATGGGTGTAGTGAGAGAGAGGAGCATGTGACAATACCTTTGGAGTATTCCTGAATAGCCTTTTCATACTCGCGTGCCTTGAAGAACTTGTTGCCGGCAGCCTTGTATGCCTCGGCGTCTACGGTGGGTTGTGGCGGAGGGCTGGTCCTGTGTGGTGGAGGGGCAGGCGCGAAGGTAGAGTCGTCGCCGGTCGAGGGAACAGCGGCGGTGGCGGTGGAGGGGCTGCTCGGGGTGGGATCTTGGTCGCCCATGGCCGAAGTGCTGGGGCTGAGGCGGGACAAGTACGAGAGTCGGCGACGCTCCTCTGGTGGGAGATTGAGAGGGTGCAGGTCCGGGTCGTGCTTGGCGGGGGATGAGGCCTTGCGACGGCTCTGACTCTGGCTCTGCTTGGAGGGCGAGGGGGAGGGCGAGGATGAAGACTTCTTTGGAGAAGCAGACAAGGCGGCAGAAGAAAAGGTCAGGTTAGTGGGCGGCGCGGAAGAGGGCGAGGAGGGGACGCCGGTGGTGGTGGAGCGGGATGAAAGTCCTCTGCGGGCTGTGGTGTTGTCGAGTGGCACGTTTGTGCTGGTTGAAGCCGAATTCACACTTTTGTGAGTCGCCGGCTTTGACTTCTTTTCCCGCGATGACGAGCGGGTGCGGGTGCGGGTAGATGGTTGAAACGGGCCACCACTCGACCTGGCTGTTGCTGCTGCTGCTTTTGCTTCTGCCTCTGCCTCTGCTTCTGCTGTGTCCGCACGGCGACTATTGCTGCTGCTATTTGGGAAACTAGTCTTCTCGCCTGCGACTCTACTCTTTTTCCTGTCGTCACTCGAGGAAGACAAAGGCCTGGTGAAGAGTTTCGGGAAGCCCATTGAGCTTATTCCCACTCAACCTTGCTGTACTTCCGGTGCGCCCAGGATTCTCTGTCGACAAAGGTTCACACTGTCTGTGCGCTGCGAAACTTCGAGAATCTCAAACTCCCATTTGCTTATCTCGAATGCATTATTGGCTCAAGGGACTGATAACAACTGACCAGCAGTTACTCACTCCATCCATCACTTCAGTGTCCCACCACCCACCTTTCATTCGTCCCTGCCAGAGATAACACCTCTACACATCGTGCCATGGCTCATGAAATCGCTGACTGACCGTAATTCTTCATCCCACTTGCGACCACAGCTTCAAGCTTGTAGAACTATTCCATCGCTTCGGACATCCGAGGGTCGCGATATCTAGCCACGAGAGATAGGCAACATGACGCCGCAACATCCTCTTCGCAAGCACTCTGGCAAATCGCCGTGCACCCAAGTGTCTCATATATAGGTATACCGTGTCTCTCTCAATGCCTGCCCCCCCCCCCCCCTTATCATGCACACCAGCCATGTCTTCCAAATACTACCTTCTTTCCTTGCTTCTCCATCTGTCTTGTCTTATGCAACTGGTCTCCACCAGCCACTACAGTCCTATCAGCGCATGTCGCTCTCTGCATAATGTCAACATCTCATCCACCGCCACTATAAGATTCACGCAGGATATACTCCAAGATTCAAACTTCACAGGTGATTCTACAGAGACCAGCTACAATACTCTGCAGACCAACCTTCCACAAGCTTGTCGTGCTGCTTTGGAGACTCAAACTTCGCTTAACTCAAGTGTGCGCTCCGAATTATGGATGCCTCCTCAACACCATTGGAATGGTCGCCTACTAGTCGTCGGTAATGGAGGCTGGGCAGGCGGCATCAATTACCCAGACATCGTCATGGGCTTGAGACATGGCTTTGCCACCATGTCCACCGATACTGGCCATAACTCCACCCAGAACGATGCGACATGGACCGGCAATGCTCAGAAAATGATTGACTTCGGCCACCGTGCGTTGCACATGGCGACCCAGGCCTCCAAGAAGCTGCTTCCCAAATACTATAATCTGACTTTAGACCAGACCTTCTTTTCTTACTACGCGGGCTGCTCGACTGGAGGCCGTCAAGGCTGGAATGAGGTACAAAGATACCCTCAAGACTTCGATGGAGTCCTCGTTGGCGCCCCAGCAAATTACATGACACATTTGTCTGCCTGGGATGTTCGCGTTGCTCTAGAGCAATTTCCCAACAACAAGTCTAGCCACATTCCGTCCACCATGTGGACAGTGATTCACGATGCCGTACTTTCACAGTGCGATGCCATAGACGGTCTCAAGGATGGCATCCTCATGGATCCAACCAAATGCCTCTTCCATCCTGAAGTCCTACTTTGTGGGCGTCCAGGCGGCAATGGCTCTGCATGTCTGACGTCGCCGCAAGTTGCAAACCTGAAACGTATCTACAGTCCATGGTGGGAGTCGAACAATACTTTGATTTTCCCTGGGCTCTCTCCTGGCAGTGAGACCGGCTGGTCATTCCTCTTCAATGGTGACCGCCCTCAATTCGGTATCGACTTCTATACCAATGCCATTGTCAACTCCTCAGTCTGGGACTACTCAACGATGAACGGTAGCACTGTTGCCCTTGCCGACATAATCAATCCTGGTGGCATGAACGCTGTTGATCCAGACCTTAGACCTTTCCAACGAGCGGGTCACAAAGTCCTCGAGTACCACGGCTACCAGGACCAAGTCATCCCCAGTCTTGCAAGCGCGTGGTGGTATGACAAGGTTCAAGCCTTCTACGAACACAATGGACGCGTAAGTGAGATTGAGGACTTTTATAGGCTCTTCATGGTTCCTGGAATGAAACATTGCTCGGGTGGCGATGGCGCATGGGTTACTGGATCTGCTTCTCAGTCTGGGATCTGGCCTGTAAACAATAGTACAGATCACTCACTGATATGGTCTCTGGTGGATTGGGTCGAGAAGGGGAACGCTCCAGAGGTCATGGTGGGCACAAAATACATTGGTGATAAGCCTGCTGCAGGAGTAGACTTCACCAGACCTTATTGTAGATGGCCTGTTGTTGCCGAGTACGTCGGGTCTGGCAACGCGAGTGATGCTGCCAACTGGAGATGTCCGACGCAAGGAATATACTAGGTCTCTCAAGTGCTTGCACCCCTATCTAGTATGATATGATCCTCACTAAATCGATAAACATGTACGACTTCTGGTTGGAGTCTTACTAGAAACATGTTATCTTGCAAGCTCTCTTGTCTTACTATCACTGGATTCTGATGCTGTATACGGAATATGGGCCCAGGTTAATGATTGCAGGGCTGCCTCAGGCACTTCACATTGAGAATCCAAATAGGGTTTAGTGCGGCTCAGCATCCGAAACACAACATCTCGCCAGCTGTGCTCTCCTTTCTATTGGTCTCTGCTGATATCGTTGTGTCTCGCCAATTTGGATTTATAGTCTCTTGTACTATCATTGAATAGCACTCGTTTTTCACGTTGTAAAATTTAGGCGGGATCAAAATCATCTTTTCTGCGTAGAACTGCAAAAAGTCTCATCTTTGGGGCGTGCGACCACTGACTGAAATCTCGGGACCCCCTTTCTGCCATCTTCAAAAAGATGTCCGAAGTCAAGCAAAGAAAGACAAATGGGACCGCAGAACCCCATGGCGTTCTCGACGAGCAGATCAAAGCCCTAGCTCCTGAAAAGTCGTCTTCTGGAAGTCCGCAAACAGCGGCGACGCTTCTAATCTGCGTAGGAGGCATATACGCATCCTTGTACGTTTCGGATGTTAGCTTGTTGTTGATACATCGTTTCTAACATATAATAACAGCCTGACATGGGGCATTCTCCAAGAACGGATAACAACGACAAACTACGGCACCTCTGCTGCTCCGGAGAAATTCAACTCCCCGGTAGTAGTGAACACAGTCCAGTCGATCTTCGCCGCCACTCTAGGCTACGTTTACCTGCTCCTAACGCGAAAAGGCAGCAATGACCTGCCCATTTACCCATCTCGACAGATCTTGATTCCCATGCTAATGGTAGCGCTGACCTCATCCCTGGCCTCCCCCTTTGGCTACGCAAGTCTAAAATACGTAGACTACATCACCTTCACCCTAGCCAAATCATGCAAGCTGCTGCCCGTAATGCTCTTACACGTCACACTCTTCGGCAAACGCTACCCCTGGTACAAATATCTCGTTGTGCTCCTCGTAACAGCCGGCGTTGCAGTATTCACCCTGCACCACCCAGGCACCTCCAAAAAGGCCACCAAGGGCGCGCCAGAGGGCAACAGCATGCTGGGTCTCGCGCTCCTAGGCGTCAATCTCCTCTTCGACGGCCTGACAAACAGCACCCAAGACCACATCTACAAAGCCTTCAGGCCGTACACGGGCCAGCAGATGATGTGCGGCCTTAACATCCTCGCCACCTTGCTCACTACCACGTATCTCATGTTCGAGCCCTTCCTGGCAGTCACCGACGTCGGCGCCTTCTTCGGCATGAAAGCCGGCGACGGCGGCGAGCTGGGCCGCGCGCTGGATTTCGTCAGCAGACATCCTGGTGTTGGGTGGGATATTTTGGGGTTTGCGGCTTGTGGTGCTTTGGGGCAGGTTTTCATCTGTACGTCTACACTAATCTACTTGACCCCTCTCCTCTCCTCCATCTCTTCCCCTCCTCTCTTCTATTTCTCCTACCATGGAAGCTAATCCAAAACCTAAACCCAGTCTACACCCTCTCCACATTCGGCTCCCTCCTCCTGGTCACCGTGACAGTGACACGCAAAATGCTAACCATGATCCTCTCCGTCGTGTGGTTCGGCCACCGTCTGTCGCCTATGCAATGGGTGGGCGTGGCGCTCGTCTTTGGCGGAGTGGGCATAGAGGCGCAGCTCAGCAAGCAGGAGAAACTCGCCAAGGAGCGGACTGCTGCTGCTGCTGGGAAACGGTCTTGATTGTGATCGACATTTTTTGGATGCAAATTGGGGAACAGAATGGAGGAGGGGGCTAGGAGTGGGGTGAGAACTAGAGTAGATGATTTTAGAGGAGGAAATAGGATTAAGTCCTGTATGCGTTCGTTTGCATGTGCCGACTGGATGAACTTTCTGAGAATGACTTCTCGTGCTGAGTTCATTGAATCAGCTGCTGCTTCGCTTTATCACTCGTTCTCGGCTTTACATCATGTCTCTGCCGTGGTCTTACTCTGTTGTGTTTACTACAGATTAGACGACACTTTCGAACTCAACTTCGAGAAGACCTTTTATCACCTCGGCGGGTTTCCAGACGCCAGCATCCACCATAACACTAGACATCCATTTATGATGGAGATCCAGAGCATTAATTCAGACATTGTCACCACTGAGCACAACGAATAACATTGATAAATGTTTGATCGTGTGTTATCTGCTATTGAGAAAAGGCTACCCGGTCTGTATGAAGATACAGAACCAGCGTTGGTCTACGTGTCCCCACGCCTACTGCTACGCTTCTTCTCCTGTTTCTCTTCCGCTCCCTTCTGTAGAATAAAATAAGTCTTACAATCCTTGCAAACCACCAAGCCACAGTCTTCGCACTCCCAGGCTGTCGTCGGCTGCTGATCTCTGCCTCTGTCCGAACCAATAAGCTTCTTGTACTTATTGTCGGGTCTGTCTTTTGGTTCCATCTTCTTGGCCACGATCTCCGAGAAGCAACGGTTACACTCCAAGTTGAGCGGATAGCCGGCCTCCACTTTAGCTGCTTTGATCTCATGTGTGCGGAAGTAATGATTGCAGGACCAAGCGGTATCCGTGTTGCTTGGGTCATTTGGTTCATCGCCGAAATCAGCTCTTCCTTCCCATCTCCTTGCTCCTCCAGCATCAGCGTCGAGAGTTTGCGCGTCTGCTAAAGCCGTGGCAGGTTTCACTGGCTGGGAACCTTCTACATGTGCGGTAAGACCTACACGGCTTCTGTCTGTCCCGACTGGTTGTTGGTTCGATTGATTTGATGTTTCGGGATCTTGTGAATCGGTACTGGTATTGCGTGTTGTGTGATTTGGTGGTTGAATTTGGTTTGCACCAACTCCTTCTGGAATGCTCTCCTCATCTGACTCGTCCATGCCATAGAAATCATCGTCCTCGTAGTCGCTGACTATATCATCGTCGGCATCACAGCCATCAGCGTCACAATCATCAATCGGCCTTCTGCAATAGTAGCACCAATGCGCGCCACAGCGGCATTAACTGTGACGACAGCCGTACATCTTCTTGACAGCGTGGGCGCACTTTGGGCATTGCCTGTATCCGAAGGTCTTGAGTAATGCGACCTCGTGGTCGTGTGCGCTCGTATCGCACTGCTTCGTGGGATGCGCGACCTGTCTACAATCCACGCAGATCGCAATAAAGCACTTCGGACATGCAAAGCAAGCATTTGGGTGGCTTTTTACTGTTCCCGGCGGGACATGGACCTTGAGGTCGTTCAACTCCTTAAAAAGCAGGTTTCGTAAGCGATCGCCAGACTCTCCAACCTTTCTGTACATGGCCTGCAGTTGTCTTGCATTGTAGAAGACCAAGTTCAGATCCGCCATGAAAAACCTCAGCTCAGTGTATTTCGCCAGTTTCCGCTGAACCATGTCCAGAAACACGGGTCTGCGTACGAGCTTATGAAATTCGGCAAGTCCATTTTCTTTCGGCGAATTGGGGGTTCTGAAATATTGAGCGTCAGGAGAACCGACCAGGATTTGCATGATTGAGGGTAGACGCGGCTTCAGAATGTCCCACAATTTTGGCTTAGGGTTTGGTGCTGGCAATAGAAATCGCTCTGGTATGAACGTTGAACACAGAGGTACTGGACAATAAGTTCTTGCAGTCGAAATCCATTCTTCAAACCTCCAACGATACTCGTTGGCTTGTTCCTTGGTGATATATGGTAGAACAACTGCGAGCTGGATCATGGTGCAGCACTTCATGGGCATCATAGACATGTCCTTCAAGGTACCATCGAACAAGTCCTTGATACATCCAGTACAGTAGCGACTGTCACATTGAGAGCAGGGCTGAATGAGGTCCACTTGCGCGTCTTCACAACATATCACGCAATGCCTTGGTCTTTCTGGTGTTTTGTGTTGACCGTGAGGATGAAAGAGCTTTGACGATGGTGATAACGATTGCGCAAGAGTGTCCACGGGGGGCACTCCTGGTCCTGGTGAGTTGTTGCCCGCAAAGAGAGTGCTTGCTGGAGCACCCATAAACCAGGGGTTCGGGGAAGGAAGAAGACCCTGCCGTGATGGCAGACCGAAGGCACCAGACGAGTCCGCTGCGTTCCTGCGCGGGATATCAGGTTGTAGTGAAAGTTCGCCCCATGCTGTTAAGGCGTTATCATGTGCTGGATGCGCGGTCGAATTCATTGCACCAAATGGCGATATCAAAGCAGGTTGCGCATTTTGTACAGTCGACTGAGAGGGTTCGCTAGTACTTGCAGTGTTTGAAAGATCAGCATTCAGAGTATCAGGTCCAATGCCAGGTTCACGACGATCATCGTTCATCCATCTGTCCTCAGTAGGAAGAGCACAACTGGCCAACAATGTGGGACTGAGAAGGCCGGTCGTGTGGTTCCGACGTGACGCCATGCTGCCCAATGCAGATTCTTGAGACAATGCGCCCCAAAGACCTTGAGTGCGCAGCTCTGTATCCGAGAAGGTGAAATCTGACGAAGGTGGAGGAGGATGAGACTGTGCATTCAGTGCAGTATCATTGCTGCGATAATCAGGTTGAAGTCGAGTGTCGCTTAGCGGCGCCCTTGAACCAGTGTTGTGGCCAGCCAAGCGACGTGGCCCTCGATGCGAGTCAACGATCACAACTCTATTTCTTGGAAACGTGTCGGTGTTGGGTGTGATTGTAAATGTGCCGACGCTGTGGGGTTGACGTGGGGGACTGTCGTGCAGGTTCGTTTGTGGGTGAGATAAGGTGTTGTTCGCTCCACGGAGCCATCCAATGAGCGTGGCCTGCATTCGATGCAGATTCCCGATAAAACTATGATCTCGCGAATCAGATAGCTGCTGAGCTGTCCGGTTCTGTCCTGGGAGAGCTGAACGCGTGGCTGAGAAAACAGATTGGTACATCTGAATGATGCAGGCCAAGTATCAAATGGACTTTAGGCATATGTTTCAGGTTTACGCCAGGTGCAAATTGATGGATGCTGAAGGCCCATGAGAGCTTTAGAATGGCTGGCTGTGGAAAGCCCTGGTGCCTTCGTAAGGAGGATACTTCTTCGAGACTTATGGCGGTGGCTCAATTGAATCACTAGAATGAACTGGGAGAACGAAAGGGAAGGAGGGCAACAGAGAAGAGTGGCGAAGCGGTTGAATGTTGTGCTCCCGTGCTGCCCAAACGAGGAAGTGGCAGATAGGCTTGCAAGACTTCGGAGGTAATTGTTGCACGCTTCAACGTACCTCAACTTCTTCAACACTTACCATTTTCCTCATGCTTTAACTACCACAAATGCGACTACAATCTTTGCGGTCATAAGCTCGTTTGAGGAGCATTTGTCATCTTTCTATCTTGCGACATCCAGTCTTAAACCTCATTTTGCCACCGTCAGTCAAGAGGGTAATCCCTCCATCGCGTCCATTATGCAAAGGGCCAGACCAAATCTACTTATTACCATTCTGCTTGTTATGCTTCACGAGCCAAGTCAGTAGATCCACCTTGGTCACGACAGCCACAGCCTTCAGCTCTTTGCCCTCGCCCTGTGCCCTCTCTGACACAATAGCAGCCGAGTTCCATTCGAAAAACTTGCTGAGAGCGCTAAGCTTGGTATCTCTAGTGATCTCGACGAAATCTCGTCTCTTAGGATGACTTTCTGTTTCAGAGCTAGTGGCGTGGTGCTTTCTCTCCTCGGGCGTCTTGATGTCGACGACCTGGGGATTTGTTTTGACCTCGTTCAATTTGGTGAAGTCGAACATGACCTGGCTTACAGGACTGTCCGCTGAAGCACGACCGGAGGACAGGTAGGATAGCAGATTTCCAAGAGTGACCAGACCAACAAGACGGGATGATGAACCCGCAGAGACAGGCAGCTGGTCAAAGCCTTTGTCACGCATCGACTAAGTAAGGCGTCAACATATGGAAAAGAAAGCAGGTATAGCACATAGCTTACCTCGATTGCTTCTCCGCAAGGCGAAGTGGAGGCAATACTCGTCACTGGCTTGAGACGGAGATCGCGGATTGTGGCACTGCCGTAGCCATCCTTTTTGTCAGCAGTGTTGAGCTTTGGCGATGAAGGAGCAGAAACGGGCGGTGTTGGTGGGAGGAGGTCATTAGCAGCCAGCCAATCGTCGTCGACAAACTATAATCAAGAGGTCAACAAATGCGAACATGCCTGTGTTCTAGAATCGTGATCAAGTACCTTGCTGAGATAGCTTCTGATGCTGTCAGGTAGGACTACAACTACAACATCCTCACTGGTGAGATTGAGCTGCTCGCATGCGCGTACGCAAGCGGCCATGGCACTGCCACTACTTCCGCCAACAAGAAGGCCTTCCTCCTTGATCAAACGACGGGCAAACTCGAAGCTCACTACGTCGTCGGTTTTGTACCAGGTATCGACGCCACTTTGATCAAGAACGTCGGGGATGAAGTCATAGCCAATGCCTTCGACCTTGTACGGCTGGTCCTTGAATTCTTCATTGAGAGTTGCGGGTAATGCCAGGATACTGCCTTGAGGGTCGGCAGCAATAATCTTGATGTCCTTTTTGTGCTTCCTCAGACCTCTGGCTAGACCAGTGATAGTGCCTCCTGTGCCTGCACCAGCAACCAGGGCGGTGATCTTTCCCTCGGTCTGTGTCCAGATCTCTTCAGCGGTGCCTAGCTCATGTGCCAATGGATTGTTCGGGTTTGCGTACTGGTCGAGGATGACAGCACCGGGAATCTCCTTTTCCAGGCGTCTCGCAACCCCAATATGACTCTCCGGGCTGTCGTATGCAGCTTGCGTGGGCGTTCGGATGATCTCGGCGCCAAGGGCTTTCAGAACGGCCACCTTCTCCGGCGACATCTTCTCAGGCAGCGTAATGATGGTCTTGTAGCCCTTGATGGCGCCCACGAGGGCGAGGCCAATGCCCGTGTTTCCCGATGTCGGTTCGATAAGTGTTGTCCGCGAGGGGTGGATGCGACCTTCTGCTTCAGCTGCCTCGATCATACGCAGCGCAATTCGATCCTTGACACTCCCTCCGGCGTTGAAGAATTCGAGCTTGGCATAGATGGTGGGTTTCAGGCCAAGGGATTGAGGTACCTTGTTCAGGCGGACGAGGGGCGTGTTGCCGATCTGCTCTGTGACCGACTCCATGACCACGGGTGGGTGGCGGGGGTGAAATTTGACCGACATTGCTGACGGTAAGAAAGAGAATCAGACCACCTGGGTCAGCTTGGGACTGGAGAATCAACTGGGACGAGTGCAGAACAAGTGAGAGAAAAGAATACGAGGGGTTAAATGGTGTGATGCTTGTCTCATGCAGGTGCATAACTTAATCTTATCAGGTATTCGCCGAGACTAAGCGCGTATAGCCAGGAAGGGCTATGTATAACGGGCGCTTGGACCAGTCTACGTTAAGGTTCCATATGTAGCACGTGGCCAAGGTAGGTAACGTTGAGAGTGAGAGCGACATGGATGAGTTTCTAGTAAGCTGCAGCTTGTGAGAACGACGCCTGATATTTGAGAGACGGAGGCGGTGTACGAATTCGGAGTAGTGGAATGGACTGACCCATACGTACAAGCAACGGCTATGGACGGCAAACATCACATCTGCTGCGCGATCCAATTCCACCACTCGTCGACGTGAGGCTTGTCGCCAGTCACGTTGCCACCCAGCACGACGACCTCAATCTCTGATTCCTCCATCTGCTTGAAGACAAAAGCTCCCTCACCCCCCTCGCCTAGCCATTCCCTCTCTTCATCGTCTCCTTCTGCGCCGGCACCGCTCTCCAGTAAGCCCTTGGCTCTTGTCGCGCGAATGTTTGTGATTTCGTCTTGTAGCTTCTTCTTGACCAGCTGTGCGGGCAGTGCGGTGAAAAGGTCGAGCTTGTTGGCGGCGATGAGTACAGGGATCGACGCCGGGCCTTTGCTGGTCTTGGCCGTTGTGTGTCGCTTCTGTAGTGTTAAGAGAACATCGTGCAGGTAGATGGCCGCTTCGGTCAGACCGGCAGCACTCGACAGGGCGGCCGCGTCGACGACAAAGATGAGGCCTCGCAGCGCAGATGTAGAGGTCAAGGCGGTCAGAGCGTGATGGCGCAGCTTGCCATGACCCGGCGTGTCAATGACTTCAAGGTGGCGCTCCTTTTCTCTGGACGGATCATCGACGGCACGATATTGTGAAGACTTAGCCGTGACTGTGTGTGGTAGGCTGCAGTAAACGGTCTGCGACTCTTGAGATGTGTGGGTAGGAGCTGCTTTTCCATGATCGAGCTGCACAGCTTGGTTAGCATCTTGTCGTCGCCATGTTGCTTGAGCACGTGTCCGACATACATGAGTCAAGAGTGTGGTCTTGCCTGCTCCGCTAGGTCCGGCAAGGAGAAAGCAAGGGAGGACGGTGGACGCCCGCTTGCGGTATAGGTGGATGTGGATGAGGATGGGTAGTGACAGCGAGACGAGTAGGGTGATCAGGATGGCGGATAGCGACGGACTGAACGACCAGGTCAGCCAGTCCTGGAGCGTTTGTTTGTCCATGTTTTGGGATAGCACGGGGCCGTGTAGCTTTGGTTGTCGTGTGCGCGAAACAAGAGTGACCTGTATGGTCGAATTATTATTATTATTATCACCACGGCACGGGTGGTAGGGGAACAGAAACGACCCCGATGACGGCCGGCACTTTTGTGGGGACGGAAACAAGCTCCCCGACACCTTCCTTTCTACCTGACTCATACGTACTACATGGAGTCGTAAAGCTGCACATGTACCTCCACAGTCCCAAGTGTTCAAGACGTACCTCGGCCTAAGCTGTCACTTCTTTCATAAAAATCCATCTGCTTGGCTGCTTCCTAGACTGCAAGGCAGACTTATGTATCACGACGTCAACCAATCATCCATGAACATCAGATAGCTTGGCTCGAGCTCTATCTGCAATTACTCATAGCTTTTGGTATATAGCATGACGGCTTCACGTAGGGCAAGTAGCTCTTAAGAGCCAGATGTCTATATTCCTGCCTTGTTGCCATGGAGCCTCATGCACCATGTGCAGCACCCACTTCGCTTTCCACTGTCTCCAGATATGGAGCCTTTTTATGCTTATGACTGCTCCTACATGAGACTCTAGCTTGTGCTTTTCGTGAAAATAGCCGATCGTCACTGCCTGAGACAACCACCGCTTTCATCTCCCTACGGCAGCAATGAATGCCGCTTAATATCGATTCCAGCCGACCACATAACCAGACTGCTGAGCAAGGATAATAGTCGCCCCTACTAGGGTACCTAGATTCCACTCGCACAGGGGAGATTAAGCCCCGCCAATTCTCCGAGCTGGGCTACGTGGCTGTTAGAAACCACACCTCTTCATGATGCAATTAGCGCCTTAGTAGTGGTGTTACCGAGGACGCCTCGTGAAAGAGCCGATCAAGACCACTCATGCGTGATGACTGGAGAGCGAACTCTTTGGGCTGGACTGGCATGAAAGAATCAACAAGAGATCGCCCATGACTACGACAGGAAGTCGGATCCCAGACCACCCCACTCTGTGCTTTCATTCCTTGCTTGCGGAGTAGTGCGTATCTTTGTCGTGGATGTTGCGACATATGACAACATTGGTTGCATATCGATCTCCGAGCCCAAATTATACAAGCCCGAATGCTTCGTGCGCTTTCGTTCTCAATCGTATTTGTCAGATGTGACTGTACCATTCGAAGTGCCATCTTCAAAGTGCTAGCTCAAGACCATCGGATCTCTCGACGCCACTAACGAGCTCCAAGACAGAATATTTTGCCCATGGCCTTAGCACGGAGGAACAAGACGTTGTGAAGCCAAAACTGGTCCGTCTACCACATTCTCCCGATTCCGCGTCCAGCATAGTATCGGATCATCTACGTATGGTGCAGTGGTAGGCCAGGTACTTTGTGTGGAGATTGAGCTCGTGTTCGCAACTAGTCCTTGCGTATCGTCACATTGAATCCAGATTCCTTCCCTCCCGAGCAGGCATCATATCTTCCTGATGCGCTGGCTGTCCTAGCGGACTCTCGGTAATGATCAGGTGGCTGACCGACCCCAGGGCAATACTGCACGACATAGTGTAGCCAGTCATGGAAGCCAGGTATATTGCAGCTTCCGAGAGGGCAAACACGTTGAGAGGAAGCTCTAGCAGAAGTTGACATGTGATTAGCGACATGACAAATGAACATCATTTGCTTGTTCTCAGGAAGTGGTGTGACGACGAGGAGTACCCAGGCAAAGGTTCTTTCGACCAAGGTTAGCTGTTGGAAGACGGTCTTGCAGCAATGACGCCGTGTGCGTTGTGAGGGAAAAGTGCGTTAAAGTTGATATAGAAGGACATGACGGCGCCTAGAAAGGACTTGTAGTCAAGAGAGCCACTCATCTTCACGCTTGCGGCAAAATGCGATACCCCGTGATCTGCTGATGGCTTTATGCAAATCCCGTCTCTTAGCTCATGCTTACAGATAAGACTAGCGATTGGTTCACGTTGCTTCTGGGTGGCATGTGGCACGATATCCCAAGGTAGTGGGTTATCAGGGCTCGGATCCACGAGTTTCAGCCGGCAGTATCAGGTTCGAGCAAGCTTGGGCATCTTGGATTGCTCATCTGGTCTTTTGAGAGGCATCTCGAGGATGTATCGGTAATGACTCGTTCCACTAGTATGATAAGACGAGTCGTCTTCCTAGCTCAAGTGAGAACGGGAGGTAGCAGAACAACGCTGCGTTAACAGATTCTTTTTTCCAAGAACATGCGGTATCATATGTGTGGGTGGCAGTTGCCTCCCAAAAGAGCATGCAATATGAATGATAGCAGACGAGCTGTCTTCGGGCTGTGGGCAGAGACTACCGCTGCGACAGTTCAGCCACGATGATCTGGCCACTACAGTAGCGGGCTACTGCTTCGGGGAACAGGTTGAGCCCGATATGCATCATCTTTGCTGGCCGACTCTGCTGGAAGGCAAACAAAGCTGCACCAAGGTTCACCAAGGTTCAGATGGCCACGTAGTTACCAAATGAAGGGTACCAGTTCTGATACGCCGGATGTCATCTCTCCCAAACCCTTTGACTTCTCCAGAGTCGCGCGGGGGAGGGCTTGCCGGTGCAATCATCCGCACGTCGAGTCTGGGGAACTGGGGAACTCGTATCATACAGGATGTTTTCGTTTGCAGGGCTACGTGGTCGAGGCGTGAGCTTTCGGAACAATAGACCACGACATGCGGTTACCTCAACACTCGCAACTTTAGCCGTATACCGTGAAGATGTTGTGCTTGATCTGTACCCATCTTGCTAGAATGCATGCAATGGCATGGTATCTCAAAATTTCTTCGTTGAAAGTACAGACATGATGGGATATTTGCAATTCATCTGGACGCATGCCCGACGAGCTCTAAATCTCAGGTGTGCAAGCGCGGTCCTCAACAGAGCAGTCCGATCGTGACAGCTGGCTTTGTCAAGAGTTTTTGTAGGACCATTCGTATTGCCGCTGCTTACTTGGAATGATGCTATCCACGTCTAGTCTCTGTGAAAGACGCCAAATAAAGCCACTTGACAATGAACCTCATGTCAATGAGACTTGACATATCAGAGTATAGATGTTCGGACTTAGTCAAGACACCGCTGAAGCCATTTGAGTCAGGCAATTGAACATGGTAACATAAGCGTCTGGCAAGAGAACAAAGCAAAATGTTTCAATCGAGCCGAAGAAGTGAAATAGAGTAATTTGCGTATCCAAAGCGGCAAGGCAATCTACGCTATTCCAAACATGGTTGGCGCCATCGTATGATATCCAATCCAAACACACGCTCACTCTCGTATCTCTGCGCCAGACATCTCTTGCTCTTCGGTTCTCGAGGTATCAATATGCACGTCACGATGCATGACTTATTTCGGATGGGTAGCCACCAAGTCAATTTCTCGACTTGGTCATAAGATGTGCAAAAGCGGCTATGCAAGGAACTTTAGGAGGTGGCTTCTGAAGTCTCAGAATGAGTAGGAGTCCAGTGCCTCGGCAGACTCTTTGTTATGGTAAAGACCAATGTATGGAGATCTGAATCGGGGGCGCCTTCGGCCCAGGTCCCAGGACAGCAAGGACACCTCCGCAGATCTCCTTTGGAATGGCCCGGTTACAGCTTCTCAGAGTGACAAACATGGATTCATGCAGACTCTTCTAGTAAGACTCGCATTTCCCAGGCGGCTTAAGCGGGCCGGAGAATCAGCACCGGTATCCCAAGATGCGAAAATCTACTGGCCGATGATAATAGGTCTCTGCGCTCACATGGCTACCTTATCGAGCACCGCGCCTGAGGAGCGGGTAATGCGACACGATCGGCATGGCCTCAATGGCATGCCGAGAGAACACTACCGTCCCGATCTATAGCGAGAAGCGATTTGGACCGCGCTCAATTCGGTGTCCCTGCAGACTAATGGTTGCATTACCTGACCCATTGCCAAGTTAACCAGACTCTCATACCCAGTAAGGAGCGCGCTTCTGCATAATCCGAGCTAAGAGCTATGCTCTTGCATCGCCGTCGAATGAATTCATTCCCTGACTTCGCGGAGCGAAAGCTCCTGCAGCTTGCCTCCCGGACGACGTCTTTTGCCAGGAAGCGGCCTGGGCTGAGCACCCCGACTGACGCAAGTATTCTGAGGCTGAACCTGACCCAGTGTACTGGGAAAGCGAGCGGTTGTCTTTCTTGGTCATTGCGTACAGGAACGATTGAAAGACAGCGTCGAGTCTCGGCATGTTCTGGTTCAGCCTTCAAAGTGTCCTTTCGATGACTGCTTCTCAACATCGTCTTCGCTTGATTTCAGTCGAGCGCCTATACCGTACACCGAATACTTGATACTGCGTTTCTTCCTGTCTTTGTAGATTTCCGAGGTGCGACCAGCAGCCGCATGTCTCGTTGATGATAGCATAACATTCCAAGTATCAGTTCGTTTTGTCCCTGTTAGGCAGCGGGTGCAGGCTGCACCTGGTCTCTGCATAAGGCCACCTGGACTGACAGATCCCAGGGCATAAACGTACACTTTTCCAAGGCTAGTAGTGACAGTACTTGCCTACGTCCATACTCTGAGTGCTCGGTCAGCAAGAGCTTCCGAGGTGATTTCTTCCATCCCTACACATGATTCTCACACGCTGTTGTCTTCTAACATGCCACATAGACGCTTGGACCTGAACCAAACAAGACAACGTTCGAAAAGCAGTTTCGCGCAGGTGCTTTCTCTGCTCAGCGAGATTCTTGAGGTAGGTTTCAAACCTAAAACAATGCATAGAATGTCGCGGGAGAAGCAGTACGCCACACATTTGTGACCTCACCGCATTCTGCTCTGCAAGACTGAACCTTGGGGATGAATCTGGTCTTTCCATGCATTCAGCCGCTCATTCAGACTTTGACATGTCATATTGTCTCTGACCGCATGTACGAGAGTATCGCTTACCAGGCCTTACAGACAGCGATTTTCACGCTTCCGCCAACATAAACGTCAGCTGCTACCACTGCCATTTGTTTTCACTGGTCACGCACGCGTGGTCCCAGTCATCTACCCCCCTTAATTTGTGAATTTGTTCACGGCGAGGAAGTCTACTGCGAGATACCGTACTGGATCTTGTTGCCTTCGACAACGCGATCAAAGTCCTACATGAAACACTACGCCTGATTTCGGCCCAACAATTGCCGTGGACTGTTCGTGAATTCTTGAGAATAATCTCTTTCAAGGGCGATCGCTTGGTTTTGACCTTTGCGACTAGCGTGCATTTTCAGGAAAGATCCGACTAAAGGACTACGACACGCAAGCGATTCCTTCGAGGACTAGACTCTCGCAAACGAGATAAACACCACCTGAGAAAGGCCCTTTCATTGCGCGATGGACCAACGTAAGTCGAATTCTTCTTGTTAACAACAACGTGGCACACCTGTGCTCGCACATATTTCATGATCTTCGCATCTTTGGGCTATTTCTTCTGTGGTCCTTGACAGCCATTTCGAATGTTCGCTACCCACCATGCCTCTAATTCCTAATATTTCTTTCCTGTTGTAGCGCATGTTTTCAGCACTGACAAATGCATGATAGCGTCGTTGATGAATTCCTTGTCCTCCAGCACCTACTATGACGCCGAGCATGAATGCCACGAACAACTCAGTGTTCAATCCGGCCATCATGGATATCACAGTCCGGAGCACTTGCGCCGTGATGATAACCTGGCGCATTTACAACCTGGTAGCTTTTCGTTGACAGGAAACCATTCGTCACAATTCATGGCCGAGAGGCCATCGATGTCTGAGAACCAGTGAGTTACCAAGTTTGCTTGTTCCTATCACGTGCTGTTTCAGCTTTGTTGTCAGTCGATTTCAGTTTCCGTGCGTACGCTCATGTTGTGCATGACGCTGCGAGCCTCGTTCTTATCCTCTGTACTCTCGAACACGTCACCAGAGGCAACATGTGGAAGTCCACTTCACGCACGCCGTCACTTTCAGTGGCTATCAAGAGCTATCTCGTGCTCAGTGTTTGTAACGAGATTTGTTTCGATTTGGCGAGGAGCAGTAAATGCAGTGCTGGTACCTCGTCATAACTCATTCTGGATCCAAACTGTACAAGCACACTCTAGTTCTGATTGTCGCACAACAGACGCCATTTGCTGACAACCATTGAAAAGCAGGTGCACCCCCACGTCGGCCAATTTTGTTGTAGGAGACAGCTCCGGATCCATGTCTAGTGCGACCCCTCCAGCCTCTGCAGCATCCTCAATACCGCAACCATTTGCGCATCACTACCCCGTCAACCATCCTAGTCAGTCGTTCTATCTTCCTGCATCTTATCACACACGAAGGTATGTAGCATGTGCACCTCATCATTGCAAAAGCCACTTCATTCCTTTTGTCGCAAGGTGCTGATTTAGGCTGCAGTGCGGAGGACGGTGGCCACTCCTACGGTGGCTGGCGTGCTGAAACCTCCACTGTTCGTCCAGGATCACCTACTGCCCGAGAACAATACGGACATCCAAGCGCGTCCACCAATCTGATATCGTCACATCTGGCATATGCCAACAGTGGAGTGGCCTTCCCTAGCACTCCTCGCAGCAGTGATTCACAACTCTTACAGTCTTACACCCCAGCGACATCCCTCTTCGATCCTGTCGATATGTCTGGCAACTCACGCGAAGAGTCTCACATGTTTCCATTTCTTGACACCGAACATGAACGGCCAATTCACACAGCTGGGGGCGAGGTCATCAAACCAATCATTCATGCCATGGCCACCAAGGGCTTTTTCACCGCTCAAGGATATTGGACATGCTACCGGCGGAACTACTTCGCCCTCAATGCGTGGTACGAACTTGGCTTCATGCCTCACAACATTATACTGTTTGTCGACGGCAAGCCTATCAAAGCGTTCGCTCTGAGGCTTTCAGCAGGAATAGAAGGACAAGAAGGTAAAGATGTGGAGCTAGTGCAGTATACTCCGAAACGAGATCTTGGTGACAAGACCCCCGTCGCGACCACGAGAGTCCCTCCTTCTCAACCCATGGCACATGGCAACATAGGCTCGAGTGGTGCGTTCATGGCCATGTCGCCTTATCAGCTCGGCGGCTTCGGATTTCCATATCTGCCGCTACAGAACGAGCGAGACTCTGAACCACCAGAGAGCCCAACATCCGCAAGTCAGGCGTCTTCAGGATCTGCCCGCAGTCGCTTCTCACCACCATCCACTCAGGGCCCACAAGATGCTGCGAGACATTCTTTCGACAGAGTTCAGTTCAAAGGGGCGACGCAAAACAACGGAAAGCGCCGCGCGTCTCAACAATTCTACAAATTGATCGTCGAGCTCCTTGTAGACGTCCGTCCTGATGATGCGACGGGACCGGAATGGGTACGTGTCGCGATTCGCCCAAGCGATAAATTGGTCGTCCGAGGCAGGAGCCCGAGCCACTACAAGGACAGCGACGGAAGGGTCAACCCTCACACTGGTCGTGGCGGAAACCAGGGGACCTACAGTGGACGCGGGACGCACGGTTCTTCTGGGGGTGGCCACGGCGGCGCTCCGACCTACAGCCCCAGTGCTGGCAATCCTGGCGCTTTCCGCCCTTCTTACTCTTACAGTAACCAAAGCTCGATCTCACCAGGGAGCAACTATTCAGCAAGCAGTCACTCGAGCAAAGAAGAGGCTGCTTTAAACATCAAGCACCATGTAGAGCCGAGCATCTGTCGGGAGGAGTTCTTCCACATGCAGAACTTTCCCGGCTATCGGTACTATCCCGACACTCTTACAAGCGGTATGCCAGCGTCTCAAAAGATGGAGAGTCCAGCGCCGATCTCTCTGCCAGGTGTTGCTTCGATCGAGCAAGATAGCAAGATCGCTATCGCTGACGAGTACCCCAGTGCCACCCTCAATCGACGCTATGGACACTACACTGGTTATCTCGGCACTGAAACTAGCGATGGCTGGTATGCTGCAGTCCCGGGAAATGCCAATTGCTGAACTCTGCGGTGGCGCAGTCATGAAAGGTTTGTATAAAATAGACTCGGTATTGTCGGGCGTTCTGGTGCAGGACCGGCGCACACTGGTTGCCTAATGCTCGTCCGGCCAAGATCCTGCTAGATGTCCATCAGATTATGTTGGAGTGGAGAGCAAGCTTTCCGGATGCCATCGTTGGCGTTGCAACACATCCACATGGCGATACCTGGACGTTCACGCCTACCTCTCGTTTAGCAATTTCAACACGGTCAGAAGCACATAGGATAACCCGACTTTGAAACACTGTATGAGCTCGGCAAGACTAAGCAGAAACCATGCAGGCGGCAATACTCGCGACAGTCCAAGCCATGCTTCACGGACTTGATCCTGGTCTTTTGAACGACAACCATTCAAGATGTCCCTTCCTTTGCAAACGTCCACCTTCCACATGATTCAATGATTTCACACATCCTTTACTTCTTATCTTATCAGCGGGCGCAGGCTTCTCATTTTCTTCAGGTCAATAGCACACAGTGGCGGGTTTTTGGGGGCCGGCAGGACAGTGTGCTTTTTTTGTCATTTTTTTTCCCGACAAATATGTCATAAATATGTCCATCAATCTTCTCCTTGGCCTTTTGTTATCCAGATTAATCTCCTCTTTCCACTACATTGCTTGACGATTATGCAATTACTGTGAATGTGGAAGTGAAGATACTCTAGGATACAAGGAATGTAAGGAAATATGGGTCGAAATGAAGAAAACTTGGATCGACCAACACACTGTTGAAGAAGGAATGACACGGGACTGGTGACTTTGGTGCGGCCTGTGGTGGCGTCACAAGGCAAAGGAGAGGCTGTCCCTACGAGGCTACTTTCCCAAGAAGGCGTTTTACTTGGATCCATACGGGGAATGATACCCTACATGTATACTGGGCGGCAGATGTTGTTCTTTGGATCAGGGAGAACGGGGACATATTGTTTTCTTGGTAATAGTCAACTTCACGAAGGCAATGAAGTATATTAATTCGATGCATTGACGTCCCAGTATCATGTTCGGAACAGAGAGATCACAAAGGTGAGAGGTTTCAACAAACTCAATTGTTGGTACCTTTTTCACTTGGACGAACAACCAGCCTTTAGTCAGGCGCCTTACTATCGTCCCAACTCGGAGCAATATTCTTGCAAACCTCCACATGATCCTCCCACCTCTCCTTATCCTCGACTATGCCGTCCCCTGTCCAGAACATAGTCCACTGCGTCCCCTCCAGGTTCCAAGTTCCTTTGCTCCGCTCAAAATACCATTTATTAACTGGATTGGTCTTTCTGCTACGCCAGCAGACGCCTTGTGGGAAGCACGAGCGCACCATACATTGAAACACGACATCGGCGACTCCAGAGGAGCCTTGAGAACGTTGCAGGACGGCGAATTTGTCTAGGTAGGGTACGAGGCGCGAAGAGTCGTAGTCTTGCGGCGAGGAAGTCTCCGAAGAGAGGTGGGGCGGCATTTCCCAGGTTAGGATTGCTCCGCCTTCGTATTCGCCGGCTATGATCACACCGGCTATTCGGTTCTCGATCCGCTTGAGGTAATGCTTGACGTCGAGGGGGCGACGAAATGAGTCTTCGATAAGGTCTACTAGGCGAGGAAGGTTGATGTCTGGATGGTTTTCAAGCGAGATTGTTTTCTCCCCGGGCTTTGGAGGCGTCCATGGGTGTTTGCGAGGGTCGGGGACCATGACGACAGGCATACCGCGTTTGACCAAAGTGGATCTGGTGGGGCTTTCTGGGGCGGATATGGAAGGTAGAGAGATACCTGCTGCAGGGAGTCGAGCAACGGGTAGTGAGGATGATATCATGGGCTTGTTGGTCAGAAGATTGTGTATCAGAGGGTTCTTTTGCCGGCGGGTAGTTATGCCGATTGAGTCGGCCTTTTCTGTCGAACGAGATACAGTGGCCGCCTCTTCGGGGGAGATCAGTAAAGCAGATGATGCAGGAGGTAACAAATTGAGGCAGCTTCGTAGGATGTCGATGTTTCGCAAGTGGTGCTCGCTTGCTGGACGATCTCCTAGTTCGGCAATGATATCGTCATACTCTTGTTCAAGGTTGATAAAGACATGGGCTTTATCTTCGCGTTGTTCTGACGGCATACCGCCCAAGGGGTCGAGCATTATGATCCGGTCCAAGGAGGCATCGATGGCGGCCTCACTTTGGGCGTGCGGAGAGACGTCGGAAAGTATTCGGGTCAAGGCCAGCATGACCTCTTTCACGGGAACCAAGGTGTCCTTGAAGTCTGGTTCATGGGCAATGGCGGGAATGACAGGAATGGCTCCTCTCTTCAACGGCTCTAGAAGGAGTTTAGGTATGTCGACATTGACACTACCTTGCACCTCGGCAGACGAGGTGACGTAGTCCTGGACATCAGAGGTGCTCACTGCCATAGCAGAGTCGACATATCGTGCTCCTGCGTTGTTGTGACTGTCGATTGCTGCAGCAATTCTTTCCCCTTGTCTCCGATAGACGTCTTTGTAGCTGGAGTGTTTGCTTGCAAGCACCTCTTCGTGGCAGTCAATGGCAATGACTATCTGCATATCAAGCCGGACCAACTGTGCTAGTGTCAAGGCAATTCCGTCCAGCATGTCATCTTTGATCAGGTTGGGTGCTCTGATGGAGACTAGAGCGACGTGCATCTCTCCGAAGCCACGCTGGACTTCAACATCTTTCTCACTACGAGAGAAGGTGGGAGACGATGCCGCCGCTCGCGTGGGCTTATAGAGCTCTCCCAAGTTGACCCCGGCCTTTGTCGACCTCTCTGCCCGCTCTGAAACGGCGATCTGCGTCGCTTCTGGCTGTGTCGTCTTTTTCGCGAGAGGCTTAAAACGAGCCAGATATTGTTTGGCATCTCTACGGGTAGCGCTGGCGTTCAGCACGTTGAAGAAAAAGTCCTGCATGTAGTGTCAATTTCTGCAACCGAACAGGACTGGAGTAGACAATCTCGATTCATACTCGCTGTAGGAGCTTGTCCGCTGTGTGGCCATTGCCGTTTCCATTCCCATTGCTATTGCTATTGCCATTGGTGGATTTGTTACCTCGATCCTTTCCGCCATGTGCTACAGAAGATTTGTATCGAACATCACGAGACCTCTGTCCATAACGACCTGTCTCAAGTGCAAGCAACTTTGTGCACGCACGTCAGCCCGTCATCACACGAGCCTTCATCGATATGGGTAGCGTACCTCATGGCTCACGACTCTTCGCGACGCCGCTATCCATGCTGTCATGATTCATCACACGGTATAGAGACCAATGAACCAAATTGAATGCACAAGAGAGTGCAATTCTTTCACTGTCATCCATCTGGACTGCGCGAGAAAGAAAGCACTGAAAGCACAGTCACCATTGTGACACTTATCTTATCGACTGACCCTCCCCACACTGACCTCGGGCTTCACTTTTATGAAACGTTGTTACAGCTTCTTTCGGCGACAATACATTAACTCCGTCGCCAAGACGTCATCGATTCCACAAAGACCAACAGCTACTCACTCTCCATTACAAATAGGGAGATACCGTCCAACCGGAAGCAAATTTGCATTTCTCTATTTACCGAAGTGAGGCACTTGTGAACTTCAACTAATATCCCTCATCCTTAAGCAAAAATGGCACCTCAACTAGCATGGATTGGCCTCGGCAACATGGGCAGGGTGAGCCATTTTTTAGCAAATTGGAGACACCTTCCGAGCATAGTCTGATATCAAACAGGGCATGGTAAAGAACCTGGCCGAAAAGGGTGATCTCGGCGGAAAGCCAATCCTCATCTACAACCGGACCTCGTCCAGATCCGAGCAGCTATCTCAAAAGCTTGGAGCCGACAAGGCAAAGCCTGTCTCGAGCATCGAGGAGGCTGTAAATGCCGCAGACATCATCTTCACCTGTGTAGGAGATGACAAGGCAATCGAAGAAACCATCAACACCGCCATCAAGGGCGACGCCAAGAACAAGCTCTTTGTGGATTGCTCGACCGTACACCCAGACACGACTGACAAGCTTGCAAAGACCATTACTGGTGCCGGTGCCGAGTTTGTGGCATGTCCTGTCTTTGGCGCTCCAGCAATGGCAGACAACGGTCAACTTGTCTGTGTCCTCGCAGGCCCTGCTGAACAAGTCGACAAGGTAAAGCCGTACACCACCGGCGTCATGGGACGTGCAGTCATCGACTACTCTGGTGAGCCTCACGGTGCAGCTACCCGTCTCAAGATCATCGGCAACACTTTCATCCTCAACATGGTCGAGACACTATCTGAAGGCCATACTCTGGCCGAGAAGTCTGGTTTGGGCACGGACAGACTGCATCAGTTTATTGAAGCAATGTTTCCCGGTCCGTACACTGCTTATTCCGATCGTTTGAGGAAAGGCGATTATTACAAGCGAGAGGAGCCTCTTTTCGCAGTAGATCTGGCAAGGAAGGATGCAGGACATGCGCTGGCATTGGCAAAGACGCACGGTGTCAAGATGCGTGATGTAGAGGTGGCAGACCAGCACCTCGCCGAGGTACAGAAGCACATGGGCAGTAAGGGTGATATCGCAGGCATTTACGGTGCTGTGAGGCAAGAGGGTGGCTTGAAATTCGAGAACTAGATGCATGAACATGAAAGTAAATGTATAAGGTTGTCGCAACGAAATTACTTCTCGTCCGAAGACTCAATACCCAGTAAACGCTCCGCATTACCATGGTAAATTGCCTCCATTTCAGCCTCTGAAAACATGCCTTTGATGCCCACATCCATTGACTTAGCGAGACCTATGACGCCCTCGGTCTTGGTAAAGGGGAAATCCGATCCATATAGCAACCTCTCCTTCGACACACCCATTCCCTGAATAAGACCAACGAGCTGTCCAGTCTCTGACATACCACTATCTGCTGGTGGAAAAGGGAACCCAGCCAGATCGAAATAGAACTGTTGATTTATCGCCGATCTTGCATCTTGCTCGGAAATACCCTGCCACGGGCCAGGCACAAGGGAAGAGAAGCCTGTGAAACGAGATAGCACAGGAGGTAAAGCACCCCCAGCATGAGGAATGATGAACGTAATGTCTGGGTGGCGGGAGACAGTTCCGGACATGAAAAGATTAGTAACGCACCGTGCTGTGTCGAAGAAGAACTCGAGCATTGGGTTCGGGAAGTTTGCATGTAGTGGCGCTGCTTTGATGGGTGCTTTGCCGTCGCCACACGCGATACATGGTGATGTTGGGTGGATGAAAATGGTGGCATTGCGCTTGTTGAGTTCGGCGAACACGGGCTCGAATAATGGATCGCCAAGGTAGTGACCATGATGGTTGGTTTCCAGTGTGAAGCCATCGCACCCTTGTTCGATTGCAATGGGGATCTCGGCAAGAGCTAGAGCAACATCTGGGAGCGGAAGCGAGGCCCAGAAACCCCATTTTGTTGGGTCTTTCTTCTTTAAAGATGCAGCGTAAGTGTTACAATAGCGGGTCAATTTGGATGCTAAATTCGCATTCCCTGGTACGAGGTGTGTCCCTGGTGATGAGATGCTCAGGATTGACTTGCTGATGCCCACCCGATCCATCAAATCAAGGTGGGCTTCCTCGGACCATTTCTGTATTGAACGAGTCAAACGATATGCAAAGCGTTCGAGATGTACTTTAGACTTACGGGTACTGCTGGCATGCCATCTGGATTTGCATGTCCATTGTCAATGCATGCTTGGTAGTAATCTGGCGGTAGGAAATGCGCATGCACATCGATTCGTGTGGACGCCATTGAGAAGGAGGGCTTCGACTTGTGGTCAGATCAACCGTGAGGGAGCTAGGCTTGGATGTGCTTGAACAAAAACTCTGGGAGTATGTAAACGATCCACAAAGGCATACAGAAGTAAGCCAAATGGTCAAATGGGTAGGTATGAATCACATCGGGCGGAAATATTGAAACAGCTAGTTTGGCATCATTCAATTGACATTCCACTCGACTGAAAAGAAACCACCGCACATCACAAAGTGCTTAGCACTACTGTCATGATAAGGTACAGCCTTTCATCGGATGTCTCATCGTGGTCATTCGCAGTCCGAAGTACAGACAATGAGGGGCCGGCCCGAAGCGTGGAGTAACGTTGTGTGATGCTCCGAACAGGCATAGTAAGCAGTACCTTGAAGATATCCTGTCTTACTGTGAGAGAACAAAAGGATCCAAAACTTCGCTAACGGTGATATTTGTCAGCTTACTGACACTCTGTCTTCAAGGAGCATTCAAGCTGGCAGACACAGAGCATTGTAACACTTGAGTCCTACAGACCATATCATAAAACCGGCATGTCTTCCATTCTAATTCGAGACGTCCGCATCTTCACGGGCGACAAGGAAATACCATCCGGCAGTGTTCTCGTTACAGATGAAAAAATTCAGAAGGTCTCGGAATCAAAGCTCGAAGCGCCAGATGATTCGACTCAGATCATATCGAAGCCTGGCTATACACTTTTGCCGGGCTTCATAGACTGCCATATCCATGCCAACAATGGCAATATTCTGGCACTCCCACAATCGCTCCGGTTTGGAGTGACCACTGTTTGCGACATGCATAATGAAATACCCAATGTGACCAAGTTGAGGAAGCAGGCCAAGGACAAGGATACGGCTGATTTCAAGACTTGTGGTATGGCAGCCACGATCAAAGGTGGATGGCCCGAGGCAGTCGTCACAGCACATGATAAATCTGAAGAGGTAGCATGCAGTATTATGACCCGATAAATTTGATTCTATGCTAATTCGATAACATAGACTGCAGCTGAGATAGCGACTTGGCCACATCTAGAAACAGAACAGGACGCACAGGACTATATCAAGGAACGCCTTTTTGATGACCATGTCGACTACATCAAGCTCATGCATGAGAGCGGGAGCTGCCTCAAGGTGAAGCCCATCTTTCCTGATATCAAACTACAGGAGGCAGTAATCAAAGCTGCCCATGCCCATGATCTTGTTGTTGTGGCTCACGCTCTAGCACACGACGATGCATTGGCTATACTCAAGGCCGGTGCAGACGGGACGACGCATACTTTCATGGACAAGATGCCGAGCAAGGAGCTGATTGATGCATATGTATCTAACAAAGCGTGAGTGAGATACAATACCTGCTCTGAGCTGATGAGACTGACGTAGAACTTAGGCATTGCAATCCGACACTGGCAACCATAGCCAGTCTGACCGCAGAAGGGCTGCAAATGCAGGAAGCTTACGCACACGATCCCCGAATCCAGCATCTTCTCGGGGAGTCGGAGAGACACCGAATGTGTCTCTGCATGAGTATGGCTACAGAAGAATGCAAAGTCGAGTATGCATACGAGACTGTTCGCCAGCTCAAAGCAGCCGGAGTTGATGTAGTTTGGTTAGTCAATTCGTCAATACTTACAGAAGCAGTTCTGACGCATGGCAGTGGGTCTGATGCCGCCGGTCCAGCTATTGGCACCGCATGGGGATTGACGATGCACCAAGAAATGGCTCTTTTCGTCAACAAATGTGGATTCACGCCTGAAGAGGCCTTGAAGTCGGCCACATCAGTCACTGCGAGGAGATTCAAATTTCAGGACCGTGGACGCATTGCTGAAGGTCTCCGGGCTGATCTTGTGCTTGTGGAGGGCAATCCGTTGGAGAATATTGATCATACTCTGGACCTCAGGGCTGTCTGGAAAGGTGGTGTCCTTTGTTCTGCGTATGATACAGCTTGATTGCTTTCATCTGGCATGTAATCTCTGTGCACACCATCAGGCCATATGAAAATGAAACTCCTAGGCTCAACTATGAGCGTAGAACCTAATGTTCAGTACGATAGAACATGTATAAGTCCGTCGGGCATCAGACTCGTTGTGGGGCGTGAAGTATATGCGCATCGACAGCCTCGTTCTTGCACGTACAGCGTCTGATACCTTACCCTGCCTTGATATCACTCACAGTCAACATGGGATGGAGAGAAAGCCGACCGGCGAAACTGTCGCCGTCGTCGGCATCTGACTGTTTCTGCCCAGGGTGCGGAGAAATCCATCGCTTATTTCTTCCACCAATAGCGGAAAAGCTTTATTGCGGCGCGCCCCAGGATTGGCACCCCCACTAGTGGGGTGGGGAGTGACGGGGCGTGTGCTGAGTGCCCGTATGGAGTCGAACAAAATGAGGGCCAATGCCCACCTTGGTGCACTCTTGAAAACCTATTCCACGATTTTGTGTTCTTCTCCCTCCAAAGTCTTTCAAAAAGTCATAATAGCTCTCTCATCATGGTCACCATCACTAAAGCTACAACTCGGGATGTCCGCTTTCCTGTGAGTTTGTGGATTCTTGTTATTCACCCCCACACGCTTTTGGGCACGTGTTGTTGACTCGTATTGCGAAATTAGACCTCTCTGGACAAGACTGGCTCTGATGCCATGAATGCTGCTGGAGACTACTCTTCTGCCTACTGCATCCTAAACACAGACACCGAGTTCTCCGGTCATGGAATGGTAAGTTGCAACTTTACCACTCCCTCCCTCTTCCTGCCCATGCTCACCAAGCTAGACCTTCACCATTGGCCGTGGCAATGAGATTGTCTGCCAAGCAATTTCCCTGCTCGCTGCTCGTATCGAGGGCAAGAAGCTCGAAGACCTTGTGTCAAATTGGGGTCAGACATGGAGATATCTCGTATCAGACAGTCAGCTACGATGGATCGGCCCCGAAAAGGGTGTCATCCACCTCGCACTCGGAGCCGTCGTCAACGCCATCTGGGACTTGTGGGCAAAGACGCTCAACAAGCCCGTCTGGCGGATTGTGTCCGAGATGTCCCCTGAGGAGTTTGTATCTTGCATTGACTTCAGGTACATTACGGATGCCATCACAAAGGAAGAGGCCATTGAGTTGCTCAAGAAGGAGGAGCCTGGCAAGGCCGAGAGACTGAAGCACGCCGAGGCTAACAGGGCCGTTCCTGCTTACACGACAAGTGCAGGATGGTTGGGCTACGGCCAGGAGAAGATGAAGGGTCTGCTTGAGGAGACTCTCGCCAAGGGATACAGACACTTCAAGCTCAAGGTTGGAACCAGTGTCGCCGAAGACAAGAAGCGTTTGACCATTGCGAGAGAAGTCATTGGCTACGACAAGGGTAACATTTTGATGGTCGACGCCAACCAGGTAAGTAACTCTTTTCATCTTACCTATCGTGCCCCACAGTACCTGACACAAAGTGTCCACACAGGTCTGGTCCGTCCCTGAAGCAATTGAATACATGAAGCAGCTCGCGGAATTTAAGCCCTGGTTCATCGAAGAGCCCACCTCCCCTGACGACGTCTTCGGCCACAAGGCCATCCGCGAAGCCCTGAAACCATACGGAATCGGCGTCGCCACGGGCGAGATGTGCCAAAATCGCGTCATCTTCAAGCAGCTCCTCCAACAGGGCGCGATCGACATCTGTCAGATCGACGCCTGCCGCATGGGCGGCGTCAACGAGGTCCTCGCCGTGCTGCTCATGGCCAAGAAATTCAACGTCCCCATTGTGCCCCACTCGGGCGGCGTGGGTCTTCCGGAATACACACAGCACTTGAGCACCATCGACTACGTGGTTGTCAGTGGCAAGTTGAGTGTGCTGGAGTATGTCGACCATTTGCACGAACACTTCTTCCACCCTAGCGTTATCAAGGACGGATACTACACCACGCCGACGGAGCCCGGATACAGTGTTGAGATGAAGCCGGATAGCATGGACAAGTTTGAGTACCCCGGCAAGGAGGGCGTGTCTTGGTGGCGCAGCTCGGAAGCAAGAGGTATTCTCGATGGAGAGAGGATTTAGAGTAATCATGGCATTGTTTGTTGTTGGTACTGGGCATTTTTCGTATATAATAATACAAGATGTTTGACATCTATTCCGTAATGCTTGAGGTCACAGCGTAGAATGCAACAATTCGA
Source organism: Dothideomycetes sp. NU200 (assembly GCA_027943355.1). NCBI lineage: Eukaryota > Fungi > Ascomycota > Dothideomycetes > Dothideomycetes sp. NU200. The sequence goes on along the minus strand of BSCJ01000021.1, from coordinate 288,372 downwards.
TGCAAAGCGATTGAGCTTTATGAAAAATCGGCAGAAGCCGCAATGTGAAAGGTGGATTGATTCTATAAATATAACTTTAAGGAATCGAAATGAAGAAGGGTAAGTTTGAAGTTGTGATTTGTTCGTCAAAAGGGCCATGTTCATCAGTACAGAATCTTGAAGGGGTCATGAGAACAACACCACCGCATATTTTCTGTATCCAAGAAGCCTGTCCTGCAGGAAGAACAAAAGAAGAAAGTTGGGGGGGTTTTCTTGAGCGTCATTTCGTTTGTGTTTCATCACCTGTTGATGCCCTCGCCAGCAAGGTTGACGACTGGGTTGAAGTTCTGCCATGCGCAATCCTGGGTGATTTCCTTGCTGCCACTTGACTGTGCGACCGTGGTTCCGTTTCTGTAGACTGAAACTTGAGGGGTGACGCCGGAGCCTAGATCGTCTGGGAACGGTATCATGGCTGTCTTGGGTCCGCTGCCATCTGCTTCGAATGTCCAACCGGCGTTGCTACCGACGGTGACGGAGACGGTGGCAGTGTCTTGAACGAGTGCCCATGCAAACACAGCATCGACAGGATACTCGTAGTTTCTGACACTGCCAGTCGAAGCACCACCAGTGCATACTGCAGCCTTGGGGTGACTGTGGTAGGATCAGCATGGTTCGAATGAAAACAGAGGGAGAATGAATACGCACATTCTGTACCAGTAAACAACCTGGTCCATGGTGATGGCAGGCGCCTGGCCGTTCTTCCACCAGCTGATGTAGTACTTTGCAATGATTCGCCACGGGGCGTGGTCCATTCCGTCCACATAGTTGTTCATTCCTGACGAGTAGGTCACATAATCTGTCGCAGATTCATCTGTAAAACTTGGAATGTCTCGAATATAGTGCGACTCGCAGAAATCATTCCATGTCAAGATTTCGATAATGTCTGGTGCAAAGGCGGAGTTTGCGACGGCATGAAGACGCTGTGCAAATAAAGTGTCGGAGTAGGACACCCAGGAGTTGGCAGCAATGCCGTCGTTGAGGTCCTTGAATTGCCATGGGGAAATTGCTGCGAGATATCAGTAGATGCTTTGGAGGTTGTGGTCATATGACTCACCCATCATATAAGGACCGGACCGGCCACCTAGTTGCAGTGCGGCTTTGAAAGCTACATCGGCCGCGGTACTGAGATTGCTATTCGTCAGAGGCCACGCTTGCCCTGGAAGATATTAGTATAGGATGATCCCTGAGCTCATCTTGTCAAACTTACAGTTGAAGTAACCGTCAATGGAAGGGTACTCGGCTATGAGATTGCCAGCAGCGGTTGCAGGGGTGTATTGAGCAGCCTCGGAGAAGGAAGTCAAGGCTGGGGTCAAGCTGATTGAAACTCCAACACTCTTGCATCCATCTTTGAGGGATTGAAAGAACTCGTTGCCGTACTCGTCGACGGTGTCACCTCCATAGGTGGAGACAAGGACATTAGTGTTCCAGCGCATAGAGGAAGAGCTTGAGGAGTACTTCGTAATCATGGTCTGCATGAAGGTCGTGTTCCAGTACGTATTGCAAGTCGAGTAGCTCATATCGAAAGAGAACATGAGCTTAAAGCCCATGCTCTCAGCAGCCGTGTAAGCGTCATCGATGCGGTCCACCTGCCATGCACGGCTGGGATAGGAACAGTCGGGGGGAATCCAATTGAGGGAGAAACCATCGATACCAATCTGCTGTGCGGAAGCCATATCCTTCTTCCACTGATTGACAGTGTACGCAAAGGAGTTGTCAAGCATGAAGTGCGCAAAGACGCTTCCGGCAGCAGCGTATTGGACGCGGAATGCCACGAGCAACAACAGGCTCATCATCTTGGACAACATGATGTAGAGGGTGTAGTGGGGGGGTGGATTGGAAATGAGTGTGGGAACAGGCGCACGCGCTCTGGACAGAACTAGCAGAAATTGCTGCAAGGTGAAGTTGAAGGAGTGTGAGATGATTGACCGCAAGGTACAAGCGTTCACGGAACCGCGAGACTGGTCAAAGGATAACGAAAGGAGTGACTGAGAAGGTGATATAAAAGAATGGACAGGCGTCAACGCCAATAGATGAAAGTAACCTCACCGTTTGTGTGTGTTGTCTTCTTCGAGAAAGAGAAAAGAAAGGGAGGGGGAATTGAATTGCAAAAAGACCAACAACGGTCCGGCGAGACTATCTGATGCACCTACAAGGATAGCCGGTTCGAAGGGGCCGAGGGCTCCACTCCTTTCTCCATGTGAGATAGGGCGGCGTCAACATGTGGCGACAACTGAAATTAGGGTCCCGTTGTCAAGTGCTGTTTGGCTGCATTTCAAAGTGGAGGGGAGAACGGGAGTGGTTAAACCTCCATTGCGGATCTACCCGTGCGTTTCAGATAAGTTTCGCGTGACTGCCAAGGCTGTAAATTAGCTCGATGCAGCCCGTTCTTCACACGAACAAACAATCGAGCCCTGACTCGGTATGCTACTCTTCAGCAAGACCAGAAACACCGGAGCTGCTCTGCAACCTCGGCGATACCGTTCCGTAACGATTTTTAAGCCCTTGACAATCTTCGGGAGAAGATAGTCTGCTCTAGGATGCATGGCCAGACGTTGCAGTAGGTGGGTGTTGTCAGGCGTGACCCACCGTCTCAGCCCGGCCTCTTCATCAACCTGCGACGCTCATACCGATCAAAGAGCAGACGGCTAATGATGGGCCTGGAATCCTTCGTCTAGAACAGGCGGCTGAGACGGCAGATTGCAGGGCTGCTCTCTGGTAAGATGCCCACTCCTGTGCCAATGCTCTAGGGCACAGCTGCAGTACTGGGATCTTTATTAATCACGACAACATTTTCTTCAACTAAGCGATTCTACACCAGAATATCAGATCGACGCCCTATCCTATGAGCTGCCAGTTGAATGTAGCTAGATGAAGACCAATGAGATCTGCTTTCCGTTACTGTCATGAGATTGGCCACGACGTCTGTGGCACAGTCCTGCTATCGCCACTGGGACAAAGAATAGCTCAGCAGCAAATCATTTTGCAATGGCGGCAACAAAATTGTCCTCTAATGTGCCCTCTAATGTGCCCTCTAAGCGCACGGTAAAGTGCTAATTGCTCAAAGCATGCTGAACGGCAGGAAGGATTCATTGGCCGATGCATTCCTTGGATGGGGCCCAGCCTAAGCGCTCGTGCTGAGATTATTGTCTGCGTTTGTGGAACCTCAGAGATATTGCCCGAATGGAGCATGCGTCCATGATCTGTGTTTGCAATGGTTGTGGTTGGTAAAGCTCCATGTGCGCACGGTAGGCTACCAGAGATACCGCGGACCATGTTTCCAGATTTGCGTCACTAGCATGGTTTTTGATTGGTGTAGAGGCTCCACTGATCTTCACGATGCTGCTATGGATTGGTACGGTATTCCACATCCCGGTTTATGGTGTTGCAGTGTTGTCCATTCTTAAGCCTGGGCTTCGTCCCAACCGCATATGTTGTAGCTGCATAACACAAATCGGTTGCTCTAGCTCCAGCATCGCCTTTTTATAGAATCTCCATTCTGACAGGGGCACACATTGCAACATGATATTGTGCATGGCAACGGACACGATATGTTGACATGCTGGTTCCACAGCTGTTGCACTTTCCGGCAGCCCCCATCCCTGACATGTTGCAAAGCCGACCTGCATTGTAAATGTGCACGTGGGGGAAAACAAAACACCTGCAGCCTTCACTCAAGGTGGAAAGGGGGGGTATCACGAGGCAGTCGCACGCAAGTGGGAGAGAAAAGTACGAGCCAGTCGGAAAGGTTGCAGAAATAAAACAAGGGTATCTAGATATCGATCCACACCGTGAACGCCAAACCAAAGATGTACTTGCCACCCCTTCAGTGGCTTAAGTCTAGCCGATTTCAAATTTTGACATGCCAGCCGTTGCATAATACCGGTCGGTACCTTAATATGTAGTGGCGTATGACCTGTTCTAGCTGGCTCTACCATTTCGCAGTAGCCTCAACGCCGGCATCTTCCCAACCATCATTACTTCCGTCCTCGAAGCCCTCGTCAAAGTGATCATCTTCGATTTGAAATGTGGTGCCAAGAGCAGCCTGTCCTTGGCGGATCAGATCTTGAAGTTGTTTGCTCATCTTCGACATGCTCTTGTCGGTCTCCTTGTCTACTTTTGCTCTCTTTGCCAAGATCTTTTGCGCCTGCGGACTAAGCGGTGGGAGCTCCGCTGATGCTGGGCGAGAAGAGTGATTGTGTCTGATGGGTGAACGGGTTAGGGCGGTAGATGCTCGGCGGTCGTGATTAGTGACTGTGAAAGTGTTACTGGGCACTGATCCATCAATCGAAGGTCGGGTCGGTAAAGGTGAGCCAGTGTTGGAAGCGAAAGAGGCATTACGACGAGAGACAGGAATGAGAGAGCGCCTGCTGCTTGCTCGCGATGCTGCAGGTCGATTGACGCTCAGAAGAGGATTTGAGACTTTTCGGGCGGTCAGTCTAGGACTTTCCTCGCGAGTACCCAGATCTCCATCAACGACCACCCAGCCATTACCAGAATCGGTGTGGATACGCTTAGCAGGACGAGGTGTACATGTAGTGTTGTCCTGCTCGAAATCACCTGAAAAGTCGCGCTCTCGAGGATAGTGACCAGGAATAGGGGAAGCTGACGCGAAATAGCCATCCCAGCTTCGATCTATCTCCAACTGGGTAGGTTGGGAAAAGTCATAGCCTTTACCACCTCCAGCGTGGAAACCTCGAAATGCGCTCTCTCTGCAGAAGCTTACGATCTTGCCTGCCACGCTGGTGGCGAGGCTAAAAACATACTTGCTCCATCCTGTCGGTTGTTGGTCGACATATGAGTGTGTGGAGCTGACTCTGCTCCGGCCGTTACGCTCTCGTGCTAGTGGTCCACCAGACAGATAATCCTGGCCAAGAGGGGACTCTACTCCGTCGTCCCATCTCTTGCGAAACCCATTGTCCCGCGCATCCCATCGTTCAAAGTGACTGGTAGCTGCCAGAGTGGGTGTATCGTAGCCTCCAGCAAGCGCGTATGAGGTATTGGCTAGCGGCGCTGGACTTGCGCTGCGAGCTGTGGTGTTGGGGAAGCATGGGTCTTGAGGTAGTGTGGTCCCGTCCAGTGTTGCGCATGCATTATTTAATGTGCTCGGTCTCAGCCTGTGTCGTGCAACGGGAAGTTGGCTGTGGTCCTGTTCTGGAGCCAAAGACGTGTGTGTGTTGTAAGGGCTGCCTGGCGTAAGCGGTGGACGAAACACATGGTTGTCCAGCCGGCCGTAAGCGATACCACGCCTTGAGAAGTCCGGCGTACAGGTGTCAGGCAGTGAGCTTAGAGTCATGGCCACGGTCGTTTCTTTGGGGCAAATCTCAGGTGTATCTCTTTGGATGTCAAAGGTGGAAGTGGCGGAGAAGGCGACGATCGTGGAAGGTGGGGTACCTATGATGTACCTTCTAGAGCTTGATCTGCCTGCGTGAAGCACATGCAATCACAACATGTTTCTTAGTTCAAGAGTCGCATGTCATGGTATATGCCTCTAACAATCTCCAGACTAGAACCACACTCTAGATAAATGAATGTCCATTTAACGATGCGCAGATCTCGCCTCCACACGTTGGCCAGTCAACCATGTAATTGCCGGAAGCCGAGAGATCCAGCCCTAACGCTCATGATAGCACCGTGATTGTACTCGTAAAGAGCGTACCTTTGTACCATTCCAATATCTAAATGACCAACCTTAGACTAAAGACAGCAGGGCTTGGAACTACTCCAGGATCGAATGTCTTCCCGAGAATGCGAAACATTCTCCAGCCTATGCTAATGGGCTCTCATTCTGATTGTTTGTCTGGCGATGGCAACGCACACGAATAGCTTTGTGGCTCTATAAATCACCACCTCGCGCACTTCTTTGTCACCCTCGACGACTCTGATAGAACATACATACCAATTACACTTGCGACTTCAAGGGAAGCTAATAGTCTCACTCGTCGAGCTCTTGTCTCCTTGACAGTATCACATTTACCCGCAGATGAATGATGTCGAGAGGTGAGTGGTCGGATCAGATGTTGGACAGGGTCGGTGTGTCTCGCAGTCGCACCGAAAAACTGGCTCCGATATCGACGACACCCCGCTCCCGCACAGCGCTTGACGTCGAACAGGCAAAGCGCGAGCGGGCTGAGAAGCTTAAAAATGGTTGGCCCGTGTACTGGGACCAACGAGACCCAGGACGAGGTCAGCCAATTCATCAACTCTTCAATATCACATTCTCACGTACACCATAATGTCGTCCCAGCGTGCGGTTCGGTCCTTGCTCACCAATGCATCTTTGCGGTCATTCAGCACCATTGTCGACGACCGATTGGCACATGCTGCAGCAGGTAGCCCACTCGCCAACTCGACCGACGTCTTCCACAATGCCTTGAATGCCACAGCTCCGAGATACAACTGGACCCGCGATGAGATTCGCCAAATCTACAACACGCCGCTGATGGAGCTGGCCCACCAAGCAGTATGTTGAGCTTTCTTCTCCTCGCCTGTATATATCCTATTCCTTACTCCCCCCGCTATGACACATCTACGCTCCACCCCACCAACTTCACCCACTCAAGCTCACCCCACCGCACCAGGGCGTCTTGCACAGACGTTTTCACTCTCCCTCAGCAGTGCAGATGTGCACTCTCATGAACATCAAGACTGGCGGTTGCTCCGAGGACTGCTCGTACTGCTCCCAATCCAAGAGCGCCAACACTGGTATATAACATCCCGCACAGCCACTACCAGTCTTCAATACTAAAACAACAACAGGCCTGAAGGCGACCAAGATGTCGTCGGTCGACTCTGTCCTCGAAGCCGCCCGCATAGCAAAGACCAATGGCAGCACACGCTTCTGCATGGGCGCCGCCTGGCGTGACATGCGCGGCAGAAAGACGAGCTTGAAGAACGTCAAGGCCATGGTCGAAGGTATTCGCTCAATGGACATGGAGGTCTGTGTCACCCTCGGCATGATCGACCAGAGCCAAGCAGACGAGCTCGCCGACGCCGGCTTGACCGCCTACAACCACAACATCGACACCTCTCGCGAACACTACCCCTCTGTCATCACCACCCGCACCTACGACGAGCGGCTGCAAACCTTGTCCAACGTTCGCAATGCTGGAATCAACGTGTGCTCTGGCGGCATTCTGGGCCTGGGCGAGAAACCCGAGGACCATGTTGGCCTCATCCACACCGTCGGCACCATGCCAGCTCACCCCGAGTCCTTCCCAGTCAACGCTCTAGTTCCCATCAAGGGCACCCGACTAGGAGATGACCCCAAGCGCAAGCGCATCACTTTCGACGCCATTCTGCGCACCATTGCCACCGCTCGTATGGTAATGCCTGCTACCATTATCAGAATCGCTGCTGGAAGAACAACCATGAGCGAAGCCGAGCAAATCTTGTGCTTCTCCGCTGGTGCAAACGCCATCTTCACCGGCGAGAAGATGCTGACCACCGAGTGCGTCGGCTGGGACGAAGACAAGGCCATGTTTGAGAAATACGGCCTGGTACCCATGAAGAGTTTCGAGAGAGGAGGATACAAGCCTGTACCCAACTACTTTGCCGATATGCAAGCTGCTACAGAGAGCAAGGCTGAGCTATCTGCATAGATCATTCCACATGACGTTAGATGCATTAATCCAAAATTTAGATCATCAACCCATTTTCACTTTCTGAAGGAGCCATCCACCGGCAAGGTCACCAGCTGATTCCTTCAGTCCGCTATGCATAAACTTGGAACCACTCTTCATGAGCGGGCCGAATATGCTACTTCGCGGCTAAAAGTGCATGCACCTTTGACAACGTGTACCCACATCTCCCACGTTACCTCACATTACCTTTGCATGTCAGATCTTGCTGCGGGGAAATTGCATCATTGGGATACCACCTTGATGCTTCCTCCGCCGAAATGCACCAAGCCGTGCCAGATTCAAGAGATCGGCTACGAGTACCTTGGCCTGACAAATGCGACGTGACCATCCCATAGTCTGAAAAAATTGACTCGAGCAAGGCATTGACCGCATTCGCGAACGGTACGCATACTCTACTTCCCGAAACACTCCCGCGAAGTGACAACTTCAGATGCGGAGAAGATGAAACCGAACGCGAAAGGGTGGTGAACCCCGCACGTCCCCACGTCGCAGCTGTGTGGTCTGTGATCCTCCGACTTCATGTTGTCAGCCTGTCACTCATTTGCGCATTGCTGCATCCCTACCGTTGCCCTTGCCAGTAATAATGGTGCAATTTGTCTGCAGCAACGGAGTCTTGGTCCATCGCGGAGTGCCCTGTGTACACAATCGACTGATGTACCTGCAATTTCTTACGACGTGGACTTCGCAACAAGGCCCAATCAGCTCGAGCCTCCCCACATACCCATGAATTTGTCTAACCGAGACGCGAGTCTCGTTATTTGTTCCGTATCATGACCATGGCAAAAGTGGATCGTGTCTCCACAGTGTGAATGGAATGGTTCGTGGAGCACCGCATTTTCCCCGCATCTGCCGAGGTCGGGCTGTTATGAATCTATGTCGATTACACTCTATACGCGTTTTCCTCCAATTTAGCCTTCGGTACGACCGATGCATCAAGGAAGATTGCGACGATCCTTCCATTGTGACTTCTCGGGGAGGCATGGATGTATCCTTTTAGTCAGGGCAATGCAAGAAACGGACAGATCGCGCATGCCGCTAATCATGCGCAACGCGAGGTGGTGCACGGCGTATTGTACCGCCTGACACTTTTTTTTGTGGCAGAGCCCCGCGCTGTAAGGTTGGTCGATCCATCGTGAATGTGAACTGGGGTTACATAAATTGCTTCATACCCATCTGAAGCATTTGCGGCACCATCCCGCGACCGTAAGTCGCAAGGGCATCTTTCAACCTAGCTGCCACTTCTCCTCCTAATTCCTGTTCTGCCCACCTAAAAAGCATCTCAATGGCACTACTCCGTGGTTCAGCTCTGCTGCTTGCGGCTTCACTTGCCCATGCGCAAACTACTATCAACCCTCCAGGATCCCCTGTATGTCTTGTTAATGCATGCCGTCGAAGAACCAATGACTGACTTGTCAAGTTCCCGGAAACGACGTACCCGAATGCAACTGTTGCGTATGCAGTTGCCGGCGCCAAATTCAACCAGACCAGCGCACCCTTCTATCCCTCCATCTGGGGTGCGGGAACTGGGGACTGGGCTGATGCGTATGCAAAGGCGCAGACATTCGTCGCGGGCTTGACTCTGACCGAGAAGGTGAATCTGACTACTGGTAAGCCACTGCGTATGTGATTGAGTACCAAACTGCATCTAATGATCTGCAGGTGTCGGGTATGCCAACTTCCTCCATGAGCCAGGAAACATGGCAGTCGCTAATGTATGAACAGCTGGGAGGGAGAAAAGTGTGTTGGCAACAATGGAGCAATCCCAAGACTTGGGTTCAAGTCTCTTTGTATGCAGGACTCACCGCTTGGAGTTCGAGACAGTAAGTTGGTTCGGGACCATCGGCATGGAGACTGCATCTGATCCTGTGTAGCCGACTTCAACTCGGCCTTTCCAGCCGGCGTCACGATTGCTGCAACATGGGACCGACAGCTCATCTACGAGCGAGGCTTCGACATGGGCACCGAGCACAAGCTGAAGGGAGTCGATGTCCAGCTTGGTCCCGTGGTAGGCCCTCTAGGCAGATCGCCAGAAGGCGGTCGTAATTGGGAAGGTTGGTTGCATACAATAGCACGCGCAGAACAACCAGGTACTGACAGATTGAAGGCTTCAGCCCTGACCCCGTACTCTCTGGTATTGCAGTTGCAGAGAGCATCAAGGGTATTCAGGCCGCGGGCGTGATGGCTTGCACGAAACACTACATTCTCAACGAACAAGAGCATTTCCGTCAAGGAGGTTTGTGGAAACATCCACAAGACTTGAATGCTTCACTAATTAGTCCTCCTAGGCACCAACTTGTCTGACGCCATCAGCTCTAACATTGACGATGTTACCATGCATGAGCTATACCTGTGGCCTTTTGCCGATGCTGTCAAGGCCGGTACTGCTTCTGGTATGCTCCAAATCTCGCCCATACTCTCAATCATCATGCTAAGAATCGAAAAGTGATGTGCAGCTACAACCAAATTAACAATAGCTATGCTTGCCAAAACTCGCAGACTCTCAACAAACTTCTCAAATCTGAGCTCGGATTTCAAGGTTTTGTCATGAGTGATTGGTCTGCGCAGCATTCCGGTGTCAGCTCTGCACTGGCGGGCCTTGACATGACGATGCCAGGTGATGAAGGCTTCGACTCTGGTAATTCCTACTGGGGCTCCAATCTTACCATTGCAGTCTTGAACGGAACCGTGCCACAGTGGAGACTCGACGACATGTGCGTCCGCATTGTTGCTGCTTGGTATTATGTCGACCGTGAGAACAACCAGGTCGAGAATGCTCCAACCTTTTCTTCGTGGACAACAAACACCTACGGCTACCAGCACTACTACGCCGAGGAGGACTACACTCTGATCAACTACCATGTTGATGTTCAAGAGGAACACGGTGCCCACATTCGTGATGCCGCCGCTCGCGGTACTGTGCTACTGAAGAACTCTGGCGTCCTACCCCTGACAGGAAAGGAAAAGTTGACAGGTGTCTTTGGCGAAGATGCCGGAGACAACATTTACGGACCCAATGGCTGTTCGGATCGTGGATGTGGTGAGTAGGCTCGGACTGATTTGACCAGGACTTGCTCTCTAATTGTATTACAGACAATGGAACCCTAGCCATGGGCTGGGGTAGTGGCACTGCAAACTTCCCATACCTCATCACGCCATTGACCGCCATACAAAACGAGGTTCGTAGCCAGGGTGGCAACATCGAAGACGTGTTAGACAATTATGCATACGCCCAGATTGACGCTCTCGCACAACGAGTCGATGAAGTTGACGGTGTCGCACTCGTCTTTGTCAACTCCGACTCTGGTGAAGGCTACATTATCGTCGACGGCAACGAGGGCGATAGAAACAACCTCACTCTGTGGCAGGGTGGAGACAAACTCATTGAGAACATTACTGCTTTGTGCAGCAATGTGATCGTCGTCATGCACACAGTGGGACCAGTCCTGGTGGACGCCTGGTATGACAATCCCAATGTGACGGCCATCATTTGGGCCGGCATCCCTGGACAGGAAAGCGGAAACTCGATTGCAGATATCTTGTACGGCCGTGTCAATCCGTCGGGTAAACTTCCTTTCACTTTTGGAAGATACCGTGGTCAATATGGTGCAGACATCTTGTACAACCCTAACAATGGGTACGTTATCTTCCACTTGGTTTCCAGTGGCAGTCTCCAAATGCTAACATCTTTCGCAGTGGCGCCCCTCCGCAAGATGATTTCACCAACGGAGTCTTCATCGACTACAGAGTATTTGACCGTAAGCATCGCCAAGTCTCACTACATTTCCTATCGAATCCCCACTGACATATCACGAAACAGGCCTCAACGTAACACCAATCTATGAATTCGGCTACGGACTAAGCTACACAAACTTCAGCTACTCCAACCTCGTCGTCACCGCCAACCCCTCGGCCCCAGCCTACACGCCCGCATCCGGCTTCACCTCCTCCGCGCCCACCTACGGCACAATCTCAAACAACACCGCCGACTACGTGTTCCCCGTCGACTTCCACCAGGTCCCCGCGTACATCTACCCGTACCTCAACGCCAGCACCCTGGCGGCAGCGAGTCAAGACCCTCAATACGGCATCAACTACACCTTCCCCGCCGGCGGCTACGACAGCTCCCCTCAGCCTATTCTGCCCGCGGGCGGCGCACCAGGCGGCAACCCCCGCCTCTACGACGTCCTCTTCACCGTCACCGCCACCGTCACCAACACGGGCAGTGTAGCAGGGGAGGAAGTGCCACAGCTGTACGTCAGTCTCGGCGGGCCCAACGACCCCGTTGTTGCTCTTAGGCAGTTTGACAAGCTGTCCATTGCACCTGGCGCCACTGCCACTTTCACCGCACAGCTCACCAGACGCGATCTGAGCAACTGGGACACGGTCGCGCAAGACTGGTTCATCAGCACGTATGCTAAGACTGTCTACGTGGGGTCTTCGTCGAGGAAGTTGCCGCTCAGTGCGCCCTTGCATGTGCAGGGCTCCGCTGGGGCAAGCGGCGGTGCGTCTGGGGTGCCGTCGTCGACGTCGGGGGGAAGTGGTGGGAATGGGACGTACAGCGTTCCTTCCCTCTCTCCGGTTTCTTCTACTTCGAGTTTGTCTGGTTCTGTTTCCGGTAGTGCTTCTGCTTCGGCCTCTGCTAGTGCTAGTGCTTCTGCTACTGCTTCTGCTAGTGGTGCAGGTACTGGCACTGCTACCGCTAGTGGCACTGCCTCGGCTACTGCTTCTGCTAGTGGTACTGCTTCCACGACCTGGGCCAGCATCCACAATTCCTGGACGTCTGGGTCAGCGGGTTGGGGCCAGTACAGTACTCACACTAACTGGTGAGAGGCCCATTCACTTTCCTTTTAGTGTAGCGGCGGGAAAGGCAAACATGGTGGAGAAAGAGCCACGAGAGGAAAAGGGACAGAAAGTGGCAAAAAAGAGATGAGCGAAACTGCGCAAGCAAGCTGGGGGACGTGAACGGTGGGTGTCTTATGTGGTTAGCTAGCTAGCTAGCCCCCCTGAATAGTGGCAATGAAGAAAAAAAAGATGTTTGTCCTGCCTGTAGCTTTGGTGGATGAGTTGATATATATGATATGCCGTCAAGTTATCTCACTTGTGAAATCAATCGAGTCTGGTATAGCCGTCATGCAACGCTGAATCTACCCTCATGCACTACACACCCTTTTACAGGACTAAGCGTCCACACCAGCCTTCCTCTTCTTACCCCTCCGCTTCCTGCTCCCTCCCTCACTGGACTGCTGTGCCTCACCAACAGGTTTATCCTCCAAAAACTCCTTGAAGCCTCCCGAGAAACCTTCCTCGTTACCAAAAGTATCCTTCCTCCACTGCCGAAGTCTAGCCTTCTTGCCCAACTTCTTCTTGTCCTTGCGCTTCTTCTCCTCATCTCTAAACGCAGCCATTTTTTTGAGACCCGCAAACTGGTTCAGCTGCGTGTCGTCTGCGAAGAGGATGTCTCGTGGTGTGAGCCCGAAAGCGTCGGGGGAAGTCTCGCGGTAGCGGAAGCCGGCTGTTTTGGAGGACTTGGGGATGTCGGTAGTGAGGTCGCGGTCTACGAGTTCTTCAATGGCCATGCGCTCTTTGCGGGCGACGCGCTTCTGGTCGGCGCGTTCCTTGAGGCGGTCCTTTTTGGTCTTGCGCTTGGTGGAGCCACTTGCTTCTTCGGCGTCGTCGTCGTCGTCGAGGTCCATGGCGTCGGCGTCGATGTTGTCGTCGGCATGTTCATCCTCGTTGTCGCTGAGAGTAAAGGTGGGCTTGGAGGTGTCGACTTCGTCATCTTCAAACTCGGGAAGAATGTCCTTGATGTCGATGTCGTCGTCCCATTTCGGTTTCTTGGGTTTCTTGGATTTGCTTTGTGGTTCTTCATCATCTTCGTCTTCCGAAGATAGACGCGTGTCATTTTCGGCGTAGTAATTGTCGCCAAATCTGGCCTGCATCTCCTTCTCCCAACGGTCATCATCCCAGTCCTCTTCCAGCACTTTGCTCCATTGGTTGACGTCCAGGGCTTCGCCTCGCAGACCAGCAGCCTCCTTGATCTTCTTGACTTTCTCTTCGACCTCGTCAATCTTGAGCTTGCGAAGTCGTGCCTTGTCTTCGTCTCGCTCTTTCTTTTCAGCCTCTTTCTTCTCGCGCTCCTTTTCGCGCAGCTTCTTTCTCCCACTGACATCGTCACGACGAACACTGTATTTTGCGACATCACGGCCGTAAGTCATGAGCTTTTCGTTGCTGGCCTTGGGATCCTCGAATCGTAGGTTATATGCTTGCTCGAACTGTTCTGCCATGTTGTCGTCTTCGGACTCGTCCGAGTCAAAGGCTTGGAAACGAGAGGTTGGTTCCGGTACCCATGCACGAGAGGCCATGAAGTTGGAGAGGAAGGTCTCGGGGTCTCGGTCGGCGGTCTTGATGTCGACTTCAGTAATCTTCTTGCGTGGCTGAGAGGACGACTCGGCCGGGCGCATGGCAGTATGAGCACCCTTGTCCTTTCTGACCAGGAAATCGTCTTGTTCATCGTCCTCGGACTCATCATTGCCAGCGGTATGCATCTGGCTCACAAGATCCTTCTTCAGGTCCTCCTGCTCCTGAGCATAAGTTCTGGGCGGACCGTCTTGGTCATCGTCGGCGTCGTGGCTGCCTTCAAGTAGAGTTTTTCGGTGGTAATCCTTGAGGTACATGGGCTTCTCTTTCGTAGACGTCTCAGTAGGGGCATTGTCAGGGTCAAATGGCGTGTAGAAGGTGACGTTGGGATCGTAGACTCGCGGATCCTTCTTCTTGATCGCATCCAACGTGGCAAAGATCTCATTGTCGAGGTCTGCAGTGGCGAGGTCGGCAGCATCGTCCTCTTCTTCGGAGGTTGAATCATCATCATCGTCAGAGTCGAGACCGTCCTTGTATTTTTCCTCCACTATATATGGTTAGCAAGTTGAACAGTGAGCGAGTGTAGAGAATAAAAAGTACATCGCTGCTTCTCTTCACGCTTCTTGTTGTACTCGAAACGTTTGGCGTATTCTTGGTTGACACTGAAGGAAGCATCGACCAGAGAGACGCCGTTTTGACCATCATCGTCAGAGTCATCGTCGTCGGAAAAGACCTTTGTACGCTTGGCCGGGGGCTCTTCAGCGGCCGGCTCAGCCCGTTTCTTCATCTTGCGAGGCATCTTGGGAGGGGTTACTGTGACTTGTAAAAAGTGAATGGATGGATTGAAAGTTTGAAAGTTTGCGGGAAAGATGAGCAGGGCAATCCAGGGTTCGATATGGAAAATTACTCGTCACGATGGGTACTTTGTGTCACGTCTGGGGTGAAAGTTGTGCATGACTCGATTAAAGTAGGGTACATGTGTTTACTGCACAAGCAGCAGAGTCTAAGGTACTTGTAGTGATGCGACGAGATAGATTGATGGTTGTAAGTAATATACCCGATATTAAGGGCTCAAACAACTTGGAGTTGGTCATCTGTGTCGACTGGGGAATACTCTATTGCTCTTACTCATCCCGTGCTGTGTGTCCTTCCTCCCCCTTGTATACCTTCGTAATAAGATACAGTAAGATCAAGTGTCGTGTGTCTTCCTTGATCACCTTCTCCGCATTGGTACGTAGTTGCCCCAGGTGTGACGACAGCCGCGTATTCGTCCGTACATTAGTGTTGAGTGCTCGTACAGTGCATTCAGTCTTCACCACTTGTCAGTGTTTACGGCACTCTGTTATCATTCGCCGCTCTGTCGGTATCTGCGCCCTCGAGGGAAATGGAGTAAAGTGTTGTCAACATGGACATGGCACAGGCAGAGGAAGTCAATGTGCTTCAGTCGGGCCTCACACCAGTCGCCCGCCCTTTGAGTCTGATGTACTGCACCGGCCCAATCTCTTCCGCGTTCAATAGCAACTCTGCTGACTTCCTCATAGCCCCGTAGGCCTCAAAGAAGCCGCCCTCGACTCGCCCACCTTCCGCGCTACTGCCCTTCACTTCGCAGCCCAATTTGAAGCCATCGAGACATGGCTCAAGGACTACGTCAAGCAGGCCACCAAGCTCGCCGACCGCTTCCAGGCCCTCAGCCAGGACTTTGATGGCTTCAAGAAGTTTCCCCTTCCCCCACCTGCCGACATCACTCAGGCCGTCCTCGACCATGACTACACTCTCCTCGCCACCACCAGACACGCCGATGGAGCTCGCGAATATCTGCAGACCATCTTCCGCAATTTTGAAAAGTCCAGGACCACTCTGGTCAACCCACTCAACAGCTTTGTCAAGGAGGAGCTGCGTGTCTTCAAGGATACCAAGGATGCCCTGAAGAAGGCCCAGAGGGACTTTGACAGCGAGTTGGCCAAGTATGCTTCACAAGCAAAGACCAAAGAACCCTCCTCACTACGGGAGGATGCATTCAAGCTGCACGAGGTTCGCAAGCAGTACCTCAAGGCCTCCATGGACTTCTGCATTCAGGCACCCAACTTCCGTGCCTCCCTTGACAAGCTCCTTGTCAATGTCTGCTCCGACCAATGGAAGGACTTTAGAGCTTCTCGCGAAGCCACCGCTGCCACCTTTGCCAAGTGGGGATCCGAGATGGAGCGTATACGTGGCTGGAGCAAAGAGATGGACCACTCCGAACCAGTATTCAAGCGCGAATTATTGATTGCCAGAAGACAGATTGAAGACGCCGCCGAACTCATGGTCCGCCCCTCCCGCGAGCTTGAGGATTATGCCGCCTCCACTGTCCCCTTTCTCGGCTCCTCCTCCATTCAATCTCCCAAGAAGCTGCCCAACTCTCCCAATGCCATGTCTGAAAAACAAGGCTGGCTCTTTCTCAAGAGTGCTCCACCAAAGCCTGCCCGCACCACCTGGCCGAGGCGATGGTTCTTTGTAAAAAATGGCATTTTTGGTTGGCTGATGCATGGTGCCGTGTCTGGCGGTGTCGAGGAGAGCGAAAAGATTGGCGTCTTGCTGTGCAGCGTTCGTCCCGCCGTCCAGGAAGAGCGCCGTTTCTGCCTCGAGGTCAAGACGAAAGACACCACCATCATCCTTCAAGCCGAAACTCAACCCGAACTGTTGCAATGGATCCAAGCCTTTGATCTAGCCAAACGGAGAGCTTTGGAAAATCCCGCTAGTAGTGAGAAGTCTCCCGCTGCTCCCGCCACTGATCCAGCATTTGCTATCAGCCCTCCCATTTCTGCCGAATTTGCCGCAAAGGTTACCGACGGCCACATATCTCAATCGAGCGATGACATGTCCGCTCTCAACTTGCCAGATCCTGGCTCACTGGCCACGAGAAGCAGCTTTGATGTGGGTGCCTCGAGACGTTCAACCATGCTTGATGGTGAATCGAGCAGAGACAGGCTCATGTCAAAGCTGGACCTGCACCGAAAGCCTCATGCCAAGGATGAGAAGCCTGCCACTGCTGGAGGCATAGCAAGCCTGATATCCGCCAGTCACAGTGTGCTTCCTGTCGGTCCTGGCTCGCCTAAACAAGGTGAACATCATAGATCCTTTACCATGCCGGTCAGTAGCTTTGCTCCTTCGACCTTTGCAAATCCTCCCGCCCCAACCAACCTCAGTGAGAGAGCTGTCGTTGTGAGTGGAGAGCGAGGCATGGCTTTTGGCCGAGCAGATGGCTCTGGTACACCCAGTGGTCTCATGGCCAACTTGTGGGGATCTACCAATTGGAGCTACGCCAACAGACGTACACGAGATATCATGACTCCCACTTCCAGCCCGCCGTTGATGCCAAAGGTGCCATTGGACGACATGAGCATCATGGACGGCATGAATGAGCCTTCTAAAGACTTTAAGCCTCCAGGACCGAATTCTTCCCCAACGCGCATGTCCCATCGCAAGACTATCAGCGTCGGCAACTCCCAGGACCTACAGAGAGGAGCACCCCCGCTTGATGAGGTGATCAATGACTACCCTTTGACTCTGAAAGCTGACGATGCCATTTCGTTGAAAGCTCATGATGCACAATTCCGCGTTTTGTTCACCGGCGTTCCACGCTCCGAAAAGGTTGTTCTTGTCTTTACAGCCATGTGGAACCCCAACGAGCAGCAAGAATTTCCTGGTCGTATCTACGTCACTACAGAAAAGATCTATTTCTACAGCAATCATTTTGGCATGGTCCTCATAACAGAGATTGGGCTTTCCTCGGTTGATGAAGTCACAGCAGCTCCAGGGCGAGAGAATGAATGCGACTACATATTCCTGCATCTCAAGGAGAGCCCTCGCAGCCCAGAAATGAGACGTGTCACAATCAAGACCTTCCTGGCTAGTCTGAAGCTATTGCAGCGCAGAATGGACTATCTTGTGCGAAATGCTAATCTTGACAATCCAGCCTCACTGGATGAGGTGTTCAAGGTTTTTGCCAAGATTGGCGTTGATGACTCGAGTTTGTCCCCAAGTCTGCAAAGTTGGGAAGAGCTTGGGTACTCTCAAGGAGAAGAAACTGATGTGCGAGCTCACAAGAACAAACCACGAGGCTTGAAGGCGAGCCTACGTATAGACGGCACATTGTATGGTGAGCAAGCCGGTCGAACTGGACGAGAAGTCACAAAGTTCAGGCTACCCGCTCAAGCAGTCATATACAAGCCACAAGGAATGGGAGATGCGACCGTGGTCAAGGACTACAACATCAGTGCCAAAGCACTGTTCCACGTCATGTTTGGAGATCGCAGCGCTGTATTTCAAATACTGTACCGACACCGGCCTGTGCAAAACATAATCCAAACACCCTGGACGCAATCGACTCAGGGGAGATATTCCCGGCAATTCACTTGTACGGTGGAAAGCACAAAAGAACAGGAAACCGACAGCCAGACCATCGATGTCATGAACGATCACTTATGCTATGTCGTGACACAGACACAATCTCCGTGGCACCTTCCCCTCTCCCAGACATTCAAGCTGGTCACGAAATTCGTCATAACTCATTCGGCAAAGTCGAAGTCCAAACTTGCCATATTCAATGAAGTGACGTGGCAAAAGGATGGCGCCGCGACTGACAAGTTGTCCATCTCGCAACGACTCGTGCAAAAACAGGCACTCCGGGATTATGAAGCCGATGCTGTTGATCTCACCAACGTCGTTGCAGATCAAGTGGTCAAATTAGGTGCTCGCAGCAAGACCAACAAGGCCATGCAAATCTATGGTGCGGTCGGACAGTCGATGCAGACGGCACAGGTCACACCATCAGAGTTGCCAGAACCTTCCAGCACACGAACTAGACGGGCTGTGAAATGCCGCACGCTTACAGATTTGTACACGGAAGCTGCGTTTGCGGAGGCATTCCGTCTCTTCACCATGGTGATTGATGTTGGCATAGCACTTGCAAAGTCAGCAGCCGGAGTCGCAACGGCACATACGTTCCTGATTGCACTACTTGCGACCAGCGTCATGTACAACAGTTGGCACAGTTACCGAGATGGACTGACATGGTACCACGAGCGTAACGCGGGCAAGTTCATGGCTCGGCTTGGAGTTCGATCAGACCCCACTGTTGCTCGAGCGGTGTATTTGAGTGATATCGAAGATCTCATGACCGTGCCGGATCTTGGCCACCAGAATGGCAGCATTACCAGTCCTGGAGCAGTGGCAGACCAGGATGCAGAGGCTCACACATGGAACACGTGCAGCGATACTTTCAGCGACATCATCATGTTTTCGAACCCTGACGCAAGCACATCAGTAGTTTCTTCTCACAAGGGTGCGTCGAAGAGGGCGATTTCGAGACTTCAGCGTACGCGACTTTCGCTTGCACGATACAGACATGACTTGCTTGTGGCTATGCGGGTTGTGAATCGCGTCGAAGAGGAAGTGGTGCAAGCAGAATGGGAAGACTGGGTAAAGGAGGAAGCCAGCAAATGCAAACGCGTACAAGGGATGCTGTCCAGTAAGCAAAAACAAAAGTCAGACGGAGACAAGGATGAGGGATTGGGTGAAGGGTTTGCAGAGTACTGCGATAGCTGTCGAGAAGCAGCTGCTCTGCTTCCCACAGGATGATGACGCATGCTGGATAATTGATGGAGAGTGGTAAGACAAGAGTGGAGGTGTTGATATCCATATCATAGGTTTACAGTATATAAATAATGCCAAGCTCGAAGCTTGCTTATAATGATGAATGATGTCAGAAGCGCGTCGCGGGACATGTCCATGTTTAGAGCTTTCTGGGCTTGGGTGCTTTTGCTTCACCACGCGGAGTGCCATCTTCATTCGAACGCGCAACACGCTCGCACACTACCAACAATCAAGTTCCGTCTCGCCATGTCGCACGTACCATTTGTCGCCATAGACAGCGAGCCGACCCGTCGACTCAGCGCAAACTCGCTGAGGACATCGACAGACATTACCGCGTCCAATTCACCCACATCTCGACTGGCTGCCAACATGGCGTCCAAGAGCGCGTCGCAAAAGAGTCGCCTGCCGTCCTGGATCGGTTTCCCTCTGGCTGTCGTGGTCAGCCTGGGTCTCAGTGCATCGCTGTACTCGGTGGTGCCAGACTTGATCGGCTACGAGCTGGCTGCTGTCTCGCGCACTCTGGACGAGCCATGGGCTATTGGATCGTTGCTTGGATGGAAGGTTTCCGAGCTTGCCATCGCATGGTCGTCTGGACTCGATTGTAAGTGAAATGTTGTTTTCTTATCATGCAAATCTACATGGCCTGCAGGGCGCCTTGTCCTCGTAGTGTCATCCTCATTGCTATTCACGCGCATCGTTCTCACACTGGCTAGACCTCGACATGCTCAGCCTCGGCATCCTCTCCAACATTCCCTACTACGTCCTCTTGCACGTCTTTTACGAGACTTCCTACAGCGCTCTGGGACTCAGCTTCGCCATTGACACGGTCTCTCTCGCCCTACCCTTCTTCCTTCTCCGCCCTGTCAACTTCTACAACGCCCGCCAGAGAACCGACAACCCCAAGACGGTTAGCGAGATTGCATCGGACCGCAGCATCAACAGCTACATGACTGCCTTTGCCGCCGCCGTCTACAGTCTGGTCGTCTACTCGAGCTTCTACACTTGGCTGCCCGTCTACATGATTGTTCATTTCGACGAAGTTCGCTCTCTCGAGGCCGCTCACAACGCTACCTTGCCCATCCTGCTTGTCGCTTGCATGCCCATTGGCTATGCTGCCAAGAACTTCCTCTTCAAACCTTCCATTGCCGCAGCTCGCACACTGCCGACTCCCTTCGACCCAAGGACGGCTACTCTAGGCGACACTTTCCGCTACAATCTTGGCTTGGGATCGCACTCTAACCGCGCCTCCATCCTTACCAGCCGCACTACTCTTCTTGTGGCCATATCGGGCATCAACACTTTTGTTCGCGTCTTTGGCACCGTCGAGGGTACTGACGTGTTTGGTGCTGCAGGCTGGGCTGCCTTGTGGAGTATTGCTGCCATGTCTGTCGGTCTTGGGTTTGCATGGGTTGGAGAGTCATAGTTGATGGAGAAGGCTGGTGCTTGTTGTGGTTGGTAGTCACTTCCTGATCAGCGTAAATCAACATGTCACTTGCCTTCAGAAACAGCAATATATGATGGAAAAAAAAGAGGTTATAACAAATCCATATACCCCTCCACTAGACAGACATGTTTTGAGAATAGCAGATTATTATACTTGTATTTGTTGGCATACATCTATCACTTCTTGAAATGTCAGTTTCAAATTGGAATCCAAGTTGAAGACGTGCTTCACCCTCGTGCAAGTGCTTTGTTTGAAATTCATCGCCATGTTTGTAGTACACAATGTAGTGAATCGCAAGTAAAACCAGCGCGCGGCCCACTTCCGCACAGCACAGCACAGCCAGCCCAGCCCAACCGCCATCTGTTCAATCAGCACCGCCTCGGACATTTCGGACTTCCGGGGGAAACTCATCAGCTGAACTAAAGCGACTACCTTACCTAAATGATTAGCAACCAACCCAAATCCTTTCACAGACTCAGCCAGCCTTGTCTTTGCTTGCCACTACTCTGATCTTATCATGTCCTTTTTTTCCTTCTTGACTGCTCTATAAATAAAGTCTTGTCGGGGTCAACATAATAATAATGTTTTAAGTCAGCGCCTTTTCCCCCCTCCCCTTCCCCCTCCTCCCGAATCCACAAAAATACAGCCAAGAGATAAAAACAACCATAAGAGGGAGAGAGAGGAAGATGTGGCATTTCATCGACCTCACCGACGAGCAGAAGCTCGAGCGAAGGCATCTACTAGATTTATACGGCTCCGTAGCCCAATTGTCCGTCTTGGTCCCTTTGCTCAGTTTGCAGTTGTGGTTTCTGGCATGTTGGGTCCAGCAGAAGAGACGAGTGGGTGGTGCTGGGGAGGATGTTCCTAGTTCGCCGTATCGTAAACGGGACCGGGTGGGTGGTGTGCGCGTGTATTTGAGGGGAGTCAAGACTGTTTGGCGGAGGGTGAGTTGGTGGAGTGGTGATAGGGTTGGCTTACTGGGGTTTGAGGCGTCAAAGGGGGAGATGGTGGCTGCTGGGGCGTGGACGGGTTGGCTCTTATTGCTATGCATGCTCGACACGAAAGGAGGTCAGTCTGCTTCCTTCTCACCAACGGCTTGTACTAAACAACAAGAAAGGCTGACTAGGAGCGCAACACAGACTACATGCACCTGACCAAGCGTTTCGGAATAGTAGCAGCCTCTCAGCTACCCATGCACTACCTCTTATCCCTCAAGTCCCCTTACTCTCCCCTCCAAGCACTCACCCACCGGTCCTGGGAATCGCTGAACAGTATCCATCAGCTCCTTGGCCGAATCATCATTCTGCTTCTCTGCCTCCACGCGATCTTCTACCTCAACTTCTTCGTTCAAGTGGGCGTATTGGGTAAACGCCTCAAAGACCTCGACGTCATCCTCGGTCTCACGGGCATCATCTCTTTTACTATCATAGGCACCACATCCCTCTCCTGGGTTCGCAGGTGGAATTATCGCGTTTTCTACGGCGTGCACGTCAGTCTAGCGACCATCCTCCTCCCGGTCCTGTATTTTCACGTCTCCCATATACGCGTGTATATCTGGGAGACCCTGGCGGTCTTCTCCCTCCATCTCCTCTTGCGTAACATCAACCAGCACATCGTCGACGCTTCCATCTCAGTGATGCCCGGAGGCGCCCCGGGACTGGTGGAGGTGAGGATACCCGTGCAGGCAAGACGGGACAAGACAGTGAGAACAGTCATGCGTTGGTGCCCCGGGCAGCACGTTTTCCTCTCCGCGCTGCCTGGCTCTCTTTTCTCCAGCGGTGGGGTCGTCAAGAGTAAGAATCCGTTTACGGTCGCGAGTCTGTTCGAAGACGGCACGTTGCGCGTTGTTAAGCGGGTGAGGGGGAGAGAGAGATATACACTGGCTGATCCTGCACGCTCAGGCGAGGGAAACGTGGTGGACATGATGATTGAAGGACCGTATGGACTACCCGACCATTCATTGAATCTACTGCGTTACTCGAGAGTACTGTTTGTAGCGGGGGGTGTAGGCGCTACATTCATCCTTACGCTGTATAGGACGCTTTTGCGGGATCTTTCCCCGGGACCGGGCAGTCGGAGACGGCAGAATGTCAAGTTTGTGTGGGCTGTTAGGGAGGAGGCGGAGACGAGGTGGGCTCTCCCTCATGTTAATGATGATGGCGACGATGGCAACAGGAGGGCTATGAGTGAAGCAGAAATAGAAGGTATGAAAGAGCGGATGGACATCTTCCTCACTCGCGGCTCGAGTAATATCGCAGATCGACCACCCCCAGCAGTTGGTCGGAGTACGAAATCCAGGCTTCGCGAGGAAGACAACGATGAAGATGGCGTGGAAATGGAACAGCTCTTGTCTTCTCCACCTTATTCATCTCCCGACCACCACCACCAACAACATCACCAAGAAGGAAAAGGAAGCGCGGAAAAGACTGGGAAATCCGTCTACCACATCGGCAGACCCGACCTCGGAAAAGTCGTCGACGAGACATTCGCACTGACTGCCGACCACGATGGAATCGCCGTTTTCGTCTGCGGGCCGGGTAGTCTGAGCAAGGACCTGAGGAAAGAAGTCGGGAGGTGGGTGGATAAGAGGGAGATATGGTTTTGGAACGAGGAATTCGGTCTTTGAGATTTCTGTCACTATCATCATATTGGTATATGATACTTGCGACAATACTTGCACGCAAATACTCGCACATCCATACTTGTGCGCATTGAAAAATATTGCCGGTAGTGGGTTTGTGGACAAAGTCTCACTTTATATATACGAACTCCCCCACGCGCCAAAAGGCAAGGTAAATCCACCCGGGCTGTTCCGAGAGGGCATTGCAAGGCATATATACGAACTTTTGAAATGGGAAAAACCGTGGAACACCACTTCTGTCTCTTCTACTTCCTCCCTATCGCTCCTTCTGCTTTCTATATTGTATCCCGAAGTGTTTTTGACTACAAGTGCGTTTTTGTTTTTTTTTGAACCCAGGCTCATGCCAAATTGATGGAACACTCTCCAAAAAAACCAAGCCACATCCTCCCACACCAGAAATAGAGAACACGAGATTGAGTAGGACTGGTGTATTCGTCAAAGATGTAATAGTACAAAAGTATAGGAACAGGAGTTGATGTATATATGCGTGATATACAAATACACAATGATTTCCCCCCCTTTTTTCGTTTTTCCCCCCAGAGTGGTGATGTGTCCCGCCAATGCAATGCCCCGAGAAAAAGAAACAGTAAAAAAAAAGAAACGCCAGTCCGGGTATGTTGAGTCGAGTCGAATCGAGTCGAGTCGAGGTGTTTTATACATGCATCCAGCCATGCGACATACGAAAGGTTCGAGGTCCGCAACGGAGATGCCAGAGAGAAGAGAGAAAGAAGGGTTACCGATCGACCACGTGGTCGAGCAATCTCATATTGTCCACCACCACCCTTGATCCCTTTCCTGGTCCCACCGATGTATTCATGTCTTGCCGCCCCACATAATAACACTGTGACATATATACATATACACAGCCCTCCACTCTAGTGGGGGTGCTTTCCGATCTTTCGATATTGCCGAGAGGGACTAAATTGACATAATTGTCGATTTCACGGTCTCTCTACTGTCTCCTTTTTGGGTTGGTCTGCTTCTTCTTGGGAGTAGACTTGCCCTGGTCGCCATTGATATACTTGACAAGATCATCAATGCTTCTTTGCCCCATGGAGCTGCCACCAGACTCCCGCGGTGTCATTGCCTCGGCGGCGCTCTGTCCAACAGCAGGTTGAGGTCTGGCGCCCATTGCGACTCTAGGAGCCCGCGGCCGGAGGAGAAGCTTACGCTCTTGGATGGTCTTGGCGTGCTTTGCAAGGGAGACGGCGCTCTGAGTCAGCGACTCCAGCCATGCCTCGGCCTCCTTGGTGTTGCGGTCCTCGGCGCCCAGCTCGGCCTTGAAGATGTTAAAGGCCTCGCGCATTCTGTTGACAGCACCCTTGGAGTCGCGGTCGAGAGCGAGTGCTTGTGCGAGTTGGAAGAGGAGGGTGGCAGTGTTGACGGACTGCTTGCCCGAGACCTCCTCACAAATGGCTAGAGATGCCTCGAACCAGATGCGAGACTCGTGGTACTGCTTGAGACTTTGAAGCATGACGGCCGCATTGTTGATGGTAGTGATGGAGTCGGGGTGCTTGAGGCCGTACACAACCTTCCAGAGGTCGAGTGCGTGTCGGACATAGGCAAGGGCGTTCTTGGTGTTGCCACTTGCGTGCTCAAACAGACTCAGGTTGAGGTAGCTCAAGACGGTCTCTGCGTGATCGAGACCAAGGGTGCGCTCGGAGATGATGACGGCCTTGCGTGCCAGCTCTACTGCAGCATTCTTCTCGTCAAGGCCGTAGTACAGAGTGGACAACGCATAGTAAACACGTGCGACCTCGGGGTGAAGGATGCCGTAAATCTGCTCGTGAAGTGACAGCGACTCGAGAAGAAGCTCTTGTCCGAGGTCCTTCTGGTCTTGAGCAAGAGAGATACGTCCAGCTTCGAGGGCCTCTTCGGCAAGAACGCTTCGTGGCGATGCCTCCTTGACGATTGGAACAATGTTGAGAATGTTGTCTGGGTGGAATGTTTGCACGTAGGCAGGAGCAGCAGTAGCCCGGGGTGGCGATTGGTCGCCATTCTTCTTTCCCTTCTTCTTCTTGCCGCTGCTGGATGAAGTTTCTCCATTGGTA
This sequence comes from Dothideomycetes sp. NU200, assembly GCA_027943355.1. Lineage (NCBI taxonomy): Eukaryota > Fungi > Ascomycota > Dothideomycetes > Dothideomycetes sp. NU200. The sequence continues at coordinate 262,566 of BSCJ01000021.1, read as the reverse complement.
GCAGGGACGTTGAGTGTTGCAGCCGAGGATGATGCCGAAGAAGAAGATGCTTCCTTGGTAAATGCGTAATCCTTGGCTTCAAGTTGGAAACCAAGCTTCAAGCACACCTCACGCAGAAGCTGTAATTGCTTGCCAGCCTCGATCCACTTGCCGTCGAGATCATATCTGAATCTCAGTTTGATTTGACGAGTAATGTCTGCCTTGACTTGCTCAGGGGTAATTTCCTCCCAGCTAAAGTCTTCCTCAGGGTAAAGCTTCTTGAGTGCAGCATCCGTCTCAGCAGTAGGCTTCTCATTCACATCCGCGCCAAGCAAGCAGTTCAAAAGGTGTGCAATGCAAGGCTGAGCAAAGACAGGCGAAAGGTACTTGAGAGGCTTGCTGACAACGTGTTTGAAGCCTCTGGCAACCATCTCCTGGACGGCCAGCTGCTTCAGAGCTCGGAGACGAGGGTCCTCCTTGTCGGCAAGACGGGCAATCTCACCAAGATATCTCATGTTGATGCCACGCTTGTGCAACAAGCTTGTGAGTGATTGGCCGTCCATGGGGAAGCCAACATCGCCTTCTTGCAAGTCGGAGATCATCTTGGGAACAACTTCGGACGTCAGATACTTGCAAGCTGCAAGAACCTCTGCCTCATCCTTGGCCCATTCGGCCTTTTCTTCCTCAGTCTGAGGTTTTTGTCCGCAGTAGACGTCGGGATTGAGAGTGAACTTGAAGCCGGAGACGTCAACACGTTCTTGCTCGGGCTCCTTCTTCTCGGTGCCGTTGGTCTCAGCGACCTCCTTGCCAGCCTCAGACTCCTCGCCGTTGGCCTTTTCGGCCTCCTCTGCCTTGCGAGCCTCGCGGCGCTTGGTCAATTCGGCTTGGACATACTCACGAAGCTTCAGTCTCCAGAAGGACTCGACCAACTCCGGTCGGAGCACGGCCATTCTGTGAGGGTAAGTGTCGTCGTCGGAGACGCCATCCTTGCGGTGCTCTTCCAGCCAGGCGACATCGAGGGGAGTGATGCGGTACAAGTCGAGCACATATTTCCTACCATCGGTACCGAGCAAGCCCTTTGTCTCGACACTGCCCTCCAGGTCGTGTCTTGCATTCTCCTTGTCCCAGACAGGGTGGTTCTTGACGCGCATGGCCTTGGAAAGCTCGGCGAAAGGAGCCTTGAAGCCTTCGTGCTCGGCGATGACGTCCTTGCCCTCGACACCACCATAGTCGATCTGGTGCTCGCCAGGCTCGCGCTGCTTGAAGATTCCGGGAACAATGCTCTGTCCGACCAGACGCTTGCCGAGGTAGTCGACCACGACAGTTCCTGGAGTGAAGAGACCGTTGATGTCAAGCTGATTGACAGCCTTGACACCCATGACATCCTTGCCAGTTGCGACACGGGCAGCCTCGTCGCCTCCATCAGAAGCGAAAGTGCCGACGCCGTCTGCGCCGAACGAGTAGAAGACATTGTTGTATACGAAGATCTGAGCATCTCTTGCCTCGGTGGGGTTCAGGGGAGCTACCTCACCGCGAGCGACGAGGATGGCACCCTTGACGGCCGCCTCGTTGTATTCGGCGAAGAGCTTGGAGGTCAATCTTTCGCGGAAAACGCGGTCCTGCACGTTCTCCTTGGGGAGCTCGCGAGTAGATTGGAACTCCTCGTTCCAGTCGCGGAGGGTCTCTGCCATCTCCGGCCCGGAGAGGAGGTAGCTCTCCTGTGTCCTGGCAACATCTGCGACGTGGCTGGCAAGAGAGGCAGCATCGGGGGAGACTATCCATGGGCTGGCGGGGATGGCGTTTGCAACCTGGTATGCCGACAACGGGTCCTTTTGGCCATTGAACTCTTGTAGGTCCTTGAAGGAGGCGTCAAATGAGGGCGACACGAGGGTGAGCAGGTTGAGCAGGGAGTGGGCCGAGTAGGGCTTTGGTGCGGTTCGGGGGAAAGGGTCAAACTTGCCGTTGGTCGACTTGTTGACAAAGAAGCCCGAGACGTGCGAGGTGATGTGGAACTGCTCGCCTTCGTTTGTAGTGGCGAGAATGTACATGAGGTGGCCCTTTTGGCGGAGACTGTACGGCGGAGGGTTCCATGGGGACAAGGCAAGGCCTTTGAGTGTCTTGGGGGCGGGCTGTGCCGAGGGGGCGAGAAGCGTCTTGACAAGGCCCTCGGCGTCGAGGTTGTAGTCGGCCATGGCGTGGTCGGCCGGGGGTGTCTCCTTCTGGTCTTGTCCCTCGGTGGCAGCGGCGGCGGCGGCGGGGCTGACAATGGTGTCGTGAAGGGACAGACCAGCATTGATGCCGTGCAGAAGGTCAGATCGGTCGCCAGAGGCCCCAATCAGCTCCCGTATTCTAACAAAGTGCATGCGAGCCTGTGTCTCCGTGTAGGCATCCTCGACCAGGTGGACCACGGGGTCTGCGGCAATGTCGGGCACCTCGGACAGCTCGACAAAGTCGTTGATGCGCTTGCCCTGGTGCTCGAGGTGGAAACAGGAGTACTGGAAGGTGAAGGGCAGGTCGATGATGGACTGGCGGATGTCTTGGACCTGCTCCAACTGGCTGACCATGATCTGGCATTGTCCCTGTAGAGTGGAGAGAAAGAGTCAGAGTTGCTGCTGCTGCTGCTGTCAAGACTTGAGGACCGTCATCTTACCGGAGCATGAGGTAATCGTATCGTGAGTTGAAAGACATTCTCCACTGCCGCCTCTCCTTCTGCTTCTGCTGATGCGCCGGCCTCTGCCTCTGCCTGTTCCTGTTCCGTCTCTTTCACCTCGCCATTGGTCGCGTGCGGCTCCGGAGTGCTGCCGTTCAGCTGTGTCTCATGCTGCTGAGCATCTGTAGATCGTCAATTGCTGAATTCCGAATCCGCTTCACATTGCGAGGCGCCTGCACAAGGCAGAGTGCGTGGTGTAATTGTCATCTTACCTGGAGTCTTGGTATCTGCTGCCATACTATACAACACTTGAGTAGCAAGGCAAAAGCTCGGAATGGGCGATTTAAACGCAGAAAATGAAAGTAGACGACGATGCAAAACCGAATATAATACAGAGGGATGCGAATGGAAAGAAGATGATTCGCACAAGTTGACGTAACTAATTTCAAGACAATATCCAAAGGCGAAGCTGAGAAGCGACAAAAATTGGTCCACCATCCGTCGTTGCGGGAGAGGTCGGACGCAAGTCCATCTTCGACCTCTTGGCAATGACTCGTGCAACCAGTGTGACCATCATGCACCTTGCCGTAGCCGGAGCCATATTCTCGCATAGTCGATTAATCAATCAATCTGAAGTATCCTTGCTGCTCTTCCTGTTCATACTGTTACATACACATATCCTCGTACTATTCATCCGTCTTTTTTCTGGTGACTGTTACCTGAACGAAATAGGACTTCCCAAGTGGAAACATCCATGTCCGCATACGTTGACGTCTCACAATGGAAGCCGAGCCAAATTGGCACGCTTCGCTCCATCTCTGAAGCTTGGATCTGATTCCAAAGCTGAGATGCGACCCAGTACTCCATCAACTCTACGACGCACTTCTTTTCCCCTTGCGTGACTCTCGTCTCCCATCCTTTTCTAGACTCCCCCAATGCATTTCGGCGGTGACATTCTCGGCCTGTAACGCGGCTCATTTATCAAACATGTTTCGTCTGCGCGCCATTCAGCCGCGACACACGCTCTCTTCTGTCTCTTTTCCTTTGACCCGACAAAATCTCCTTTCTTCTCCTTTTAAAATAATACCATTCCATCCGACCTCTAGAAGGCTCCTCAACTCATTACCAGGCATTCCCCTATCCGAGGAGGAAGAAGATGATGCACCCAATTCGTCTAAGAGGAACAATGGCGAGCCTCGCTGGAAACCCATGTTCTGGAAAGCTCTCGAGAGCACAGCCACTACTCTGGCCTCTGTAGGAGTCCTTGGTTTGATTGGCTATTCTTACACTCTTTACTACAAGAATCTTATCCTGAGAAAGATGGAGCACGCCTTTGAACCGGGCGACCCTGTCTTGGTCCTTGCTGCTACTGGGAAAAACATGCAGGAGCGCGATCATTGGGTCCTTCGTGATGAGCAAGTTTTTTTAGACTCCATTGTCAGTGGCAAAACTCAGGGGTCCTACTACTTACTCATCGGCGAGAAGGGCGTGGGAAAGAGCTCCATGCTGATCGATGCCATGGCCAAGATTGATGGTGAAGGCGTTGCCATGTTTGATGCCCACGCCGACTTGGAGATTTTCCGAGTCCGACTAGGCAAGGCTCTGGATTTTGAATATCATGAAGACAATATTGGCTCGCTCTTTTCAATACGTGGACCACGAGACGCTTCGGCACTTCTCGATATTGAGCGTGCTTTTAACAAGCTAGAGAAGGTTGCGCTGCGTCGGAGAAAGAATCTCGGGAAGCCGTTGATCCTTGTGAGTCCAATCTTCAGCTGGCTACAGGCAACAGTGGCTCAATCCTGTCCTTTGCTTCGGCTGACGAACCTCCACAGATTATCAACAACATGCACTTGGTCAGAGACGATGAGGATGGTAGGGACCTGCTTGAACTTCTGCAACAACGAGCAGGTGCGTAGTACAAAAAACACAGAATTTCGGCACAAGCTCATCTCTTTCTTAGAACAATGGTCGGCAAGCAACCTTGCCACAGTAATTTTCAACAGCGACGACTATTGGGTTTATGAAAGACTAAAACAACTAGCTACACGCATGGCCGTCATTCCTGTTCCTGACCTGACTAGAGAACAAGCTTTATCTGCCTTGCAAAGATATCGCCGTAGGTATTTCTCCGGGGAAGGTCCAAAGCCCGAGATACTTGAACAGGTCTACGAAAAGGTCGGTGGCCGGTTGGCCTTCCTCAACCGCGTTGCAAAGTCTCCGGATATGCTCAAAACTTGCGATGATATTTGCCGCACTGAGAAAACATGGTTCCTGAATCAATGCTGGATCCTCGGCGAAGAAATGGACGACGATGTCATGGACCAGCAGAAGTATGCCTCAGCTGCCATGGTACTGGCGAAAGCTCTTGTCGACAAAGAAAAAGAAATGGACATGCAATATGATCGGTCGAAGAGCCATGTTCTACCACAACTTCCTTTGCACGAAGCAAGGCAGGTCATGACCCGCGCAGACTTTATTCAGTCTTACGACGCAATCAACATATTCACCATAGATTCGCGTGCAAACGTGAGGGCCGACAGTGTACCCATGATGAACGCTTTCCGGGAGATTTGCGCCGTGGAAGGATTTGACGAACATCTGGAGGCTACTCTCGATCGCATTTCAGCCATTGAGAGCTTGGGCAGAACAAGAGAGCTCACTATCAAGGATCTCTGGAACAAGGGCAAATATCGCATAACGACCCGGGACGCTCAGGGCTTGATTGAGAGAATGATCAATATGGAGGTTGAGGAAGAGGAAAAGGAGGATGATGAAAATGATAGCTAGAAGTCTGCTTGATTTCAAGATTACGCAACCATGTAGATATGGCTTTGGAATGTGCAATTGAAATTGTGATTATATTTCAGGATATCCTATTTCCACGTACGATTACTTTTCGAGCAAGGCTCTTCTATTCTGACAAGGTGTTTGCGACAGTGGCAGGATGCGTGGCGGAGGAGACGCGGCGAAGCAGTGGTGCAAACAGCAAAACGCTTGGCGCTCCCTGTTTATCTGTTTACATCTCACAACATGGAGATTAATGCACCGAAATTTGTGGGAGCATATTAGCATTTTATAAGCATGTTAAAAGCAAGCAGTAACTACAGAGTATCATAACTTACCTCCATGGACCGAAAGCGAAAGCGCAACAGCAGGGCCAACGAACCAGACTGGACCGCAACAAGATGCCAAAGACTCCTGAGGCCAATCGCCTCTAGAATTGCTCCTCTACGTAAGCTAGCATACATTACAGATGCGCAGAGACCAGACAAAGAAACCACCAATTCCAAAACGGGATTATGTGCGGGATCCTCTTGTGGCAATACGAACAACCTTTCAAATGATCCCGCTTGGCTGCATCGTCAGGATAATTCATCCAAAGTCAGGAAATACACCTCGAAAGCTCGGGCACCTAAGAGAGACGAGAGTTCGAGACAACAGCCGCAAAGTAACGTCGTGATATTGCCAACACCTTTCAGAGCACGGGTTCTTCGTAGGAATACACCAGGGCGGACTCCAAGTAAATGGCACGACGATGATAAAGCTAGTCCGTGTGTCAACGCTAGCGACAGAGTTCCGAAAAGACTCAAGAAAGACCCGTTCAGTTTTGCTCCGATCGCCATGCAAAGTGCTGAGTTGCACGACAGGCAGGCGTTTGAGAAAGTGTTCGAGCTCCATCAGGGTGTGACGGACGGCTTCTCCTTGCTTCTCGAGAGAACGCAGCTCTCTCAAGAAGACCATCAATCTTCAGAGAATGGCAGGCGCGGGGCTAGATCCCTGTTCAGCGCATGTCTGAGACGCGTGCCTGAATATGTACAAGCCGAAGAGGACTGGCGAAGAAGTGTCGACCCCGACGACGAGACGGACGTTTGTGCTGAAGTTTACGAAGAGCTCGAAGAACTTGGCTCGTCATTCCATGGCTGGACTCCATTGCGAGAGGTTGTCCGAGCCCACGGCATCAAGTTGGTAGATGACATCATTCGCGAGAAACTGGTCTCACTCAACACTCGAGCGCAGCTTGCGAATATGCCACTGAGTCAGGGAGGACGAGTGGATTCTGAAAGACTGGCTCTCACGTTTGCTTCGAGTCTGCCACTGAAACGACCACTGAACAATACCTCGCCATTGTTCATTGGATGCTTAACTAGCATGGCAGACGTCAAACTGTTCAACCCACAGTCGAGCTATACACAAACGCGATTCCGCATCTTAGGCAGCCTTTTGAGCAGCAAGAAGCTGCACAGCTCTTGGATTGCTACGAAAGACATGAGTGAGGCTGTGAGTCAAGCAGTCCGCATTTTAGCGTCTTCCGGGACAAGAAACAGCGATCATGTGATTGCGTTTCTTCAACAGATCATGATCCAAGCTCTGGACATGGAGGAAGCCAACGAAGGACGGAAGCTCCTTGAGGCCATTGGCGGAAACGCCATCTCCAAACCTGTCAGCATATCATCTTCACTGCTGAGTACCTTCCGAAAGACTACGGATAGCCTACTCACTGTTCTTACCGCCATGGCCATCATTTCAAGCAAGCAAGAGAGTTGTCAAGGACGAGTATCGAGCCAGACTGCAATCGACTGCATTCAAAGAATTGTGACCTTGGTCATCTCCCGCTCAGTTGAGACGAGTGGACAGCATTGTTCACAATCCTTCTCTACAGCTCGCTTCAAGTCTAGACTTATCACAAGCGCGCTCATGATTACAAGTGCAAGGGGCGAGACATTGCAAGGCCATGCCACCCTAAGCACCAAAGATCTGATTGCACTCATGCTAAAAATGTCCGATTCCCGAGTAGAGGCTATGCAAGAAGCATCTTCGTTCATATGTGATCTTGCACTGTGCTGTGGCCAAAGTCTGAGCTTCGACGCCCAAGACGTACTGGAAGACCTGGTCTGCAACTTGATGACATCCGCAGAGGCCGGCACAGCCAAAGAGAGGATATGTCTACAGCAGCTGGCTCTCGAAACCGCCCTCTCTTTTGTGACCACGACTTCTTCTCGCAAAAGCAGAACTTTTGCCGAGAAACTGGAGCGGACCTTGCAAGTACATGGATCATTGCCTCCCAAAGAGAGCCGACTAACGAGTGCGAGTCAACATGGGAACTTTCGTTGGGAAGAAGGGCTTTGTGAGTGGATTGCGTCGACTCCCTTCCCTGCCCACAAGGAGCGTCCGGCTGTTGTCAAGCCTACTAGAGGACCCAAGTCTCCATCGGCAAGCCCGACACAGAAGAGCAAGTCCTTCGGATCCCCTCTGGGAGTGCAAAGTCATCCACTTGACAAGAGTGACAACGATATCAATGACTCTGGGTATTTGAGTATGCACGAGACGCCTCATCCCACCAGCCGACGGGTCTCAGCCTTGGTCTTTTCGTCTCCAGACGAGTTGAACGATGAGCCGCGAGACAAGCCCTTAAAAGTCATCTCGGGGCAGCTTGAGTCTGCTTCACTTCCCAAGTCACCCTCACGGATGCCTGTCAAGCGAATGGTGATCCCAAGTCCGACACTACGAGCAAGTCAGAAAATGTCCGTGCCGAATGTCTCCGCAACAGATTCGAGCTCTCATACTGCCTGGCGGAAACAGAGGCTCCTTCAGAAGTATGGACCTGCGGAACGGAGAGAACCCAAGCGAAAGACTGAACGCCGTTCAGAGACAAAGATGCTACGAGCGACCTCGGCAGAGATCACTCAGCAGCCTCGAGGCCAAAATGCGCGTGTCTCTACACGCGAGATATCAGAGCCAAGGTTGTTATTTGCACAACTCGAGAGCGATATACCAAGTGGATCAGTTATCGAGGCAGTGAGCGGAACGCCTACCACAAAAGTGGTCAACATGGACGAAGACGAGCTCGCCATGAGCTGCAAGAAACCACTCTCACGACCATCTTTGGGGCGAAGCTCCAAGTCAGGAGTACTTGAAGCATCGTCGCAAAAGCCCGGTTCTGTTAGAGAAGCCAAAAAGAGAGCGGCACGAGTAACTTCGCAGCCTGATAGCGATGATGAGTTGGGCTAGATGATACACACATACTGCCGTTGCTGAAGTTCTTTATCTTTACTTGCATTTGGGACGTTGGAAAGCTGGTTGGATCTGTTTGCGGATGTTGGCGGTATACCCTGTCTGTGTTGTTCTTCTGTATGACGCGTGCCTTATATTCTAATCATTTCTTGTGTGGACATTTCCTGTACAGATTTCCTACTGTGCTGTTGCTCCTGTAAGCCTCCATGAACGACCCAGGCATTTGGATCTTTCCATATCCAATTTCTCATCTAATTGTTGGAACGTCCCCTCAACATATCCCGATAGTTACCCATATACTTGCGAGTAAAAAAGCTATCCACACTGCCCCGCTCACGTCCTCGCCTTTCCAAAAATACTACTCCCAACCTTAGAAACCTTGAGCACATCCCTATACGTCAGACTCGTCCTCGTACCCCTCACACTCCCCCCCCCACTCTCCTCAATGAGCCTCTTACTTTCCTGCCCCAGTAAGTCCCAATTCGCCACCGTGGCCGGCCCTAGATCTTCATCCACTTCCACTTCCGCGATCCCGTGGAGTAAAGCCGTATACGCCTCATCCAACGTAACCAACAAACTCCTCGGTTCCTGAAAAACCCGCCACGTCGCCCTCCTCTCCGCCCTGTCGTCGTCCTCGGAACCTGCGGCCGTGGTGGATGAGGAGGAGGGAGGACAGCGCTTCTCGTACACGTCCAACACGATAGGCGCGCCTAGACTGACTGTTGCCACGAGCGGAAAATACGCTGCTCCGTCTTCGTGGGGCATGATGCCTTCGCCGGGATTATACTCGTTTATAAGAACGTGGTTTGGTGTCTTGTGGGGACTGCCATCGAATAGACCTAGGGCGTGGAAGCGAGGGAGGATTGGTTCCTGCAGCCAGTGAGGTAGAGGTGAGGCTAGTAGTGTGTTTGTTTTTGAGAGGACAGAAGGATGAGCTTGGAGTCGGCGGTGGGAAAGGTTGATCCATCGGTTATGGGGTAGGGAGGATAGGATGTGCGCTTCTTCGGAGGGGGTGATGAAGTTGGGAATGTAGTATATGGTTTCTGGGAGTGTAGATATCTTGAAGTGCTCTGGTCCTTTTTCGCTGTTCTCCATTGTGCTGGCTCTTTCCTCTTTTGCTTTCTCACTTTTTTTTTTGTTTTAAGAAGGAATGGGGACTAGGATGGCAAGATTAATTCATAATCGCTGATGTTTAAGAAATGTGTTTATATGTACATTTAGTGATGAGCAGAAGAGGCTGACTCATGCGAAACATTTCGAGTCTCAGATCTGACTCGCTTAGAACCTTCCCCTCCACCTCCACCAAGCATGAAAGTTAGCGCACTTGGCTAATCACATATACACGCCCTATAACCCAAATCATGGCACCAAAAGGCAAAGGAGGCAAAGCAGCAGCCAAAGAGCCCGCAAAAGACAGCACCGGCAAGCAAAAAGGAGGTACATGGCCCCCCTTCCCGCCCTCTCTCCTACCTTTGATCACAGTAAATCTGGAGATGCTGAAAGCTCGTTTGTAGGCCAAAGCATCAACGTCCGCCATATTCTTTGCGAGAAACATTCCAAAAAGGAAGAAGCCCTCGCGAAACTGAACGCTGGTGTCAAGTTCGACGATGTAGCGAAGGAGTTTTCGGAGGACAAGGCTCGGCAGGGTATGGCTTGTTTCTGTTATATCGCCACTTATCACCCGCCTCCCCTCTCTACTACCCCCTGCCTCAACAGACATGCACTTCAAAGTCAACATGAACCCAGACTAGCACATGTCAGTAGTATGTTCGTTTATTGACTGCTTATAGGCGGTTTATTGGGTTGGAAAAGCAGAGGCTCATTAATGCCGGAGTTCGAAGCCGTAGCGTACGAGCTTGAGCCTAGCACGACTGGAAAGCCCAAGTTCGCGGAGGTCAAGACGAGTGAGGGCTATCATATCGTCATGATTGAGGGAAGGAAGTAAATGAGGCAGTCAGCCGGCCAGGCAGACAGGCGCTCAGGTCATTCAGCTGTCAAAGAACATCATGATCTCGAGCAAGTCGGACTTTGTTACGGTTGGTTCAATATGTGCACATGCAGCATATTCTTCAATTCAGTGAATCGCAAATCAAGTGGATCGCAATTAGACGGCCGCGGGAACAGTTCAAATTCATCAAGAAGGGTCTATGAAGGAGTGACAGAAGGTTAAGAAAGATGATGGTCAGAAAAGACCAATCATGGTAGAACAAAAAGCAGAGACAGATCATCGTTGCGTTACAGTGTTTGAAATTTCCAGTTCAGAAAAGAGACATGATCTTGATGCACGTATCTATGTCCAGCATAGAAATTGGCAAAAACAAAAACCATGTAAACATCTGAAAAAGATGTGACCCCCCAGATCACCAACTAAAATTCTCCTCCATGAAATCAATCGAGGTCTTCTCAGACCGCTCCCGGACCGCGCGTCTGACATCGTCTCCAAGACTGCCTGTGCCACAGACGCTGACTGCCATTGCGCCAACCTGCTTTACTTGTTCCTGATCGATCAATGCGCCTACGTCGGGTTTGCCAGGGAACATTTGCACGCTGGCACTGGGAGAGTGTATTTCCTTTGTGCTTCTCGGGCGAGTGACGAACAGAAGAATTTTCAGGACATCTCGACGTTTATCCATATTCAGGATACTGGTCATCCATGGTCGGATCCATTCGAGGTGCTCCGGAGATTGAATAATCCAGACTAAGACAACACGACGAGTGGCCGAGGTGCCGTTGGCGTAGGAAGCGCACAGGCTTCTGACATGGGGTACTGCGTGTGTAATCCCGACACCTGCCGCGAAGAGCATAACATGGCCGTAAGACTCTAGATTCTGGCTGCCGTAAGGTCCTTCAACAATGGCGCTGGAGACAAATCGGCCTTCTGGTGACTTTTCGGCCTTCTTCCAAAGCTTGTCGGTGAATCCTGTGCGACGGCGGATGATGAGGGACATGGTGCTCTTCTGCATAGAGAGGACTTCGTGTCTGTCCATGGGCAAGCCTTTCTCGGCAGACAGGTCTTGCTCAGCCTCACTCCAAGCGAGGGAGAAGGGATGGCTCGTCCACATGCCAATCGAAGGCATGTACAGGTAGATGTGTTGGCCAGGTAGGAAGGTCCACGGGCGTGCGATGCGGAGAGTGACACGTAGAGCATCACCTGGTAAAGCTTCAACCTCGGCTTTGGTAAGATCGCCACCGATGTTCCTGCGCAGGATCATTACGACACGTGTAGCGCGCTCTCCGATCCACAAGGCAATCACGCCGACCAGAATTGTCTGCTGACTGAGTGTCTTCAGATGGATCCAGACAGTGACCAGTGCCACAACTGCAAGCAGGATGTGTACATGAAGGAAGGCTTCGTAGTATGCATGACGCAGTGGAGATGGAGACAGGAACATGATTGACAAGAAAGCGCAGGTAGCCTTTCACACAGGTTAGCTTCCAAACTGTGTAGTATGCGACGTGTTCCAAAACTTACAATAGTGCCTGTCATGATGAGTTGACTGCTTGCCATGGACTTGCCTACTATGGCCCATCCCTTTGTATTGACCGTGTTGACCATCCAAGCGAGAGTGTGTGCCAGTGCCTCGAAGACGACGATGCGGCCAATCTGGCGGTGGATGAGGTTGTAGGTATCGAAAGAAATGTCCAGCAAGCTGATCAAAGGGTTGTTGCGACCCGCCAATAGAAACAGAGGCAGCATGTTCATAACAGCCAGGACTCCTGTCCTGTTGCGAACTTCGCTTGCGAGCTCCTTGCTAGGACCTGACCAATCAATACTGATGACACAGAAAGCGATGTTCATGGCGACGTATCCAACAAGGTACATTGTCTGAAGGCGACCAGGTAGAGTCCCAACATTGACTGCTGTCGAGAGTCCGAACTCGCGATTGTGGCGTTTGCTGAAAAGAGGCGCATCAAGAATGTGACGCTTAATTTTCGCGTATTTTGAACCGGGAACAACAAAGTATTGCTGTTTCTCGTTCTCTAGACATGCAAGAGTGCGGACATGGCGAATGCCAGCAAGCCAGAGGCGGTGGAGGAGTAGTGCTCCGATTGTCGCGGCCCAGACATAACCAAGATACCAAGAGATGCGGTGGTTCTCAATCTCAGACGGACTCATTTCCATTTCACCTGAGCTTCCGGCTGCGGTGACTGTCGTGATGAAAATAGCAAAGTAAAGAGAGGCGGAATTCATGTTTACTATTTTGCCAAGCAGTGGTGCAAGGTCGGAGGTCGCACACGTTGCTGAGAACTGTTAAGAAACCGCTGCAGAAAGTAATGATGCAAAAATGGTGTGGCACCCGTGACGACGACGTTATCCAAGTGTAAATATGTGTGACCGGCACCAGTTGTCTTCGCAGTGTGTAGTATTGGAGGGGGCTGGTCGATGTTATGACTGAGGGCTGGCCTTCTAAAGCCGTTGAACGGTATATGAAAGCGGTAACGGTTAGAACCGGTGTGCTAAGCAAGAGAACGAATGGATGTCCAGCACCAGTGCCGAACAGAAAAGAAGGATTGAAAAGGTGAATTTAGGGTCGTGCAGAGAGTCGTAAAGTTGTCACGCGTCAGAGTCAAGGAATGTCGTCGAGCAAAGGCAGTGTTTATGGGGCATGGTCGTTAGACACTAATGTCCCCACGCACCATGGCGCGCACACGCACGCGAGTATTTCAGGTTGTCTGCTCCCTGCACCTTGGCGCATATCAGTGGATGGTTAAAGACTGCGCTGCCTATCATTTTGCCTGGATGTCTCCTGAAACAGCCGTATAGGGGTTCGTGCATTTAGCGCTGCTTCAGGAACAGCCACGCGAACCTAAAAAGTCAGTTGCAGCCAAACACCGACTCACGCACAGCCAATAGATTGAGCAACAATATTATTGACTTGTATGGTGTAGGCAAAGCGTTTCAGCAAAACACGAAATATTGGCAAAGCTTATGATGATGTCGCCACTGATCACGAACGTGGTAGCAAGAACATATTCTTACGCCATACTCGGTAGCCGCAGGAGCGTGCTGGAGGAAAGATGCTGGCTGAACATCATGTTCACATGCAAGCCTTGGAAGACAAGGGTTTGAAATGAGAATCATTATCGGTCGGTCTTCTGCCTAAGCGAACGAGATTACAGCATGCAGTATACTGTTAGTCGTTCCTGATGACCTGCCAACATGAACAAAGAGTGAACGGTCGCTGTTTACAGTGGCGACTGTGCATGAACTAGGACTGACGTATTTTCCGTTGAACTTTGAGCGCGATAATTGTTCGATCAGGATGCTTGCCGCAAGCTGCTCATGCATGTGCTCCGACTCTCAGACCTTGGAGTCTTTTCCGCGAGATGCGTTGGCGGCGGCGTCTTCCTTCATGCCTTTCTGGACCCATTCTCTGCCCTGCTTTGCATGCCTCTCCACCTCTTCTTTGTCTGCAAGAAGCTCCTTCATCTTGTAGGGCTGTGGTACATCAGCACCCTCCTTGAGCGCAGGACGTGCCCACATCCGCTCCTCCCAAGCCTTTAACGCAGGGAATTGATCAATATCAATGCCTGCCCATCCAGCCGCTGAGATCCAGCCCCAGTGAGCTATGTCTGCAATCTATTGGAGTTTAGTACGTCCTACGCGGACAGTATGTGAAAGTCAAAGACGCAACTCACGGTGCATTTGTTTCCCACAAGGTAGTCCTGGCTGCTGTCTTGAAGATGCTTATCGAGCACACCATACAAGCGGCGAGTCTCGTTCTGGTATCTCTGCACACCATACTCAATGTGTTCAGGAGCGTACTATGGGAGTCAGTTCTGAGACTGGCGACCATACTCCTTGGCGACTCACCCTGAAGAAATGGTTTGCCTGGCCTGGTGACTTGTTAGTGATTTCTCAGTGGGAGCTGCGAACTGCACTCACCTTGCATTGGCCCAACGCCGGCATTCATGAAGAAGAGCCAATTGTTCATCTACAGTCGGAATATGAGAATGTGTTTTCATACCCATCAGTGGTATCAGCTTGCCTCGTAAAACTCCCTAGAGCCAGGAGGGAAGCTGATCTTAAAGTCTTTGTCATACTGAGCAACAAGGTATTCTGAGATGTGGTTAGTTTGCCCGTGGGAGCTTGAATGCGCAAACATCGTACGCATGATGCTTCCGGATTCGAACAGACGGATCTGCTTGCCATCGGAAAACGTGTCGGTCATAGCTGGGATACGTCCATTGGGATTGATGGCGAGGAACTAATTTGTGTCAACCGAGAACCTCCAAGACGGGGTATCGCGATCCTACTTCTGGGGTTTTCTGCTCATTCTTCGTGATGTCGATTTTGTGCGTGTTGAATGGCAGTCTCATGCTCTGTTAGCACACTGTCTTACTGCGCTCGTTCATAGTCTTGGGTTGAGATGACTCATGTATGGTCGGCTTACCCTAGCTCATGGAGCACGATGGAGATCTTGATTCCATTTGGAGTCTGTGTGGTATAGAGATCAATGTTAGGAGCCATGATTAAATTTAACGCTGACGACAGGTTTACACAAGAATCTTCAAGTCTGACTATATGGTTATTGGAACAGTGAAGGCGAAATGGTAACATATATTGATGAACGTATAGCAATCCAGGGTGTGATTACAAATGCAAGCTTACCCGCGGGGTTGCACTTCACGGTCAAACAGAATCATCAATATACTCGGAGTAGGAGCTTCTCGGCACACTTGCTTCATACTGAACGACGACCTGGACATCCTAGGATACAGTCAAGTGAATCTACTGCCATGTGTAACTGATGTACTATCTTCGTGATGACGGCCACGATATGAATGCGTGCCCTGATTGATTGGCAAGTGGAATCGGTGGTGCATTGAAGATGGGAAGATTAGCCGAACCACGCTAAAACAACGCCTGCCCTTGTTCACCCGTGCCTTCTCAGATACAGTCCAGTACACAGGCAGAAGCACAAGCACACGCTGTCTTGCTGCATCCATCCTTAGATTATCCTCCACACCATAACGATCATGGCGTGGCGCAATCAGGGCATCACTGGTAGCAACAATATCCCTCTCGGGAGTCGTCGCCGCATGGGTGGTGAAGACGGCGCACCATATGAAGATGGCTTCTCTGCTGAACCTGAGGTCAGCCTAAAGAGAGGTCGCAGTCCTGTCCGAGCAGCTCCCGAGTTGAACCCCGACGGCACCAAGAAGAGAAAGAAGCGCAACAGATGGGGTGACGCCACAGACAACAAGGCCGCTGGTCTGATGAATCTGCCCACTGCCGTCCTAGGAAACATGACCAGCGAGCAGCTGGATGCCTACACTCTGCACTTGCGTATCGAGGAGATCAGTCAGAAGCTGAGGATCAACGACGTTGTCCCAGCCGATGGCGACAGGTATGTTCAAATCCCTTTCTTCCTCATCCTCTCCTTTCGTCTTGACCTTTTGACCAACAAAACACACGTACAGGTCTCCTTCGCCGCCTCCGCAGTACGACAACTTTGGTCGCCGTGTCAACACTCGCGAGTACCGCTACAAAAAGCGCCTCGAAGACGAGCGCCACAAATTGATCGAAAAGGCTATGAAGCTCATCCCGGGCTACCACCCGCCTTCTGACTATAGACGCCCCACCAAGACTCAGGAGAAGGTCTACGTGCCAGTCAACGATTATCCAGAAATCAACTTCAGTATGATTGCTAACCCTCTGACTTCTAACCTTTTCCTCCCCTTTTCTCTCCCCTCTGGTGTGCAGGTAGCGGTTCACTGAACATCTGCTTCAACCTGCGATATGCACACTCTTCTACTCACATGACATACCACTTCAACATTTACAGCTACTAACACATAGGGTTTTTTCCTACTAACAGTTGGCCTTCTTATTGGTCCTCGTGGTAACACGCTCAAGAAAATGGAAACTGAATCGCAAGCCAAGATTGCAATTCGTGGAAAAGGCTCCGTCAAGGAAGGAAAAGGTCGTTCGGATGCTGCTCATACCAGCAATCAGGAGGAGGATCTTCACTGTCTGATCATGGCAGACACGGAGGAAAAGGTCAACAAGGCCAAGCAGCTGATCCACAATGTCATTGAAACTGTAAGTCTGGCCCGCATATTTTTTCCACCTGCTTAACATGACGCTAACTTGACACAGGCTGCCTCGATCCCAGAAGGACAGAACGAGCTCAAGCGCAACCAACTCCGTGAGCTCGCCGCACTAAACGGTACTCTTCGCGACGACGAGAACCAAGCTTGCCAGAACTGCGGACAGATCGGACACCGCAAGTATGACTGCCCTGAGCAGCGCAACTTTACCGCCAACATAATCTGTCGCGTGTGCGGAAATGCCGGACACATGGCAAGAGATTGTCCTGATCGTCAACGTGGACAAAACTGGCGCAACGATGCAGGAGTTGGTGGTGCCCGACCCGCTGCTGGCAGACTCGAGCCTGCTGATACCGAGTTCAACAATCTCATGGAAGAGCTTGGTGCGGGTGGAGCTATCGCTGGAGGTGCACCTCAGGGCAGGATTGAGTCAGGTGCAGGCGGTGACACGCGCGCACCCAAGCCATGGGAGCGCGGTCCTACTGGCGCAGCAGCACCTTGGAACCAGCCAAGACCAGAGCGCGACTCGGGATCAGGTGGTCCTCCACCATGGGCCGGAGGAGGCAGTAGATCACACGGAGGCGACTCGTATGGTGGCGCTGGAGGCTATGGCCAACAATCGTCCGGTGGTTATGGTGGCAGCAGCGGCGGTGCAGCACCATGGCAACAGCAAGGCCAGCAACAGAGCGGCTATGGTGGCTACGGCGCCGGCGCTGGCGCTGGAGCGTACGGATACGCAGCACCAGGCTACGATCAAGCTGCATATGGCGCTATGGCTGGTGCAGCTCCAGGTATGCCTGGCGCAGCTGCTCCATGGCAGCAGGCATATGGATCTGCTCCTCCTCCACCCCCGCCAACGGATGCAGCACCACCTCCACCCCCGCCCAGCGACAACGCACCCCCTCCACCTCCACCTGGAGCTGGAGCTTGAGCTTGAGCTTGAGCTTGAGCACAGGCTCGAGTGCGTACCTGTATGGCATGGCTAAGCGGCGATAAGTGATGGTTCAGGCACAGTGGACTTGGCCGTAGTGTTTTTGATAGTCGTTTGTAACATTCCAATCATAACTTGATCGTCGAAATGTAGCAGGGAGTAAGTGCCAGCGACAAGTCGTGATGTGGAGTCTCCTGTTGCTAATCTACGTGCTTTTTCTGCAAGATGTAACAATACTGTATGTGCTTCATGCATGGTTTCAGTATGGGACATGTACTGGTTGCCGATTGGCAGGCGGTCGAGTCATGGTTTGGCCGAGGACCGGCGCTTCTGACTCTTGTTAGACCAACGACGTAAGTGATGGTAAATAGTTGGCATTCTCATTAATGATTGACGATATATGCGCCATGACTGCACAGCTCTCGACGGCGCAATGTGTGCTTCTGGCGGTGCACTTTGCTACCGAAGGAGACATCAAGAGTTTGCATGCCTTTACTCCTTCTCGTCTTGATGCGCTAGACCCCGAGTTGGTGCTGCGTATCATATTAAGCTACTTACCGGAGAGCATCGACCCATCACTGTACACAACATACGTGGGCGAGGTGGCTTCTCGCATCTACCTCCAGCAGCAAGGTCATGTCGACATTGATACGTCGTCGGTGGCTGACTTGAGCGACGAGCAGGCACAGAAGCGCGTCAAGAGGCTGAAGATAGTCCCCCTCAATCGACCCAACTTTCCTCCACATGCCCCCGACGATTTGCTGACGCGCTTCCTCTGCCATCGCTCATACCGCATCGATGCCGAGACTGGACTGCTGACGCTCATTCCTACCCTGGTGGTGCCTTTCCTTGACCAATCTGAATACCTGCGCATGTGGTTCATCTCGCTTATCCTGCCTTTGCTGCGCCTAGGCTATGAGTACTACCCGGCAGCTGAAAATCCCATGTCTCTCGACTCATTTGAGAAGATGGATGGCTCGCAGGGCATGGAGCTCCTTCTTGCCAAAGCCACAAATACCAAGCACGAAGTCACATCGCCCACGGATTCCAAGGGCACCGTAGCTAGAGACTTGAGAGGGCTGGTCGGGCCCTGGATGTACGGCCACACGGAGCGCAAGAGGCGGAGATTGAACCACTCAAAGGCCGCTGATGAATCCACACCCGAGCTATCTGAGCAATCGCCTCCTGCTCGTCAGGCATTCATCTCCCTCGAGGGTGTATCCGAGGATGACAAGACTGGACATGACTGGGAATACGCTTTCAAGTGGATTGTGAATCAGGCTACCGATAATTTTGCCCTCGTCACAAATGCTGTTGAGGAATGGGATGGCCCTGGCGATGTCGACTTAGGCCCTTACGATCAGGGCCAAGTGTACATGGACGAGGAAACACAATCCAAACTAGAGCGTCAATATGCTCAAGCTGCCTTTGCGTCATGCTATGCAGCTCAAGCAAACTCGGCCGAAACTATAGATGGCGCCCATGGCATTCTCGTGAGACTCGCCGAGCTGCTCGACTTCGAGCCTCCTCCCGATCTCGCCACCAGTGTGCAACAGCTCCCCAGGATCGATCGCCATGCAGAACTGCTTCATGCTACTGACTCAACCGTCTTCCTCGAGCCTGACGTTTTGCTGGATCCCGATCATCCTCTCACCAACCCCAAGCTCGAAACTTTCATGCTCCTGCAAATGCTTGTTTATACCGCCTACCAGCTTGCCGGCCTCGGCCATAGCATCTCCATAGTCAACGTCGCCAAGCTACGCTTCTTCAGTGATGAAGAAGAACAACTGGCGTTGCTTCAGAGCATATTGCACACTCTGACGGCCAAAGGCAAGCGCGACGAGCAACAATGGCAATATGACTACTACAAGCTGATCTGGTTATGGAACTGGAACATCGACATTGACGAATCTGCGTCAAAGGGCGCTGGTATCTTTGGCAAGATCCGTCGGGTCACCATAGAAAAGGAGCTGCTTAAAGTTCTTGTTGCCTCAGGATGTAAGTCTTCTGATGATGTTCTTTCTGCCGACCTCGAACGGGTGCTTCACATCAAGGACTAGACTTGTCATCACTGCCTTTCTTTCTTGTTGCGCTCGTGTTATTAGTATACGTATCATGACATGGAAAAGTCTTTCTGCAGCGTTCTTTCCCTGACTTTGGGTGATATCATAGGTTACTCTCTCATTGATCAGTTGTATTTGAGCGAGTCTGATGGCTTGCGGATGAGTACCGACGAAATACAACAAGTTCTGCTTGATCAGGCCATGCAGAGCTATGACAGTGCAAGCAATGGCAATCGAACGCGAGGCAGCATGAAGAAGGCCTTTGATCTGTAAGTTGATGTTTGCTGCAACACTATGGAGCACCCTACTGACCAGTTTCACTAGTGTCACGTACGCCCTACGCATCTTCCCGGCTAGCGAAGCCTTCCGCCGTGCCTCGGCCCTCTTGTCCGCAACTCACTCTCTATCATTCTACTCACTTAAGCTACAGCACGGCGTGCCTTTCCAGCCCGTCAATATCCGCGCCAGCTCAGATCCTCTATCGCTACTGCCGAAAGTCCTAGAGCAAAACGCGAATAGCTACACCAAGCTAGACGACATTGTCAGCATCGGACGCAACCTGGTATCAGCCGGGCTGCCCTTACAATCCATAGATGACGAGCCAGCCGTCAGGAAAGAGGGATCAAACCTTGATATGCCTACGAAACTACACACCGCCGAACGCAGAGTCATCGCCATGTGCGTCGAGGCAGCCCTTTCCGAAGACGACTTTGAAACCGCCTACTCGTACATAGTGAACCGTCTCGCCCCATCAGACAGTGGCCTTTCCGCCGCAAGCACCATATCATCCAGCGGTAAAGCCCCAGAGTCACCAGTCCCCGAAGATGACATATCCTGGCGCGCAGCCTTCCTCGGCGGCCGCTACCGTCCCCGCGACGGTATCCCACCCACTCTCCGCCGTCTCGAGCAACGCACAGAACTTCTTTCGCTAGCCCTCCTCCTCGCGCCTCCTGCAAGTCTCTCGGAGATCCTAGCAGTCTGGCGCCGCTGCGAAGAAGAAACCTCCTCGCTCCTGGCCGCGGAGAGCGCAGCCCAGGAGTCCTTTGACGACCGCGCGGACAAGCGAAATAGTGTCCCGGGGGGCTTCGAGGATTCCAGAACAGAAGGCATGGTGTTTGGACAACAGAGACGAGAAGTCGGCCGCTTGACGACGACAGGCGGTGGCAGTGGTGGTGGCAGAGGCAAAGGCGACGATGAGGCGCCGATGGGATTGTTTGAGCTGGCTAGGGGCGCGAGTAGAGCATTCAGCCGTAATGCCTTTCCTCTACGCAACAGCGCTACCGCTCCCGCTGGGCCCTCGCGTGACGGTGGTCCTGCGGGCATGTCAGAGTCGGTGGACAGTCTAGACAGCAGGAGAAGCTTGGGCCATTACAGATCCGACTCTGCGGGTAGTGGTGGAGACGCGGGAAGAGTGAGGAGGAGAGATATGGTCGCGAACGCGGTGACTGGCGGTTTGGCGTCGGGGATTGGGTGGGTGCTTGGGGCCACGCCTGCTGATAGGAATGCAGGTGGCGCTGGGGATCTGCATTGAGGGATGCTGAATGCATTTCGTATCTGCGGTATCGGTCATGCGCGCCTGAGAAGTTGGCAGCTGGAGCTGCAGCTATAGCTACAGCGGTTGACCGGTCCATCGCGATTTATGCTACAAACTGGTGTGGTTGCTTTGAAGGACCCGAGCTCGTCGGTGAAAACATGCATATCGACGGAGTAGCTGGACGTCGCAGAATTCGGGCATTAGGCTAAACATTCTTGAAACATCTCATCCATTATAGCGTCAAACTATTCGTTATGTCGTAGATCACGCTTTTCTTCTTGGGCGAACGAAGCAAAGTGCTATAGGAAACATACTAGCAAGAGCGAAAAGTGAAACAGGCGACTCGCATTGCAGATAAGACGGCCGTTTTCTGCTAGACAAAAAGGAAAGGTTGACGCCGCTTTTTCAAATCGAATTAGAGAGGCTTTCGCACTTTTTCGAAGCTGTGGAGTGAGCGATCTTCTGAGCAGAAGAAGATGAGCTGGTAAGGGTGGACATGGAATGGCACTGGAACACAAGTCAGTTCACATCCTTCCCGACTCTCTCATGTTATCCTTTCTGTTTTGCATTTTGTGTCTTGTACAAAGAATGGATAGTGGAAAGAATGGAAAGTGGAGAGAAAAGACGGCAAACATATACCTTGTAGACATGTCTGAACCAAGAGGTATCGCTCCCTTTACCACCACCTCCACCCAAAGGAATCCAAGTGTCGCAAGTACTGCACAGGCCCTCTGTAGTCGCAGTATGCTTCCTTGGTCTCAGCCTGGTAGGTCTGGGAAACCACTGACCAGTCACTGTGATGCCGTGGGCGAAGTTTTTGTGATCTGCTACGTGTCAGAAGGGGATTTTCGAAGAGAAAAAAGGGGCAATGAAAGGGGAGTGGGGGTACTCACACCAGTAAGTACTTTTTTTCAGACTGAGCCATCGTCCACATTCACACCAGGCTTCTCGCTCTTTGCCTTGGCCACGAATCCATCGGGGTAAGTATGAGTTTGGCGGATCTTTTGGGTCTTGTTTTCGTGGTACAAGATCTGGATCGAATGGATGCATGTCTGTGGCGTGAGGATCGGCAGATGGAAGTGTACATGTTGCTGCGTCTGTGGGTTGTTCGGACAAGTATGTGCCGTGGATGGGCTGGTAGGCTTGCTTTGGAGACGCTGTAACGCTGGCAAGCATGTCGTTTGGACTTGACGAGTGTGGTCGCTTGTGTGATAGGGCTCCCAATACATAAGCGTCTGTAGAAAGAAGGGGTGTCATTCGCGAAGCCTTGTAGTATCTGTAAACGTCCCAGTTTGTGTCATTCATCAAAGTCAGGTTGTCTTTGCTTGGGGGGTCAAGATTCATGAAGTGCGTCTCGGTCTGACTGTGTCCGGTCCAGCCATTCCAGATGGGAAATCCATCAGGGTTCGCTACCAAGGCTTTGGTGTCGATGGAACCATCGTTGAAACATTGGCTCACGTGGGACTGTGGGAAGTACTGAGTCGAGATAGAGTTAATCTGTTGCTGCTGGCTCTGTGTATCCAGCACATCTTGTCTCCCAGTCTTCCAAGGCTTCGTGGGAATTAGCAACCAGTCTAAATGTTCAGATAGACTAGAACTCGTGGCTTGTAGTGATCGAGACGCAGCTATTCTATGATCATAGTGTTGTAAACTTGCATGTGGAGGAAACGGAGGAGTGCTCAGGGTCCTGTTCAGCGACTCTGGTGTTGAAGAGTGTAGGGACTGACCCCCGTGAGATGCTTGCGTCCAGGCATTCGCATTCGCGTCTGTCCCCACCTGACCAACTTCGTTGGCATCTTGAGTTGCCACATTGGGTTCATGAAATGATCTTGGAGCAAGCCGAGAATCCACATATGGCGAAGTCATTGGACCGCGTGCCTTGAGAACTGTCTAAACATCCAGGTTATGGCCGCTGAAATTGACATGTCGACTCCCTATATGCATTACGATATACATTGTGCTCGGGATAGCATAAAGCCGGCTTCACGCAGGACACCCTCTCTCATTGAGGTGAAGTAGCATTGCTTTCCCATACTTGGTCAAGCCTGCATGAGGTTATTTAGCAGGACACGCAAATGGAAGCAAGGAAGTCGATAGCAATGCATCCAGAGTCAGCTCTCGCATTGACCTATGGCGAGGAGCGCATGAACAGGCGCAGTTTCATTCGTCAGAACATGCGTGATATCTCTTGGTATTGAGAGACGTTTGGGGGCCGCGGCTGAAAGGATAAGGATGAATACATGCATATCCTCAGATTGCACGACAGCCAGTCAATCTCGCGTGGCCAGAGACATGCTGGTAGTACAAAACCCTATTCGGATACTGCTTCCTGGACTAACTTCGTAAAGCCTGGACCAGAATATGCATGATGGAGATCTGTCCGGCAAATCTGTGATGTCTCATGTCAAGCTTATGCGACTTTTGCATCATGCAATCGATCAATCGATCCATATCCGGTATTTGTCCGATACGAGATACGAACATTCCATAAACCTTCAGCTTGAAACACAGTACAATGCCTTGAGACCTTCACTCATTCACGAGCTGAGCTGAGAAGCTGTGGCATGCGAGTTTTAAATGTGGTTGCCGGCGTTTCGGCACAAACAGGGGTTCCTGCTCCGCTGAGTCCGAATGTTCAGCGGCGTTGTGCAAGATGAGATCATTCTCCGGCGTTGCAAGCCGGCTCCCTTTCTCTCATCTACGAGTGCTCCATAGAAGTACCAACATCTGCATGCAAGTCAAGAGAAACAAATTCAGGCAAGGACAATGTGATACCTTTCAGCAACATGAATGCCTCTGAACGACTTCAGTCTCTTTTGCACTCTGGTTTGAATTTCTACTTCATCTTAGCTTCGGACATGAACGACGGGATGACCCCTGTATATCATTTGATCGGCAACATGTAAGAATCGAGACAGGCTTCAAAGATCGTGTGGACATGAACGACACCCATGAACGACTGGGGAATCCCTCCCACAAGGCTCGTCATGACGTTGGCGGCTGTTCATACAATGGTAATAATAAGCAGTGCTTGTCCCTTTCTACCCGGCCATAGATCCATTTGCAGATTCGCAGTCCTGTGCTAGACATTGAACGGAAATCAAACAAGGACAATGGCACCCTATCTAGGCCTGCGTGGCTCAAGACTGAGAACAGCCATTGGTTTGACAGCTGGGATGTGTTTTGTGTATGTACGTACTGGATGCAAGAAGTATCACATGCTAAAACTCTCTCTATAGTGCATTCGGCTATGGACAAGCAGATATTGGCGGCCTTCTGACTGTCTCTACCTTCCGCGAGCAGTTCCCTCAGATTGACACCATTGGCAACCATGATGGCCACACAGCTACTTTGCAAGGCATCACCGTCGCTACATGGAACATCGGCTGCTTCGTCAGCGCGATTATCACCATGTTTCTGGGGCAGTTCCTCGGTCGTAGACAAACAATCATATTGGGGCTGGTACTGATGGCCATTGGCAAGATCGTTCAATCCTCGTCTTACAGCTTTGGACAACTCATCGCGGGAAGATTCATTGCCGGATTTGGAAACGGATTCAATACTTGCTCTGCTCCAGCATGGCAGGCCGAGTGCATGAAAGCTCATCGCAGGGGCACCATGTTGATGGTTTCTTCAGGAGCTTGCATTGCTGCTGGTCTGGCCCTAGCATATTGGTTCGATTTCGCGTTTGCCTGGCTCGCGCCTAGCTCCGCCTCATGGAGAGTAGCAACGGCACTCCAAATTGCACCAGCCCTCTTATCCTTGAGCTTGATCCTATGGCTTCCAGAATCACCGAGATGGCTGATCTTGACTGGCAGGGAGCAGGCAGCACGTGATGTACTCTCAGCTTTACATGACCTGGACCCAGACGATGAGGACATCAAGCAAGAATTTCTCCAAATCAAGGACGCTATACTGGAGATGGCACGCGGTGGTTTCCAGTCGGCCTTTGCAATGGGAGAGTTCAGGTATCGACACAGGACCATTCTCGCCTTTTGTCTGCAACTCATGCAGCAATTCACCGGCATCAACCTCTTCACTCAATACTTGTCCATCCTGTTCATCACGCAAACGGACTACTCGGGATGGGTTGCGCGCTTGCTTGGTGGGTGCGGTGCCACGGTGCTCTTAGTCGCATCTTTCGTCGCCGTGATCGGGATTGATCGCTTCTGGGGCAGACGTTCACTTGCCATGTTCGGCTCTACAGGCATGTGTGTCTGTCTCATCATTTTGTCCATCATGAGATCTGTCAACACGTCAGCAGCACACATTGCAATGGTCGTTTTCGTCTTCATCTATACCGCATTCTTCGCTATTGGTTGGCAGGGGATGAGTTGGCTCTGGGCAGTTGAACTCACGCCCTTGGCCACACGAGGACCATCAAATGCTTTGTCTACTGCTGGCAATTGGTTGGCAAATTTCGTCGTCGTGTGAGTACTCTTCCACAATATTCATTCTCGGTAATACTGACCCAGCCTTACAGTTTGATCACTCCGGTGGCGTTCCACAACATCGACTATAAAACATATATCATATTTGCAGTCATCAACGCCTTCATCGTGCCGACGATATATTTCTTCTACGTAAGCTCTCATCCCACATGTCTTTGCGAACAAACCAATTAACTTCTTCACATAGCCCGAAACAGGCTGCCGTTCTCTCGAAGAAGTCGACGTCCTGTTCAGTCAGGCATCGAGCGGTTCTCGGCCATGGACGGAAATCGTCCAGATCGCGAACAAGGAGCCACTTTGGTACGGCAAAGACGGCGAAACGGCATTCAGCTACGATCAGTCGGAGTGGCATCAGCGATTTGTGCATGATAGACATTCCGATGAGCGGACCGTTTCGGACTCTAGTAACCCCGGTTCTCGTGAGTCTGATTGTCAGGAGGTGAAGCAGGAGTAGATGCGGCCATCTTCAGCGAGACCTCACGAAGGGGCAGGATGTGCCTTGGGGAATTAAAGATCAAAGTCTTAGGTTGATTTAACTATTAATGTCTAGACACTCCGTTGTTGATACTCTTCAATGTTTTTCGTATACAGATAAGCTCGTGTTGATAGACTGTTCCCTTCTTCCTACTTTTGCCATGTCCTCCAACTTGCTTTTCTGGCATCAATGTAAGTCTTGCTCTGGATAGCCTTCCATATGCCATAGAACCCCGCCCAAGGCCATTTCTCTCCCAATGAAGCCTTGGCATTCTCATCGTCCGGCTTCACCTTGACCTTTTCATACACGCTCGGCAGACCCGTGGCGTTGTACTTTTCCCGTAACCCATCATACCACTTGCGATCAAACATGCTCCAGAACTCGTCCTCGGTATAGTACGTCTGAGCATACAACCACTTCATACCGCCCAACTCTCGAAGCTTAGCCTCCAGCCCACGCTCTGCAGCGACGAATTGAGCACGATCGTTGGGGCCGAAGCCCCAAACACCAATATTCAGCATCATCTCGCTGCCGTCGTCGACGCTGGTATAAGGATGCATGGTAGGCTGCGGACTACGCTTCAGCGGACAGAGCCAGAGGGGCCAAATACCAAGTTCAGAGCCAGTATACTCGACGAATTTCTCGGCTGTGGAAAACGGCAGGGCCAAGTCCTGGATGATGCAGCGTTTGGACTGGCCTGAGGCGTGGAGCGCGGTGTACATCATGCGGGTGTGCAGGAAGTCATCCAGCCACCACCGAGTATATTTGTTTTGCGGAAACGAGAAATACTTGAATGCCATGTCGCCTACCCAGAAGCCGGCTCGGTCGTAGCGGAAAAAGTATTCTGCGAGAGGGATGTTTTCGACGTGGGCTTGGCCCGAGGAGATTTTCGACTGGACGTGTTGGTAGAACCATGGGTCCCATGCTGAGCTGAATGTTTGTGTTGGTGAAGCCTCCGACGGCGAGTCCGTCATTCGACCGGTGACGATGGCGCCTTGTGTGGGCGAAAACATTATGCCATCGACGTAGTCGTTACTCTCATCCTTTGTAGCTTGTTTCAATTTCTCGACAGCTTCCCGCATGCTTGCTACAGGGTGATAGGTTGTTTCGACGAATTTCTTGGCCTCGTGCAGGCGGATCTCGATGAGTGTTGTTACGCCCATTGAGCCCACCGCGCCTGCAGCACCCCAGAATAAGTCGGGACGTTCGGTTGCAGAGCACTTGACCACTTCTCCTGTGGCAAGCACCATTTCGATTGATTCGATGGTGTGGTTGAAGAAGCCGTGCTTTAAACTGCTGCTTTCGCCTGCGGTACCTGCATAGCCGCCGCCGACAGTGATGCCTGGAAACTCCATAATTACCGGTGGAACCAAGCCGTAGGGAAGCGTCGCCTCAACGAGGCGGTCCATTGGTACATTTGGCTCTACCAGGGCCGTCTTCCGTTGCGTGTCCATTTTCAGCACCCCGTTTAATGCACTGAGATCTAATATGTGCGTGCCTTTGGAGGTTTGCCGCGTGCTGTTTGTCGAACCATGGTTGATGCGGAACTTTTGCTTCTTCGAGTAGAAATCTTTGACTTGGGATGAGATGCGTTCGACAGCATTGTCATGTTCTGCCAGAGCACTGCTTTTCCCGCCTCTAGCAACAGTGGCGAATTCGTTTTTCCGGGTGAAAGATTTACATTGAAGTGGCTGTGGCTGTTCCAGTAACGGCCGAGTGAATTGGGACAAGTTGCGTTCTAGAGGCGCATTACTTGTGTTCACGAGTGTCCATGCCCTGGATGGAGGTGCATGGAAAGTCGAGGACGATTTGACGAGTCCTGAGAGCGTCCCACGCTGATGCCGTATTCGACATGACATGGACATCACGACGACACCGTTTAGTACACAATCTCGCAACACCTTTGACACTGCAATTGATCGTTAATTGTTCAAGGCACTCGCACATGCAGTTTAGAGTTGTGCTTGTATGGAAATCGTGAATTCCTGACGAAGCGGCGCACGGACGGGCCGAAGTTCACCACATCAGTTACGAAGCCAATGGAGGCGGTGCAGACATACACTGTAAGCATCTGCGTGATTATGGATGGAAGTGAGGTTTGAACATGTCGCTAGATGAAGCTATGCCTATCATATGGGTATCACAAAAGCAAACATCGACCCTCACAGGCTATATCTAAAGGTGAGTTTTTCGTCGCCACGCCGACAACCGTCTAATTCTGCCCACTGAACGAATGCATTCAACAAGCGCGTGTTCTTGACGCGCTCCATTGTCCCGTTTTCGCTTCCGGGCAGAGGCATATCTCCTTTCAAGGCTTCTCTCTCTATTTCAGCATTGCTCCAGCCGCCGACTATCCGCTCTCTTCTTCGGTTCTCGAGAACCATCAAAGCTCTGAACACGATGTATCCAATAAATGCGATCAGAACGCACAATGTTGTGACATAAAACGGAGTGACGTAGCCCTGCTTCTCGTATTTCGGAGAGAATAGCATAGCGGAGAAGACACCAGCCAGATTACCCCAACCATTAATGCCTAGAACTATCGCACGCTTGCCAGGTTCAGGGAAGTTGTTGGACAGCCAGGCTACGGTGAGTGGGGACGCGATGAATGAGCCTGACAGTAGAACGGTCAGAGCAGCATAACGCAGAACATATGCATGTGTAGGGAGCATTATGGTTGCAGAGAGACCAGCAAGTAAAATAGCCAGGCCGTACAAGATGGGGATCAAGCGTTTGTGAACGCGATCACTGTACCAGGTAAAGGTCCACAGTGCAGCAGCGCCGCCTAGAAATGGCGGTATGGCCAAGAGGTTGGCAGTCGCAGGTGCCATGCCCTCATCGTCAGCCGTCAGACCCTTGATGACGAGAGGAAGGAAAACGGCGAATGCTGTGGTCGGGATGGCGGATAGCACATTGCAAGCCAACAAGAACCAAACTTTCCAGTCCAGCATTGCAGAAGAGACGTCAAGGCGTGATAAGCCCGCATCTGCAGTCAAGGACTTGGAAGACATGGTGCTATTGGCCCGCTTTCGATGGCGACTTCGTCCAGGCTGGAAGTTGGAGAGCAGACGCTCGTCTTCCTCCTCGTCGTGGGTGGTGGAGACTCTTGAAAGGGTCGAAGGAGACTCGGCTCGGCCTTGGGGAGGTTCATGATCGCCCTCGTGAGAAAGCTTTGAATGTGGGTGCCAGACACTAGAAATGTTCTGGTCATAGCGGATGCGCGCCTCGGCCCATTCGGCCTCCTCTGGCGTGAAGAACCAGGCGCTTCCTGCACTGTGCGGAAGCCAGAAGAAGGCAAGAAGGGCAACAAAAACGGTGCATAGACCCTCTATCATGAAAAGGATCTCCCAGCTCTTCCAGTGGGTCTTGGATGCGATATGTCGCACAGCAGAGGGAGGATCTGGAGCCGATGGCTGCGTGGGGAACTGCTTGAACACGGCCCAGGACAGGAGACCACCCATGGCTCCAGCCAAGGCAGATTGACCGTAGAAGATGCCTAAGCGCCTAGCAAATTCATAGCGCGTATAGAACAGGGACAAGTAGCTGACTGTGGTTGGATAAAAGGAAGATTCGAGGATTGCGACGAGGATACGGAGGGATATCAATTGCCATTCGTGGCGTACGGCGACATGCAAAGCGGTGCATACACCCCAGAGAGCCATGCAGGCGGGCACCCAACGAGTCATGCCGTATTTCCTGCCTAATGCTGCACCTAGAGGTTGCAGAGCAACAAAGACAGCCCAGAAGCAGGCGACAGATTTGTTCAACGCTTCTGGGGGTAGGCCAAGGTCTTGGGTGAAATGGGCAGCTTCTGCATTGCCCACATTGGACTTGTCTAGATGGTTGAGAAGGAAGAGGAGAGACAACAAGGGAAGGAGAATGCTATCGAGCTTGGCGATCGTACGTCTATCCAGCTTCTGTTGGTGGGGAGTAAGAGGGGGCATGGTAGAGGTCGACATGGACATGGTGTCTTGCTCGTCATGTTGGTGGGTAGAAGAGTTGAGGAAAGACGCGTGAGTATTCGAGTCGTCGCCATCGTCTTCGTAGGCCCCGCAGTTTAAATGCCGCTGTGAATGGTCGTCCATTGCCGGAGATGTGACGATTGCACTTCCTGCACTGGAGGCACCAGATAGTCGGCGATCAAGTTCCATAACAGCTGCCCGGCCCGTCACATGGTCATCGAGCACTGCCGTATACAAGAGTACAGCCGGGCATGGTGAGATATCTGACTGAATGCTGTCCACAGGGCAAAGTACCTTGATGTGTGTGACCGGACGTGTATGGGCAGCGCAATGAGGTTACGATAAGGGTTACGATAACGGAGCTCGCACGTGCGTTTGTCTCCGCACATGCTTGGCGGCGATCGCAGGACAAAGCAGGGTCCACAGCTTACCGACGTCATTAGCGCGGCCGTTGCTACAGGCACAACGAGTCTAATCATCTGTTGGTGTACTTTATTCATAACCTGATGGGCTCGTTTGTCTGCAGCCGCCGTGCTAGGCGTCCTCGTGGCATTGCTAGTGCATGGTCATATATCACTGTGTACACTCGCATCCTGTTGCCAGTGAGTTGTGGGAGTGGGAGAAGCTGCCCTTGCTCAGCCCGACTGTTGTGGGCTCCATTGGTTGTGATGAAGCGTAAACAAACCATACAATCATTGACTGTCGCGCGCTTCAGGCTGTGCTTCAGATTGAGAGCCGTCCTTGGACTTGGTCTTCTTAGCCAGTGCACTAGACCCTGAGATGGACAAGTCCTTTTAGTGCAGCCATAAGACCCAAACCTTAGGTACCTTAACTTAACCCATGTCAACAGCTGCAGCGGCCCGCTGGATCCACAAGCCATAAGGTACCCTCTGTATCAACTCAGTCGCTTGTGTATTCTTCTGGCCGCACCCAGTCTCGACCCGCACTGTTTTCCAAGCCGACCCGTTGCGCCCTTCTGCGGCAGACTTCCAACGCGTATTCAACGACGTCCTACATCGACAACGCCTGTAACGACTATCTCTATCGACCTCGCTCCCAGTTCGCATGTGTTAGTGACCGGGAGAGATGAACGATCATCCTCCTCCTCCGCCACCACCGCCACATGGTGCCAATCCGAAGACAACCAAGACAGGACTGCCAGACGGGAATTACGACATCTTCATTATACCGCCGCACAGCGCCGGCTCAGGCTTCTTGTATCTACCTTCGCTGCAGGTACAACGTAACTCGTTTCTTGCTGGGGTGGCTTGTACCCTGTTCACAATTGGCATCTGGACTGCTGTAGTACCTGTTCTGAAGCAATGGATCATCACTATAGCTGCTAGTGGGGGTGCTGGTATTGCCCTTTTCGTCGTCGGTGTCGCCGTAGCAGCGTGGGCCATTGGCAAGACGCAAGCCGAGAATGCCCACGGGCAAGGCCCCGGCCATCGCCCTCATGGACCCTCTGATCAAGGCTCACAAGGCTATAACTCATACAAACCCCATCCGCCAGGCTCAAGCCGCCCTGCTCCTGGTCCACAACCTCAATGGACCCCACCCAGTTCTCCCCCGCCCTCACAATCTGCTCGCGAAGGTGAGCCTGATCCTTATCATCAATCGAACTCTCACTGGAGCCCGCCCCCTCCTCCACCTCCACCTCCCCAAGAACCAAAGCCACAGTCTCCTAAGCCTGACGCGGCGGCTTGGGAAAAAGCCCGAGAAGATACACGAAAGAGGGAGGAGGCCAAGAAGCGACTCGAGGAGTTGCGCAAGCTGCGAGAAGAAGCGCAACGGAAGAAAGAGGAGGTTGAGGGACAAGCCAGAGCAGCTGCAGAGAAGATTCGTTGGGAGCAACAAAGACAGCGCGAGAAAGAGACCAGAGAGCGGGAGGCAAGAGAGAGATTGGCCAAAGAGAAAGCGGAAAAGGACAAGGAGCTACGAGAAAAGGACAAGCAGGAGCAGGCGAACCGTGACAGGCTGGCCAAACAAAAGCTGGATCTTGAACGGGCTGCCAGGGAAAAGATTGCTGCTGAAGCCGCCGCAAAGAATAACACACCCGCAGCTTCCGACTCAGCTAGGCCATCGTATGTTCGACCAACAGCCCAGAGTTACGCAAGTACCGAAACTGGCCAAGACAGACCCAGAGGTCGACCTAGCACCCTCGCCTCATCTGCTTCATCATACACTGAGTCATCGTACGCACCGACTGTCTCCACTGCGCGGACCAGTCCTCCGCCGTCGTACCGTGGTCCGTACAAGACAACAGACCCAGACAAGGTCGTCATCAAGGGCGTTTACATGTACAACAACATGTTTCCAAAGCCTATCAGTCAGTTAGTTTGTCACGAGAATGGTGTCAGCGATGGCCTCATTCTACGCCTTACCACTGAAGGCCTCTTCATAGATGACGATGTGAGAGGCGTACCCCAGCGGGAGTGGGACGTCAAGGCATGGGGCATCAAGCTGGTGGAGTCGGGCGAGATGAAGCCATATCAAATTGTTCGGGCTACTGTGCGCGACACCGAGGGCAAGAAATACGTCTTCGTCTTGCCCTCGGACCAGGGTGTCAAGGTCGACGTTGGCCTGGCTCGCCTCAGAAAGGGTAGTCAAGTCCGTTCGATGGGTATGAATGGATTGAAAGCTCCCGAGATGAAGAAGTTGCTCGGGGAGTTGGGATATGTTGTCTGAAAGGAAGTTTGTCCCATTGCAGTCGGGGAACACAACCGGTTGAGTTCATGGTATGATGGTGGGAGATCAACAAAAGGAACATTCATCTTGTTCATGCATCAGCGAATGGCGTTTTACTTTCAGATGCATCCGTTTACACTGTTTTTGTTCTACTTACGCTCGTTACTATACCCAATTTAGTTGTCATGTTGCAGAAAGAATGGAGGAGGGTACACGATTGATGAACTACGGGGGGGCACATTGAAGACAAGAGACGTTGGTACTTAATACAATCTACACGTCACGAACAAAACTGTTCCTACCACAGCATCTCACCTTCGAATGTGATACCAATATCTCTTTCAGATCTCGTCCAAGTTGTTATCTTAAACTGTTCAAGCTCATTCAGTGTGCGGGGTGATGATGGAGCTTTAACCGATCTGCCCAAGGCCTCCATCCGCGAAACTCGAACTTTACCTTATCTGCCGTTGGCACTCGTATCCAGGCAGCACCGCCTTTTATGTTTTCAATTCAAGCACATGTCAGCTCAGCAACCTAGTCATGTCCACCACTATCGGTGCAACCAGCGGCATATGATGGAATACAATTGACTCATTCGTTACCATTTATATGGCCTGATTGTGTGAATACAATCAGTTCTGTACAGATAACGATGATGGAAATCCTTCGTGGCTTCCAGCTTCCGCAAGTAGCATAGCCGCAGCCTGTAATGGTTCGGACGACTCGGCGATACCCTCAGCTACCTTAGTAAGACTTGCGAGTTGCGACATACGATGCTCTCTTGTAATGCTGCAATCCTCTCTACAAAGTGGCATTAACTACACAGGAAAGGCAGACATGCCCAGAGCTAGCCAACGTAGACGAGCAACTTGAACTCCAATTTCCCCAATCACGAACAAGCGCATTCAGTCAACATCTTCTTAAGTCCGTGTGTCGCATGCCACCAAGATACGAAAGATGACTTCGCGAAACCAAGACGACTCCGACACCGATTGGGACTCCATCTATGAAGAACACGACGAAGACAGTGAACATGACGAAGATGAGGGATCTGCTCCTCACGCGTCTTACCAAAATCGCTCAGACGTCCCGACCACCCCAAAAGGAATCGAAGCTGCCAGCGAGAGACGGCCGGATCTAAACCCTCCTCCGCCTCCATCATCGTCACAGGCTCAGCCTTCAACCTGGGTCGATGAAACAACTCCACTGTTTGATGCACCACCAGCTTATTCGGACATCACCCCGAATAGAACATATTCTGGACATGCACCGTCTCAGGTGAGACCAGACGATGGTGGTGAAGATGGTCACACAAGCTTCTCGGAGCCCGTGAAGAGGCGGAGTGGAGGTAAGCGCCACCATAGGCTCCTGAAAATGGCCATCGTCGTGCTAGTCGTAATCTTAGCTACTGTCTTGGCCACAACGACATGGCGTCACGCAAGTCAGGATGGAACTAATGCAGGAGATCGTGACGAAGACCACGGGCACGATGGAGATGGGCACAACGGAGACGACAATACACGACCACCTGAGCTACCCTCCAATGATACCTGGTGGACATCTCCAGATCTCGACGGTTGCAACTTTCAACACTACAGTGTCAGCAGTTCTTTCGAATTCAAGTCTCCACAGAGCTTCTCTTTCCTCGAGCTCATGGAAGACAAATACCTCAAGACACGCGAGATTGGCGGTCTTGTGAAGCTGACAGCAGCTCCAGCCAGTCAAACAGCTGCCATTGTCGTGTCTATTTGGTTTGCAACCACTGAGCATTATGAGGTGTCAGAAATCAACGTGAAACAGACACGAGACAGCCTCTCTGTACATACTCCTTCTTTGGTTGCCACTGGAGCTGATCATGGAAAGCCGTGCCTCGTGGTACATGCGACTATATTCATCAGACGAGATGTCGATCTCTATGATCTTGAAATCGTCACCCACTACTGCCATATTAGGGTGGACCCGAGCCTTTTCAGCAATAACAGATCATTGAAGATTCGCGATAGCACAGAATTCACCGCAATTTCCGGCGATATCGACATTGCTTATTGGTCCAGTCGGAGAACCATCATAGACGTCATCTCCGGCGATGTGAGCGGTACTTATTCTTTGCAAGATCTGCTATCCATCACCACTCGTTCTGGTAGCATCGATGTGGATGTCAAACCTCAACGAGCTGACGAATCTGCTCCTGCTCCTGCACAATTCAGCGCGGAGACTATATCCGGCGACATTAGTGCGCGATTCCCAATCTCTGGTACAGACGATGATATACCAGAACGCGAGTACCACACCAAGGCAGAGACCAAATCTGGTAAGATCTGCGGCACCTACGTGCTCGGCCTCAAGTCTACATTCGAGACCATATCTGGTACAATTGCCGTTGATGTCTTGCCATATGCTGCGGACATGTTCGAGTCAATATTGCGCACCGACACCAAGTCAGGAACCACAAGCCTCAATGTCCTGTCACCATTCCAGAACGAGGGAAGACCCATAAGTCGATTGAAGAGCTACCACAAAACGCTATCTTCATCTCTCAATCTCATCTACCCTCAGGAGTGGGAGGGCTTCATCGTCGGAACGTCTGTCAGTGGAACCCTTGTGGTCGAGGGCAAGGATGTCCATATAACACGGCATAGTGATTGGCCTGGGAGCAAGAGTATCAGTGCTGAGAAAGGATCTGGGGGCAGCACAATGGACTTCACGACCATTTCAGGGGATGTGGATGCCGTAGTGGGCGATCTTAATTGAGTTTGATCTTGGTGTATTTTCCGAGACATGGTTTCTTTGGCTTCATATGGCAGGTTCGGCGTTCGGGGAAGGTCACACTCTCGCTGAGAATGTTTCATCATGTGCTTTTCATTGGAGTGTATACCAGGCTTCTTGCGATGAGAGCGATTGTTCATTATGTTTGGAACGTGGGGCGGAAATGGAACATGAATATCACGCTCACTATGTCAAAATCTTCGACGTGCTTGATCTGCACAAGCTCAATACCATACGACATACCTCATATTTATGATACAGCTTGCATGCAGAAGCTGAATGCCAAGTAATCATACGACAGCAATTGAGGCACGACCACACGGCTGCATACAGCACCAAGCACTCACCTCTCCACAAACCAAGTCAGCCACCCGCGGAAGCCGTTATTAGTTCGCCCAGCGCTCAATTGATCATGGTACGCCAACTCGTTGGTTCCGCGGCTCGGGGAAGCTGGCGTGCCTGTCTACCCTATAAATTACTGCTACGTGAAATATAAGCGGGAATTGACTCAATTGCAAAACACGCGCCGCGGCAGCACGTCCAGATGAGACGGCCGGGGCAGCAACCTAGCCTCTCGTACTACGATCGCTGATCTGTGTTGTTTTTCTTGTTAGACAGTAATGCCAATTGCCATAGACCTGCCTTACTTGACAAGATTCTGCTGTTACGCGTGAAAGGCAAGATTGAGCGGAAGGTGGCGAACGTTCGATTGTCGCCAGCTGCACACCTCGTTCGAAGTACACTCGTGATTTACCACTGGAGAAATACACTTCCTGCTGAGGGAAAGAAGACAATGATTTCTGCGCGCTATGTGGCCTTTATAACGACCGTCTGGCTTTCCTTACCCTTGCAATCTTTTGCGTTGGACAGCGGCAACTTGTCGTATTCCACTGCGTCAACCACAGGAGGACAATCTGGTGTCAATGGCGCTATCACCACATCTCCACTATCCTCGCCGCTGGTGTTCAATTTCACAACCACTACCCCGCCACCTGGAATCGTATTTGCCTTGACCGCGCACGTCGAAGTATCTCAAAGCGCGCTCGATCTGCCCGCAGGGCCATCTTCTTCTTCTGCTACTTTTCCTCCCACATCCAGCACCTCGCTAGCCAATGGCGGTTCATCACAATCAAATGGTGGATATCAACCCGAGTACCTGACCATCCCCCCCAGCACCACAGCGGGCACCACAGAAGAACCCAGCCAAACAACTCTCTCCTTGCCCACAACCCTACCATCAGCTCTGCCATCCTCGTCTGCAATTGCAGCACAACAATACCCAGGCCTAGTCATAGCCGACCAACCAATCTCCCGCGGCCAAGGTGCAGACTCCGCGTACTACATCGGCACCCAACCCCTCCTCTCCGGTTCAGCCGTCACCGTCTCTTCAGGGACAAGTGCAGTAGTGGTAACACTCACGACGGATAACAGGGGAGATACAGTCATTCTCGCCTCCGACAACGCTTTTATCCTTGTGCCTGCCGCAACAACCACTACAGGCAACCCGCCAATGGTCACCGGGTCTGCTGCACCTGCATCGTCGTCGGGGCAGGGGCAAGACCAGGGGGAAGGTGCGGTAGTGGTAGCAGGGCGAACATACACCATCCCTGCTGGAACCGCACAAGTGATGGCTTCGTCAATCGCATCTACAGCCGCGAGCGGCATGACGTCGCAAGGCTCGCAAACGGGTGGTAGTGGTGGGTCTGCCTCTGCAACAGCATCCACGAGACAGAGCGGCACGCAGACGACAGCTGGCACACGGACTGCGGGTGCGGAAGGTACGCAAGCGACAGCATCGTCTGTGTCAACCAGTGGAGGCGCGGCTTCCATCAGCTCTGTATCCCGACTCTTGGTCTTGGTGGCTTTGTCTGGGTTGGTGTTGTGCATATCTTGAATAAGCATACATTTGTGCGGTCTAGATTGTTTTCTGTCGTAATTGGAGCATTGCGGGTAGAGAGTAGACAGAGCCTGGCGAGTGACAGCATAATGTCGCCATTAGTACTAGGAAGTTGATTCCCAGCATTTCGGTTCAAAGAGGGTGGGAAGCCCTGAAGTCAGTGAAGTGTGTTGCCTTCATCAGGCTGTGTGGTTCAATAGTCTTTGGCAAAATCAGGTATGAGCCTCAAGTGAGGAAGTGAAGGAGGCGAGTAGACTACAGAGACTGCGGTACCACTACCATCCTCTTGTCCTGGATCAGAGTGTGCAAAGTCTCACAGCCGCTAACAATCTTCACCAAAAGGAAGACTTTCGACACAACAGGCCATTTGGAAGAGAAGATCCCGTTTCGGGATCAATGAGAATATAAAGGCTTCGAATGCTACGTACTACTAGTACAAAACTTTCCCAAAAGTTCCCCTCGTTCCGTGCCACGTTTATTTTTCTCATCGTACGAGCATTATTGTTATTCTGATGTTTGCTCTGGCATATATTTCCATAATCTCCATTCAGGGACATCGGGCCGGGCACAATATCCTGTGCTCACAACCAGCCTTCCTCCTATTTCGCAGCAGGGGTATGCCGTGTCTCCTCGCGCCATCAACGCCGGGTTTTAGTAATGAAAAGTCCTAATGGTCATGTCCAAGGGCATCGCAGCTAACCGTTCAAAGGACGTCAAATATGTTTCTCGTTATAGGGCTTACGCCCTTTTGTGCTGGACTCCTTGGATCATCGACCTCTAGGACAGAAGCCGTGGTTTTTGGCTCTTCCGCACCTAATGCAAAGGGGTTTTGCGTGAATTCAAAGGCTCGCGGAGACATCAACGCGGCCCCGGCTTCAGACGCATCGTGTGCATGGGTTGCTGCATGTTGTGCAGCCAGCTTCGCCTCTAGTTCTGATTGCATGATTTGCAGTTTGCGCTGCTCCTGTAGACTAGGGGCACTGATCTTTGGTCGAAGCTTCGGTCTCGAGGACAGTGTCTGGCTGTTCTCCTGTGGCGACAGCTGTGCCTTTTGTGAAGGCTGAAGATTGCGCGATGGGGGCTGCAGTTGCATTGCTGATCCCATGCCAAGAGTACCTAGAAGCGCATCTCGATCCCAGGGAGAGTGCGAGAATTCAGAGGTAGTCGGGGACATTAGTCCGAACTCGTCAGCACTCTCGACCTCCTTTGGAGGTTGTAGCGGGATCATGGCAAACTCAGAGGATCGAGGAGACGTCATAGACGAGACTCCACGACCAGAGTCATGTCTGGTGTGGCTGTCCAGGTTGAGAGATCGCGGCCTGTCCTTGCCGATATTGGAAGAGTTGAGATTGTTGGCAATCGGCTCCTCGATGACCTTGACGACGGGTATGACATGACCCGAGGGATCAACATAGGCAGTATCTTGGCTCTTTGTAAAGCCATTTGCGGATGCTGGTGGCGGTGTGCTGTCACCAAGCGATGGCCATGCAAAGCCAGAAGGAGCAGAAGACGGACCCTCACTCAAATCTGCCATGTTACGAGTCGCCACGATATTGGACTTCACCCCATCTTGTGCTGGCAAGGGAGCAGTCTTCGGTGCCGACTTGACATCTTCGGCATGAGGGCCTGGAAGTCCCCACTCTTTGGCCGTCAGCGATGGTGAGATAGGGCTGAGGCCGCGAGATAGAGCAAAGCGAGCCATTGGCCGCATTAAAGCGGTACGGAACTCCTGCAGTTGCATGATGAGGTTCATGTTGGGGCCAATCCATTTGCTCCTCCGCTTCACCGCGTCATAAGCTTCCTGCACACTCATGGCAGGGTTCTTGTATATGACATAGGCAACGACAAGGGTTGCGGATCTACTCACGCCGCACTGGCAATGAATCAGGACCCTTTTTCCGTGATCGATACGATCATCAATCATTTTCACCAAATGTAAAGTATCAGGAACAATGTCTGTGTTGTGTTCCCAAGGAATATGAATATATTCAGGAGCTTTGTCCTTGGTGTTCGGGCCTTGATTGGAAGCAAAAGGAATATTTGAAGACGTTGCCTTTGGCGTATTGGGTGAGGATTCTAGGACGGGACTGAGACCATCTCGTTTGGATCCTTTCTGACGATCAAGAAGCGTACGTCGTGGAGCATACTGAATACCGCCGCCACCATCGAGGCGAATATCCGGCTCAGGTGTGACATCCTTAGTTGACACAAAAGGATTCCTAACCTCACTCGCAACGTTGATGACCACATCATATCCCAGGGCTTGGTCTGCGGTGGGCTCCAAGTAGAGATCCAGCTGCGGTCCATAGACGCAGATGGGCCCGTCGGGGTATGCCTCGGGCTTTTCCTCTTTGGACAGCGGGATATCGAAATTGGGCTCTGAGTCGTCGCTTCGGAGTGGAAGTAAAGAGCCGGGCTGTTGAGCTTGGCTAGTGTGCTCGGCAAGTATGGCAGATGTAGGTTCAGTTATCTTGGAAGAGGTATGAAGCGGTAGCGAGGGCGACGATTGGAAGTGTCTGAGCATGTTCGGTCTCGAGAAAGAAGGGGTTGGCGGCACCGCCACGCGAACATTATGTGGCAAGGCTTGCGCATTTGCGGGGGTCAAGATAGTCAGGCCTAGGTTTGTTGGTCGTCGCTTTGGCGGACTTGGAGGTTTGGAAAAGGACCGAGATGCAATGTCGGCTTCCGAAGATTCTTTTAGTGACGATGCCATAGGTAATGATGTTGTGGAAGCTGCTCGAGACATGTGAAAGGCTCCAGAAGTGTTGACTGCTAGATTTTTCAGGTTTCGTGGTCTCCTTCCAGGGGTGGTGGGTCGATTAGCGTCAGAAGACATGGTAGACGGCTGCAAGCTCGATTCATTGTCCGAGGTTTTTGCACGAGAGTGGTTTGCTGGAAACGATGAAGGAAAAGGCTTGGACATGGGAGACTCTGGCGATGATCCTGGAGACATTTCAGTGGCGCTGGAATCGTCCACGGTAGACACGGTGGTGGTAGGTGAGGAGTTTGCAGAGCCGGATGCGGATGTCGATATACTCTCGTTGTGGTGGTGATTATCGAAAGGTTCAATGTATTTTCTCCAGGTGGTCTGTTTTCCATCACTCATGGGAAACAGATCAGGCGGAAGAGCAGGCTCGTCTGAGCCTTCAACAACGGGCATGGCAGAGCACTGCACCTTCCAAGCTGAGCTTTGAATGTGAAGTGTACCGTGAGTTAGAGTACAATTCACGAGACTTTAAGAGAAAGTAGGTGAAAACCTTGAATTTATGAACAAACTGGGATTGTTGATCAGCCAAGAGCATTGACATTGGTGCACATGGCGAGTGAGGCACAAACAGAAAAGACAGAGAAAGACGTTCATTGATGAGTGGTGATTGGTGCTCGGTGGCACATGGTAAAATAGCGTGAAGGTGGAGTGGTACAGGAGGATGGAGTAGGCAGAAAACAAAGAGAAGATAACATACTGAAAGGTGTCTGGCCTTCTCCAGGAAGGGTGATCAGATTCGGGTCGTGAGAATGAAGCTTCTGGACAAGGTGAAGAGGTCAAAGGAGGGTGGTGTCGCCAGCGAATAGTGTCAAGGACGGATTAGAACGAAATGGTTGCATGCGAGCTTTAGTGGTCTAAAAGCATCGCTAGACAACGTTTCTATCTCCAGGAAAAAGATTACAAGTAGGCAATGAACAGAAGAGGGTTTGCGATTAGATCCAGCAGCCCGGGATGTTAGAGCCGGAGTTCAGTAAAGCGCTTGCTGCTCAGAATATAGTCGGGACGAATGTGGTTGGTCAGCTGCAGTACGTTAGCTCGGCGCTTCGCAGAGAACGGGCGTCCAATGAAAAGGCAGTCCTGTCGGTTGGTGGGGTCGATGCCGCCCAGCGAGTTGGTGTTCGTAGTATCATACATGTACTGAGGCTGCGTCGTTGGGTGTATATGGTCCTCCAGGGGAGGAACGAAGCCCAGGCGAAGTGCAAGGTGAATAGAAAAGGCGATAAGAAAATGCGATACTTACGGTATGCCGAGTTGATGGCGTATGCGCAGGGCAGTCTGTCAAGGAGCAAAAGTGCAATATAGCAGTGCCAATGGCATACAGTCGAGCTAGAAATGCTTGTATACGGAAGAGTGTTGAGAGGATGGTGATCAATGGCAATTTATCCAAGAAGTCCAGCAACGGACTCGATAGACGGCCTGTTTGTTTTGCGCAAGACCAGACCAGTAGGACAGCGCGCAATGCACTCAATGCAGACTCTTGATCGATGCGATGTGCGCGAGACAAGGATAGCTCTCACTCAGTCCAAGATGGGGCTGTAGGGATGTTCCTTCGTTGCGGCGCTGGCACACCCAAGTCAAGGTGGAGGAAGTCGGCGGGGTGAGGGTGGAGAAAGTCTGGTTGCTGGTAGCCTATGCTGTTGCGGCGACAGCTTGCGCGGGCTGGTGCGATGGGGAAGGGTGAGATGATGAAAGAAGGAGGGGCGGGCTGCTTTGTTGGTTGTCGCCTTGGGATGCGATGGTACAATCCTCGAGCAGACAAAGAGGGCTGCGCTATCTCCGAGTTTTGGAGGAGGCGGTGCTGGCGGGCGCAGGATGGGAGTCGACTTGAAAAGCGGCGCAGGAATTACATACACAAGACGGACGAGAAGGGCGACGCTGTTGCGACAGTTGAAGAGGCCAGAGAGGGTTGAACAGGCAGTCAGTTGTCGAGGTCGATCGTCTAACAACACGCGGGTTGGAAATGTCGATGCACGGCGACGACTCAGAGAGCACGACGACTTCTGTGAGCTCAAGCGAGTCCCCGTTTCATCCCGTCCATAAATAGATGCCTTGGCGCCACCCTGTGCTGCACGGCCTCGCCGCGAACGGCTAGCTTCGTGTTTGCTGGTTCCAGTATTCAGGTACTTTTACCTTCTGCCCCCCCGAGGTACTCTACCTTGGACCTGTAACGTTCTTTATGCTGACACTCTACCGCATCATCAACACTCGACACCAGACATGCCTTTTGCAGTACGCTGGACAGCTCACGAGTGCATTGCATGAAACGAGTGTCTGGTGTCCCACCCATGTATACATGTACTCGCCTGTGGGATCGTGGCAACGCTGACGCCTTTCCCCACTCAAAGTCTATCTATAATAAAATACTTGCCGTTTTGCTGTCAACGCATGCACAGCATGCATGCATGCAATATTAATAATGCAAGGCCTTGACTTGATTCCATTCTTCATGTCAGACTACCCACCACCTTGCACTCTCGCCTTGTACTTTTGTTCCATATGTCGAGTGGGGCACATTGTATGCTGTACGGCTGCTGAAATGCGATTACTGCTGCTCCACGGCGTGTATGATTGGGAAGGTAAGAGTGCTGCTACGCTAACCATGATCTACCTCGAGTATGAGAGAGATTAGCATCTGATTTTACGCATCTGTGCGAAGTCATTATCCTACAAAGTATGTGTGTCGCCGCGCAGCTCGCCCTCATCAGACACATATGATGTGCAACCAGCATGTAACGTGTTTGCAGAGAGTGACAGGTCAGTAAAAGGAAATGGGCCCTTCTACACCGTGCACACCCACTGCCATCTTGTACTTGGAGGATTTACCCGCTTTGAGCTGGGGAAGGCGGATAAGATAGAGAGAACTCGAGCAGACAAGTCATGAATCGAAAGGTCGCGTACAGGACAAAGGCACTAGCACTACGGGAAACGACGCCCTACTGTACCGTATGCTCGTCAAGCTTGCAGCTGAAACGAGCGTCCTTGCCGTGTTTGGGGCATGTCGCAATTCGTCTAGTCGATTAAGCGCTGACGCGGAAGCCCCTCGAACAATCATCCGGTCTATATCTCCCCGACAGCAGCACACGGGCTCCTGGCGTTCGGCTCGCATTGATGCATGTGCCAAATGAAGATTTGCAATCGCATCAAGTGCACAAACGCATGAGCAGCATTCACAACGCGAGACCGATAACAGACCATTTTATTATTATCCGTCATTTGGTGCCAAGAGAGTGTCGGTCAAGCGCAGCGCAGCGCAGCGCACCCCCAGACATTCGAAACGATTATCGCTGTATTACGGCACCGCACGTCAGGTCAAGCGCGTACAGTTACAAAGTGCCCGGTATACGAGTACGAGTCACTTTGACGCCGGCTCTCCAAACAACACCAACCACCTCAACGACAACAACGACGGCAAGATTTGAACGCCGTTCCACCACAGTTTCGTGATTGGAACATTAGTGCGTTGTCGCCGTGCAAATCGAAACGACAGAGACCCGATGCCACCAAGTGCACCACTACGAGACCGCGTGAATTGTTTGCTTTAGCCGTTAGCTCTATTTTGTCAGGCCAAAGTGTTTTTCAACATGCCCTCTAGCCTGCAGGCTCTGAGAGAAAGAGAGTTCGGAAATGACACACTGGGGACATATCAAGGCCCTGGCGCACCCCAAGCCTCGAGCGTATACGAAGATGCCAGTGCACATGAAAACTCTGGCGCAAGCACTGAACGCGAGATGCGAAGTAGCGAAGACTTGTTCCTCACTCTGGCCATGACCGAGGGCGACTTCCCAGCTAATAAGCGCCAATCACTCCCCGCCAGGCCGCCGCTGGATGCTCGTGCCCCGACAGACGAACGTCCTCGATCAAGCGGCGGTCTGCCAGGCACATCACAGAACGAGAGTACCCTTAGCATAGACACGTCTCAACACCGCCGTCCTCGACACAACACCCTGCAACATGCTCGAGAGAGAGCATCCCTACCACTCGATTATGCTGCCCGAACCACGCCTACAGCCAGCAACTATCCCTCTCGCTCGCCTTACCTTTCTGCCCCATCTCCGCTCTCGCTTCACGATCGAACCGCGCGTGACTGGCCCAGGTCGCCTGATATGTACCGCTTCGGCACGAGGAGAGGACCGTCCTCTACCTTTTCCGAAGCTCTTCCTCGACAGAGGGCCAATCGAAACAGCGGATATGAGACCCTCAGAGACCAGGCTACCAACTCTCGCGAACAGGAGGCTCCTTTGCGAACGCCCACTGCGCAATCAGGACGCCGTCGGTCTGATCCGGAGTCCGAATCAGTAGGCTCTGCCACGGCACCTTCGACCGTCTGGGATGAACTCGACGACCTCAAGTCGAGGATCAAGAATCTCGAGCTCACCGGCATGGCCCCTTCGACTTCAGGCGCCGCAATGGCCAACCAGTCTGCCGATCGTCCACGCACCGCTACCACCGCCCCTACCACCATATCCTCCTCCCCCAAGCATGTGCGGAAAGCTAGCGCAGTCCCTTCCGATGTCACTATCGGCGGTCCAGCTGCAGCCAATGTTCACCCACTTCTGCACAATGCCCTCACTAAAGCCAAACCACTGCTTAGTCCTTCCCTGTACCGTTCCCTGGAGGCTACTGCAGCAGATGCTCTGGCATTGGCTGCCATGACCGGCAGTTCTGGCCCGCAAGGCACCGCATACTCGGCCGCTTCGATCATCAGCAGTGTCAATGTCTCTGATCGACAAATCCGTCGAAAGGC
Organism: Dothideomycetes sp. NU200; assembly: GCA_027943355.1. Classification (NCBI taxonomy): domain Eukaryota; kingdom Fungi; phylum Ascomycota; class Dothideomycetes; species Dothideomycetes sp. NU200. Next base: position 217,589 of record BSCJ01000021.1, on the reverse strand, counting down.
TGATGGCATGTGTCGCAACCTGACAGATCTCTGCATTGCTCTATGCGAAGGCAAGACCGATCTTGTCAGTCCAACCACAGTCAGACCTTCACCTGCCTCTTCTCGCTACCCTGGCGAGACACCTCCCTCACGATATACTCCAAGGACCAGCGTCGAGCCAGAAGATCGCACCTTGAAATCCAGCCCTAGCAGAACGTTCACGAGGTTGGAGGGTCGCAGGAGCAGTCTTTTAGGTCTAGGCTTGAGTGCTACTAGTCCTCGGGAGAGTGCAGAGCAATATCCAAGCCAGGACGTCTCCCCTAGCCAAACACATGTTGACTACGCCGCACGCTACAATCGACCTGGCACCACTTTGCGAACTAGACATACAACGCAAGGAGATGAGCAATACGATGATCCAACCATCAGAGCGCCTTCTCGAGCAATGACTGAGATTGGACAAATGAGATATAGGCGCAACGAGAACGGCGCAGGTATACAACCACGATCTCCCGGCCTCCGCGAAGCTCTTGCTGCAAGACGAAATTCTGGTATACCAGAGGGAAGAGTGGTAGAGTACGGTAGCCCACCTGGATCTACGACTGGACGAGGAGACAGAATACGAGTATTTATGGAAAGTGCAGGGGCGCCCGCGAGCGAAGCGGGCTCCATGGCTCCCAATAAAAGACGAAGACGAATTACCAGTCTGGAGCAATACTCGCCGTCGACTCCTAGACTCGGCACCGAGCATCAGCAGCTGCCCATGAGGACGACCAGTCTATCACGGAGACGAAATTTAATTGTGGAATGAGTCGTGGGGTTGTCCGAATGAAGAGAGAAGAGCGCAGACAAGGGCTGCCGTGACGCGGCATGTTTCATGAATGATGACGAAAAGGAAAAACTCTCCGTATACTAGCATGAATAACCAAAAAAGATCTTTTTACACACTTTCGTATTCCCAGCATGTCCTTAAGACGCAATAGCGAAAGTAAACTATGTAAAAGGTGTGCCATTTTTACCTTTACCAATTTGGTAAATGTTTGCAAGGATATACGCAGCGATTTTCCTAGACTTCGATCGGCGCAAGAGCCCGCTAAAGACTGCCAGTGATCCAGGTGATGCCGGTTTTTGGCGCGCGTGGCTAGAAAGTGTGTTTGAAACTTGTACAGTGTAAACGCAAGAAACCAGGCTTGTGACGAACCCTTGGGGCGATCAGCCAACCCACACTCGTGGCTGGGGACCCACGTCACTCTGCATGCTGCCGCATGTGAAAAGCACCCAGGCCCTTGATAATGACCATGGCCGCCGGATGCACACTTGTCTTGCCTTCATCTTGTCTCGTGGAATAGTAATACAGCATTATTTTTCTTCTTACACACCAAGTCTACATACCCTTATACACTTCTCAAAGTTCTAGATCATGGAGTGGTCTAAGCAAACATACAACTCACAATACAACAAATGGGTTCCCTGGGCGGAGGACATGTACCTGTACTACTTCACAAAGGGTATGCCAGAAACCAACTTTGGATTGAAAGATCAAGACTAATCCTGAGCTTTCAGATAACAAGGCTTCCTACGCGACAAAGGGTGAACTGGACAAGACCAAAGTCACTGGCAACGAACAGGTATGACAGCTCCCACAGCCACCTAGCATTCCATAATACTGACTTATGACAAACAGGTGGACAACCTACAAGACGGCGTCAACAACCTAGTAGGCGGCCAAGTAGGAAAGGGAGGCCTTCTTCAACCCGTCGGCGATGCTGCCTCAAAGGAAGGAGTAAACAGAGCAGAGCGTGGAGGCAAAGATGACAAGGGATCGTACGGCGGCCCTGCTGACAGCTACACTGATGGAGCAATCAACTCGGCGTCGGCTGCTGGTGGAAAAGTCACTGATGGTGCAAAGGGTGCTGGTAGCTACCTTGGTAGCTTCTGGGGAGGAAACAAGCAGGAGAAGAAGTAGATGATGCGGCATGTGGGCCTTTTTTGACGAATTCACGACGACAACAGGTGGTGTTTGGGCTGATTGGAAATGGCTGTTCATGAGCTCCTGGACCTTCTCCAACTTACATATTCTAGCAAATTAGATTTTCCATATTTCCATTTCTTGCCATTTGCGCTATACAACTCGGTGAGGGAGCATTTAACATGAATCCAAAGATGACGTCAGTAGAGCCAGCCGGCCCCATGATCCACAGAGTGACGGACTGACACTCTCCCGTCTGTGCCATGTCCTTGTTTTCCAACTTCACCTCATCGGGTAAGTTTAGTCGCACGGCTCCCAAGATGGTGACCCGGTTCGCGTGAGCAGAGATGTTGCAGCAGTGCAGTCGCTTGGATCCTGTCGATCTGCCCCACTCGAGATGTTTGTAACGGACAAGTAGCCCTGCGTCACAATGGCGTTGACGTGGACGTGTTTGTACAATGCGAACGCGGAAGAGACGTTCCTGTGGTCGCATAGAGATGTGGCAGTACCTAGAAGGAACGGCACCGGTAAGGATAGATGCACGTCACTATACACACAGTACGTAGTTCCGGCTCCTCTAGTACATTGCTCAGATACAGGACCTGGATAACCAATCCATGTTTCGTCAAGTACCCAACACACAAGTCCTCTTCGCTACGCACACGTCAGCGAATAAATCTACAGGATGCACCTAGACAAGCCCGGAGCTGACACCGGTTTATTCACCACTGATGAAGTGCGTCCTCGGACCAGACCGTGTAAATCTACGTCCCGAAAGATTGCTTTCTATGCACATCAGTACAAGAAGCCCCCGAATCTTGCAGCTGGCTTCCGCTCTTTAGATCTTGCACACGAGACTCCTGCTCGTGCCAATCTGGTGGCAGACAACATCACCACCGATGGTTTCAATGTTGCACTGGAGACCTGGGGTGGATCAACCATGTACTCAGCCAGCGCTACATGGATTGAACACAAGTCTAATGCTCGCGAGTGTCAGTTCGGACAATTCGATACTCAAGATCCATCTGTAGGAAGAAAAGGCCTGGAGAAGGAGACGTCGAGGAAGATCAAATTTGGCCGACCGTTCATTGGAGATTGCGAGGTCGTGTGCTGGCTGAACCGCATCGACATGGTGGGTGGTGAAACCAACTACCGCGTTCGCGCATATGCGACAAATGTGAGCCGACATGGCTTCACTGCTCACATCGATACATGGTCCGACAGTGTGTTGAATGGAGCTGCAATGTGTTGGATTGCATTTCCTAAGAACAAACCATTCGTTCAGTGTGGGAGCTTTTCCACTGCAGACGTACGCAGCTGGTCAAATCCTAAGCCAGAGAACAACGCCCGAATCAGCTTCAAAGACGGAGTCTTCGAGCCTGGCAAGAAGCCAACGGTGTTGGTCGCCCTGAACATGCTTGATCTGGCTGGTAATTCTGATCTTAGGATTGGTGTTGACGCAGATCAAGTGACAGCTGAGGGTTTTAGGTGGCACTTGAACACTTGGGGCGACAGTACGTTGTATTCTGCTGGAGCAAGTTGGATAGCCCTGGGGTTTGCATAGTTGCAGATGATTGAAAAGTGTCACCAGGCTAGCATGCCAACACATGGCAACGCACACGAGCGAATCCAGGACGATTATCAGGTCGGGTGTCAATTATGTGGGGCCGATCTCTGTATAAGGGAGGTACGACCCAACGTCGGGTAGACAAGGCATTCACGCAGCAGAGAATGATAATGGAGAGCGGTCATTCACTGGCTCCACTATGTGTAATCATGGTGAACTCGATTCGCGAGCGACTGATCAATAACACATGAAGTCATTACTTCGGTGAGTTCTCCATTGGCAGGCGCGTGGGCACCTCACGTCAAGTTCAATTCACAACATCATAAGCTTATTGTGACTTTCTAATTTAGCATACAGGCAATAAAATGGGCGGCTCCTTGTTATCTACAACACTCCTCCTTTCTTCTATCAGCCAAGGATTCACAATCATCGACCAGTCAACAAGATCAATACAATCTGTCAATCACTCCTTCCTTCGCAACATCCTCTCTTCAGACTATCGCCTCATAAACCGCTCGATAACACAAATGTCTCCTACCATCAGTGAACCTGGGATAAAATTTGCGCAGACCGACGACCAACTCAATCATCTCGTCCAGGCCTCAGATCTTTCCGGTACCACGGGCAGAGCTACCTCAATATCCGAGTCTCTGGAAGACACCTCTATTGCTTTGGGCATCAATCCATCGAGTGAGAACAAACATTCACCCAAAGAAGTCCGGTTCAGTGAGAGTGTCACAGTCATCGAAGTGCCACACATGCAGCTTCCGGAAGCATCCCACGTCACCTTCGACGACAGTATTGTCGACATTGACACGGCCAGCAACAGCGCAAAGACTACGGGATTGAGTCAATCACCTGGCAAGCACGTCCGCTTTGGTTGTCTTAAACAACCTAAGCAACCTCTCTCTCACGGTCTTTCCCTTCTCCGAATCCTCAAACGCCGCACGATAGGATATCTACCCTCAGATTCACTCAAAACCAAGAAACGTGTGAGGTTTGGCGCTCTGAAGTGTCAAAAGGTTAGGCAAGCCGGTATTGTGCTCGGCTATCGTGACACGGCCTGGGACGAAGCAGAGACGAGACGCACATTCAAGCGTGAGATTCTGAGACAGAAGGCACCGCAACCCCTGAGTTCGATCGACGAAGCAGAGGATGGAGACGAATGGGATTCTACATAAACGAGTGCATGCATACGGCGTTGGAATGACATTTGGAGGAAAGTAAGCAAACAACCTGTTGATAAAAGATACGTCTAGCAAGGCGTTGACTGATTGAATCGTTCGAGGCGGAGATGTTGCAAGGACATCGTCATGTGCATTTGGAAACCCGAGGTGTTGTGCTACAAAGCATCTCTGCAAACAAAACGAGTACCCGAATTTCGAATGACTCGTGTATCTCTGGACCAATCGTGTAAATCTTGCCATTGCGTTTCCACGTTATATGATACCACTAAAGTGAACGATGGAACCGAAAGCGGTATACGGATATATGCATTAACTCCGCCTGACGCAAGTTCCACAGGGTTCCACAACACCAGATGTTGACAAAACATACACTTACACACACATCCTGAACCCTATCTACCACCCCCGCTCTCCGTCTTCGTCGTCGTCGTCGTCGTTTCTTTTCAACCTAATGAAGCGACCGCAACAATGGCGCACATAGCAGAAGCCCTAAAAGAGCAAGGAAACGCCCTCTTCCGCGCCAACGACTTCGCGGGCGCCGAAGCAGCCTACACATCCGCCATCACACGCAACCCACGCAACCCCCTCCTCTTCACCAACCGAGCCTTCGCACGCCTGAAGCTCCAACGCTGGGAGGGCGTCATAGACGACTGTCTCAAGTCCATCGAGCTGACCAACCACAACAACGCCACCACGGGGAAGGAGGGCTTCAACTTCAAGGCGTGGTATTATCTCGCCCAGGCGCAACTGGCACTGCACCACCCCAACGAGGCGCTGGCGTCTGCGTTGAAGGCGTATGAGCAGCTGCTTGACCCGCCGGCTGCACAGGTCGCCAAGGCGGCGGGCAATCTGAGTACGGTGTCTGCGTTTGTGCTCAGGTGCAAGAAAGCGAAGTTTGCGGCGCGCGAACGCGAGAGGTTGGTTAGGAGGGGGGATGTGCTTGCCGAATTGGAGGAGGCGCTCGAGTCGAGGAAGAGGGGGGAGTTGAGCGGGATAGAAGGGCGTCTCCAAGCTGGTGAGCTTGGGGTGGTGGAGGCGCAGGAGCGAAGGCAGGAGGTACTTGATGAAGCGGAGAAGAAGGTCGAGGAGTTGAGGTCTGTGTTTGCGGTTGCGGACCCGGGGAACCATGAGGCGAGGGAGGTGCCCGATTATCTGGTTGATACTATAACTTTTGAGATTATGGTGAGTTAAAAGTTTCGTTTTTCTTTTTCTTTGGGCTTGATGGGGGATGGGATGATGGGCTGATGTTGTGGTTACCGCATAGCATGACCCCGTCGTCACAAAGACGGGACATTCGTACGAGAGAGCAACATTGCTGGAGCATCTCAAGAGGAGTGCTACGGATCCTTTGACGAGGGAGCGACTTACAGCGGCGGATTTGAGACCGAATGTTGCGCTTAGGCAGACGCTCGAGGAGTTTTGGAAGACTGCGGGCAGTTGGGCGGTGGAGTGGTAGATGGACTAGAAGACATTTGCATATTGTAGAGCGTGGCGTTCAGCGAAAGGGTTGCATTGCATTTGATTATGATACCCAGATTGCCTTTGATAGAATCTGACACCATCGAGACTCGTCTATACGAAGTCGTTCATCCAAAACCTGCCATACTGTACGCCAATTGACCTTGGTATCACCATGTTCTCAACTCCATATACGCCATAAGTATCCGCCCCCCACCTTCTCACACGCTCATCTTCATGGCAATGCCTTTATGAGGGTCGTAGCCGAGGACCTTGAAATCGTCCACTTTCCAGCCATCAATGTCAACTAGACCCTCCTTTTCAATGACGAGCTCTGGAAAGGGTCTCGGTGTCCGTTCAAGCTGGACCTTCAAGGCATCGATGTGGTCCAGGTAAACATGAGCGTCACCCATGGTGTGGGTCAGGGTTCCAGGCAGCAGGTCCGATGCTTTGGCCAGCATGTGGGTGAGTAAAGCGTAGGAAGCTATGTTGAAGGGAACGCCCAGGCCCATGTCGCAACTTCGCTGGTACAAGATGGTGTGCAGGACTCCGCGCTTGGACCCATCAGGCCTGATTGGGGCATTGGCAGGAAACGAGACGTAGAATTGTGCAAACATGTGACAGGGTGGTAGAGCCATCTTCTTGAGGTCAGCCGGGTTCCAGGCGCTCAGGATGATCCGTCTGTCATATGGGTTCTCCTTTAGCTTCCTCACCACTTCTGCCAGCTGGTCGACACCTTGACCAGTGTAGTCGGTCTTGGCGTCGACATACTCAGCGCCAAAGTGTCGCCATTGGAAGCCGTAGACAGGACCCAAGTCTCCTTCTTCACGGTGGCCGAGGCCGACCGAGTCGAGGTATTGACGCGAACCATTGCCGTCCCAGATCTTGATGCCTTGCTCGCTGAGGGGTAGAGAAGTGGTGGTGCCAGCGACGAACCAGAGAAGTTCTGCAATGACAGCGCGGAGGAAGACTCGCTTGGTGGTCAGGAGGGGTAGGATTAATTTGCCAGTGTTGGCATCTGAAAGGGCGAACTTGAGCTGAGGGGGAGCGAAGATGGATTGGGTGCCTGTGCCTGTCCTGGATTGGCATCAGTGTATGAAGATGATATGAGCGGAATGCGATTGAGTGATCACCTGTCGGGTCTGTGTTCTCCACTGTCTAGGATGTTCCGGATGAGGTCGAGGTACTGGTATTCCTCGTGCTCGGGATGTTGGCGGGTGACATGGCGTGTTGGCTGTGTTGATTGGGCCTTGAGAGAGACTTCTGAGCCCACATCTATTGCCGCTGGCGACATGATTGATTCTGTTTGATCTCGGATTGATCTATGTGTGCAGTACTTCGTATAAGATATGTACAGTATGGAAGACAAGGTGACATACAAATAGTGGAAACCGAAAGTCGCGTCCAAACACGAAGACGCGTTAAGTGGCGGCATCTTGGCAGTCGAGAATTATGGCGTCACTCAGCTGCACAAGCCGACGTGCACAAAGAAAGTTGCATAGGTGGTTGTGCGTCAGATTGAGATTGCACAAGCATGTGAAGACAGTCTCGAGTCCTCTTCTCCGTCTACACCCATCTTCCACCCACCCACCACCTTTCCCTTTGCCTAACGTCTACCATGGCTGGTTTCAACCCGAGCATGCGCGACTATGCTCTGGACATCACCTTTGGCATCGCCTCCATCGGCGTCGCCCTCTTCTTCTACGGCCGTCTGATGAGCTACATTGAAGACAGCCAATATGGAAATAACGAGTCCCGCTCCAGTGCTCAACAAAAAGCCACGGCTGCCTATAACCGCCTCTTCACCGTCTTCACTGGCAACCGCGACGACCAGGATGCTGATAGCGACAAAGATGTCGCCGAAGCCGAGCTCAGCGCCAAATCCAGACTTAGCGAACTTGTCCTCAACTCTTATGAGCAGAGCATCGCCATGGACGTCGTCGCCCCCTCAGAAATCCCTCTCTCCTTTGATGACATAGGCGGTCTTGACGGCATTATCGAAGAGCTGCGCGAGTCGGTCATTTATCCCCTCACCATGCCCCACCTCTACGCTGGCAACAGCTCTCTCCTGTCTGCCCCTTCGGGCGTCCTTCTCTATGGCCCTCCTGGATGCGGCAAGACGATGCTGGCCAAAGCTCTTGCTCACGAGAGCGGCGCATGCTTCATCAACCTGCACATATCCACCTTGACGGAGAAGTGGTACGGTGACAGCAACAAGCTCGTCAGCGCCGTCTTCAGTCTGGCTCGCAAACTGCAGCCTACCATTGTATTCATCGACGAGATTGACGCCGTCCTAAGCCAACGGAGAAGTGGCGAGCACGAGGCATCTGGCATGGTCAAGGCCGAGTAAGACGTACTTGCATACACTTCCGCTTCACATGCTGATATATCATCACCAGATTCATGACCCACTGGGATGGCTTGACTTCGGCAAACTCGACTGGCGAACCACAACGCATCTGCATCTTGGGCGCTACAAATCGCATGCAGGACATTGACGAAGCCATTCTCCGCCGTATGCCCAAGAAGTTCCCTGTACACCTGCCCAACGCTTCGCAACGCCGTTCCATTTTCGCCCTCACTCTACGCCAGACCAGACTCGACACCGACCCGGCCAAATTCAACCTCGATGTCCTGGTCAAGCTGAGTGCCGGCATGTCTGGAAGTGACATCAAAGAGGCATGCAGAGATGCTGCCATGGTTCCCGTAAGAGAGTCCATCCGCAAGGCACGCGCCAGCGGCATCGGCATGCAAAACGTCAAGGCCGACGCCGTCAGAGGTCTACAGACGGATGACTTCTTTGGCCGAAGAGGAGGTGTTCCGCAGCTACAAAGGGAGCCCGACGTGGACGAGTGGGAGGCTAGGACCAGCCCCGAGACTCAATCAGATACCACCGAGGAGGTTGAAGACTTTGAGGACGCCGAACCTACTCGCAACTAACCAATTGTTATATTCAGAACAATAATGACACTCGACCACGGAAATATGATCGGCATGAGATGCACAACCCGCCAACGACGATAAAGTTGAAGCTACCCCACTGTCTAACGGTCGACCATTCGTCTGTCCTTTCGTCCACGGCTACTTGAATGCGCTTCTTGCCCCGCCAGTGCTAGTCGAACACTTTCCTATTAATACTCATACTTATCAACATACCGAAGCGGCAAAGGAATTAGTAGACGACATGGCACCAAACATCACTCTCTACTTCTTACAGGCTTCGCGAAGCATCCGCACAGCATGGCAGCTCGAAGAGCTCGGCCTAGATTACAAAGTCGAGTTCTCAAACCGCGAAGGCAATGCGGCGCCAGCACACTTTAAGCAAAGCTCGGGCGACTCTTTGGGCAAATTCCCATATCTCATGGATGGAGACATCGGAGTGGGCGAGAGTGGAGCAATCGCACAGTAGGTATGCGACGCTGGATGCTGCATCACAGTGGCTGACGATGCATGCCTGTGCAGGTATCTCTGCGATAACTACGACGTCGACCATCGTCTCCTCCCTACAGACAAGGCCAAGCGTGCGCAAGTGCAGCGCTGGTCGTATGCTTCAGAGGGAACATTTGGACTTCACGGCCTCGCCATTCTTTACGCCCGCTGGTTCGGTTCCGAGCATACTGCGGCAGTCGAAGCAATCAGCGAAGGCTTGAGCGTGAACATTGGCAAAGACATGGACTTCCTTGAGAAGGAGCTCAACAAGAATGGGACCAAGTTTCTCGTTGGAGACAACGTGACTATGGCGGATTGCATGATGCTTTTCAGCATACAATTCATACTTGCGCGAGAGCTGGGCACAAAGGGAAGGAAATGGGAGAGGGTCAACAAATGGATTCAGGACTGTGAGGCTACCGACAGCTACCAGAGGGCGGTCAAGAAGACGGGCCATACTCTGTTTCCCAAGAAGTAGATTTCCTGTATAGAGGTAATCTTGTACAAACATGCCGCATCAATGGCGTTTCTATATGCAGCTCATATGTGTACTACAATTCAACAGAACTGCATGAGAGTGTTGGACAGGTCCAGGTCGCAATGTTGAGTCCCACAAATGCACCTCGTGTTGGCGCATGACGTAGATGTACAGTGATTGTTGACCCTGCAGAAGACCGCCTGTGCCCTGAAAGATTGAGAGGCTCAGGGCGGGGCCTTCACACGTGCCACCATCAGGTTAATTGATGAGAGCTTCAAGCTTGACCAAACATACCTTAGCACATACACACTCTTACCGTCTTCACACCCAACCGAAAATCAAACACACTTACCGCATTCACCATGGTCGCCCAAACTGCCGAGTTCAAGAAAGCCGTCGAGGACAGCCGCAAGCTTCAGGCAAAGCCATCAGACAATGAGCTCCTCGAGGTAATGTCCCCTCATACTCCCAGCCCAACCTGACCCAACCCAGCCCCAACCCAACAAGAACAGCAGCAAGCTTCGAAAAGAGCATTGCGACTGACGTCTTGTACAGCTCTACGGCCTCTTCAAGCAAGGAACTCAGGACCCTCCATTTGAGCAGTCCGAGGCTCCTGGCATGTTTGACCTCAAGGTATGTTTATCCTACTCTCTTCCTCCTACTCTCTTCCTTCCTCCCTCCTTTCCTCCCTTCTTCGTTCTGGCCACGTGAGGAGTGATAAGACGACATCCACTAATGTACACGGTCACAAAACAGGGCAAGGCCAAGCGCAAGGCATGGGAGAAGCTCGTAAACGAAAAGGTCTCCCCCGCGGATGCTCAGAAGAAATATGTCGCCCTCGTCGAGTCGCTCAAGAAGAAGCACGGTTACAGCGGTTGAACACAATGAACTGTTTTTTCGCTTTTTAATCATACATACCACTTGAAGGGCTCTGCAATGAGCTCACATATACTACGGCCGAATTTGCACCACTGCATCGCTTTTGGGGATGTGGAATTGATGTCGTTGGTGGTGAAAGTGTTGCTGGCGTGATTGTGCTTGCTTCGCTTCATTGCTGTTTTATCATCTTTGTCCACAATGTCCTCGAATATTGAGGATGCCTCTTCTTGTGCGGGAAAGAATGTCTGCCATGTTACGCATAACACCCCCTTCACACCCTCGCCTCATAGCCCGGCCACACAACACCGTGTCTATCAGGTGTCAGATGAGCTTGCTCAGCACACCACGGTTTGTCACCATTCCCATAACTTGTCAAGGGTAAATCATACGGCATCCTCAACCCCACCACCTTGTTGATTTTCCCTCCCACATCCTCCTCGATGTCAACACCATTCTTGCGGAAAGCAGGACACATGACCACCTCCTGGTCCCTACTGTCCGCGAACAGCCCAGGCCACACCACAACCCCAATCTCATACGAAGCGATTCCCACCCTGCCGTCTTTATTTCCCAGTTCGCCCCATGCTTGTTTCGATAGATTGGCAGACGTGATCATCGCCCAATCTATCGTCTTACACTTGATGTCCGCGAATCTGATATATGTCTTTATATGAGGCGCTGCATGATGCCGACCTGCTTCACGCACCCCCTTTTCCTGTTGTACTTCTGCTGCAGCTCCTCCTCCTCCGCCGCCGCCGCGGCCGCTGCCAGTAGTCCACCTATGAAGCATGGGTTTCATCATCTCAAACTGCTTTTGTTGCGCTTTCGACCCTAATTTCAGGTGGATGGAGCTGCCAGAGGCGTACCCATCGAGACTATTGCGGACTTCGTCCTCTGTGGGAAACACAATCTTCATGGTAGGCTTCGAGGTTGCCGCTGCTGTTGACTTGACAGACTTGTTGATGGGAGTAGATGGGACCAATTCAGACGGAGAAGAAGAAGAGGTCGTCGCTAGCACTTCGAAGAAAGCATTCATCCATTTCTCGGGCAGCGTTCCTATTGATGATATTTGCACATGGATGCATGGGTCTGCGCTGGGAGACGGTGGTATAGACTGGAGAATCTGTTGCAGCCCTGGCCAGCCCCATGCTGTAGAGGTGGGAGAAGGCAAGGGCTGTTTCGCATTCGGTGTGCTTGCGATGAGTGCGGCACGAACGCTGGAAAAGTCATATTGGCAGAGCTGCTCTCGTAGATTTCGCAGCCGCCCTTCATATGCTTCAAGATAGCGGAGAAGGTCCGTCTTGAAGCGTAATCCAGATCCCAGTGCATGCGAATCTGTATGTGGTAACAAAGATTGGTCTTCTGGCCCTGACAATGGAAGCAGTGGGGACTTCCACACTGCCTGACATAGATTCGTCCAGTCTTGGGCTATCATGTTGGCAGTGTGTATAATCACCTGCGCGCAGTCATCATGACGGATCAAGACCAGCATCTTGGAGTGATGTGTCCCGAACATTTGAGGCATGTGAGCTGTTATGAGCTTGACATTGGGCCATCTCTCAGCGTCCTCCTGGAGATTGGAAACACAAATATTAAATTACTGCCTCTCTCGTAATATTGAAGTAGGCAGTGCAGTAGTGAAAGAAAGGAAATTAGATGGACGTATGGCCAGAAAGCTCTCCTTGAAGGGCTGGCTTCAAACACACGGGCTTGTTTCAAAACTTACCTCGAGTCTTATACGATGCGTATCCTCTTTTCTCCACGAGCCGTGTATCACGTTCGCTCGAACAAGACTGCGAACGTCGTCGTCGAGATGGCTCCTGGATACGTCCATTAGCCTTACCGTATCAGACTACTGGTCTTAGTGTCGGTCATTACATTATGACATCAATATCATGCAAGTAGTTGAAGTTCCAGACTTCCTTGAGGAGTGGATCACCAAGGATCTCCCTTAGACTGGTGGTGTCCACATTGTCAGTGGCTGGAAGGTCGCGTATTTCGGTCAGTTGTATAGGAGATGAAACTGATATCATGGTTGACTGAGGCTGGTTTATCTCCAGCGGCTTGGCTGTATCCTTTTTGCGCAACAATGGAGGAGGTGAGATGGGTGCTAAGGTAGATGTTGTTTTGCCGGATGGTCCATGAGGCGTGGTTTCATTGACAGCATCGTGCTCCCTCTCGATGCTAAGTTTTTGTCGTTTGAAAGGGCGCTCTTGGCCAGAGACATCTTCATCTTCAGCCTTCACCATCTTCACGACGAGACCAAAGTATACAAGGTATGCAGACTATGGCGGTAGTGAAACCGAGTGTAGTGGATTGTGACCAGTTCAGTGAGCGTCGCTAGCGCACTGCATCAGGTATTTGCCAAGCCTCGCTTATGGACCCTGAAATCTTGTAGATTTATAGATGCTCTCAGCCACCACTCCTCCCATCAAAACACGGTCGGTTAGCTCAGTTGGTTAGAGCGTGGTGCTAATATCTTCCTTGTATACGGCACGCCAAGGTCGCGGGTTCGACCCCCGTACTGACCATCAAACTCCTCTTTTTGCTCGATCTACAGACATTTTGGGAGATCCCGGGAGCATTCTCGTGCTTTTTCGAGCAGAATCAACAATTTCGCTCTCTTGTTGCCTTTTGAACCTTTTCCCCTTGCCTGGAGTGGGTACGTTTAATAGCTTCGTCCCTCCGCATCGCATCAACTAGAAAGAAGTGGATATTTGTTTTTGTCACGATTTTGCAAATTTTCTACATCTCTTCAATTCAAAAGCCGGGCAGAACTTATACCTCGCTCGTATCATACCAGGTAGGATAGCTCTGATACCTGTGTAATCACCGTTTGAAGCTCTGGGGTTAGCAAGGTATCGATCTTTAATGTGGTCCGGCGTGGGCTCGACTACAGGGCGACCCTGTTCTTATCTGCAATATTACACGACTGCTATGCATATTCGTCTCGATCGGAAACTATATCTGCTACTGTGTCTGTATGCCCGTTATGGGCTCTTATGTAGTCATACGTACGTGGCGCATGATGTATCGCTCATGCAGCGGTGTGATACGGTGTTTGTTTTCTGGTGGGTGGTTCAGCCCATGCTCTACATAAACACCCCGACCAATCCATGCCATAACCGGTCAGTGAAGTATCATGCACTCCATGCACTCCATCGTCCCGTCCACTGACCTGCTCGATCCTGGTCCTGCCCAAGCCAGGCTAAGCCTATCAAATACAAGCACGCTAGGATGCATTGCACAGCACACGCGGTTGCGTGCTGACCGGTCCACAACATGTGCTTATGGCTCACGGATTGCAGCCACGTACGACCTGTATTGTAAGCCCATTGGAAGAGCAAGGATAGCTGCATAGTCTTATCATCCTTTCCTGATGTTGGCGCCTTTGCAAATACTATAAGTCGCGCTCACTATCTCTTCTCACTCCAACCTTCTTATTTTCGCTCTTCAGCCTTTTATCAGTCATATCTCCTTCACGAACCACAGCGTATCATGTCAGGTAGTACCAACACTTGGTCCACCAACTTCACACCCGAGTCAACCCCACCAAGTCTCAATATGCCCGAGCACCAAGCCACAGTGGAAGATGACTGGGGTTCCTGGGGAGTGCAAAAGCAGAAGAAGAAGAAGAAGAGCAAGAAGCCAGCATTTGATTTCTCACCGATCATTGCATCTCCACCTCCCAGCCCGCCAAAGATAGATGCGCCCCAAAGCTCTGATATCCACGATCAAACGACAACATCGGGAAAACCTGTCGATGCGAAGCAATCAGACACCAAGGCCTTTGAGGAACTGATCATGGCATTGACTGAGAGACTTGGACATTTGGAATCGAAGTTAGAAGGTAAAATCAGCCATAACGTGCCCACCTTTCCCCCACCACCTGCTCCCTTCTTCGAGCCAGCCAGAGCAGGCACACAGCCCCCCAACACCAAAGCTGGTCCGCCCTCGACCCGGAAGAACAAGACCAGTTCATGGGATGACATCCCTGTCATAGATTCGTGGCCTGAGTCGAGTTCGAAGCCCAGGGCGTCACTAAAGGCCTTCAACTCGTCAATATCTCCAAAGATGATGTCTCGCCCATACTGGTCACCAGAGACAAAATCATTCCACCTGCCTCCTCCGCCACCACCTCCGATCGGGACCATAGAGCCAATGGAAGACAGTACGACACTGACTGACGATCGTTCTCGTTCTCGGTCTAGACCAACCAACCGCCGCCACAGACGCTACTCCAGTTCCCGCTCTCGTAGCCCATCACTCTCGAGCGTGAACAGCTCCATCATCAACGACAACATAGTAAAAGCAACCAGCCATGCTGATCTGATCCTCTGCTCCGAGAGCGGCGAGGTCTTCCAAGAAGACATGACAAGCACCATCCTCCCTTTCAACCGCCAAGTCTACGTCTCCTTCCACGACGCCACAAGCGTAGACTTCAACTACTACCTGCTCTTGCTGAAGTATGCCCAGCCGGATCACTGGTACACCAGTCTGGAACAAAAGACTTTGCTGTCGATCGCAGATGCCGAGACGATCGCACGTAAGCTGGGACGACCGGTCGACGTGGTTCAGATCCAGGCATACATGTCGTCAAACGACAAGGGAGCTTGTCCGCAGCCGTCCTCGTTTCCTCGCGATTGCTGCGGACCCCATGAAAGCAGTAGCGGCAATGGCACCGCCACTCGCATCAATGCCGGTCTGGCACTGAGGCTCTTAGACGACGACCCGGTGTGCGAGTGCAAGCAACAAATTCGTGTTCCAGGCGATCATTCAAGAAAATGTCGCTGCAGAATCAAGTCCTGCTCTCATGGGGTTGATAATGGCGGCCAGGAAAAGAAGGCTTGGTACCCATGCACCGCCTGCTTTTGTGAAGGACGACTACCTAGGTCAGAGTGTCAAGAGTTGATGTATCTTTCCGTGCTTCAGGCCTTCCAACGCGACATCTTCAATCCTGCCAGTGTGGGAACGCCACTCTACAAAGTGGTGCGTACAGGATCGAGGCAGGCTGCTGCTGCCCAAGCCTTTTACGACGCGGGCGCCATGGGGTGGTCTACTGTGTTTGTGTGTGCGGTGCCTGCGACGGCTTCCGTGTTGTCGGAAACAGAAGGGGTGCTGGATGTGGTGGGATTGCGGCATGCGCGCTCGATTGACGAGGCTTTGGTTCATGAGGATCATTACCACAAGGAATGGCTGCGTGTGCTGTACTGACGGGAAGGTGTGCGCACAACACTGATGTTAGGAAAGGGGCATTTATGATGTTCATGTTCTACTTCATGATTGATGATCAGCTCTTTAATTCTCTAGTCATATCTACACTCCCATCGTGTGAGTCTTTATCGCTCAGGTGGATATTATTGAGCAAGTCTCATCCCATTGTAGTGAGTTCTCATCCAGTAGCCTTACGCCAACCCCCTCCTTCGATCACCTAGATTACCCAGTGGTGAGCTGTGAAGCCCCTGCATGTCGTCAGCACTGTCGTAGACACCTGGTGGAGGGCTTTCCATTGTTGGAGATAGTACAGGGCTGACGGCGATCTTGGGTCTGCTCTTGAATACACTCGCATACTCCGCATCCTCGGAGAACATCATGTCCTTCGGCGTTGTCTCAATCCCAGCGTGTTGCGATCCGCTGTTCTCATCGTCTGCGGCTACATACGTTTTTGACTTGATAGGCGTCTCAAACTGGTTGACAGGATAAGATACGCTTTGCCGTGATGCTTTCTGTTGGCGCCTCTTGAATTCTGATTGAGGACCAGAAGTGGCAAAGTTCACTGATTGCCGTGTGCGATCTAGGAGCGAGAATCTCCTATCGAGAGTTGTGGACGGCGCCGTAGGGTTCGTATTGTTCGTTCGTGGCTCAGCAGTCGACGCAGATGGAGGAAATCCAGATAGGTCCGTGCTGTCCAAAGCCATCGACATGCGTGCTCTTGCCGCAAGTGTAGAGCTGGGCTCTGAGGCTATGTCAGTGAGGCTGTCAGGTGGAGGAAGATGCAGGCCGATGTCATGAGGCTTTCTGTCAGGACCGTCTAGGCTACCATGTGTGTCTTCAGGGTTGTAGCTGCGGGCCAGGGATGATCCTTCCAATTCGCGTCGATTTATGGATGGTTTTGGAACGACGTTACTGGAAAAGCTTCCACTGCTCGAATCAGGGCCTACCACGCGCGCAGCTGAGGGCTGTGATGGTGGACTGCCTGACGACGTTCCGGCAAGCTTGATGGGAGAAAACAGATCAAACTTGGGGTTTCGTGATAGGACGGACTTTGTGCCATCAGGTTGAGCAAATATGGGTGCAAATGAATGTCGAAGATCTTGATAGGACGATCCTTTCACTGGATTCCTTTCGAGTTGTTTGACAGGAGGCACTATTCTTCGCCTCCTGCGCTGCGTAATCTCCGAGACATTGTGCAACATATTCTCAATGATGTGTTCGTACTTTGGGATAGGACAGTCGCCTTCAGTGCCTGGCCGTCGGTGACCCGCACTTCCTATGCGAATCTCCTGATGCTTATTGAATTGCAATACCTTGTTCGTGGCTGATTCGGCTTGAATTTTGACATCGGCTGGCCGACTTGTGGTTTGCAACTGGTCAGTGTATTGGCTCCATCTCGTCAGCCGGCGATTCTGCTCTTCCAAGGCGGCTTTCAAAGTATCCAGCAGGACTGGCTCATTTTCGCGCGATAGGAACAGCCCAGTCTCCTGAAAGTTCTGCAGAGCATCGAGGTAAATTGAACTTTCACCTGCGCTCTCACTAGCAGCCTCATCTTTTCCGAGTAGCAGCTGTCTTCCTTGAGTTGAGCCAGCCCAATTTCGTTGAACCTCCGTGTGCATTATGTTAGCAGAGTCGGGTGATAGTGACTTTTTAAGACACTGCTGTGCGGCAGAAATGTCCTGATAACTCTGCCGCACTATGCGCTGTTGCTCTCGCATCACGGAGTCGAAAGCCTGATACATGGACCTGCACACCTTCCGGCGTTCCTTGCAGGTCTGTAACGAAGCACGATGAGCCAAGATAAGAGGTAGAGTAGTTTTAGAATCGATGAGTCTGAGATTATCGGTGGAGCCGAGTATCTGTGCAATCGGAGGAGATTGATTCTGCTTTATAGAGCGGACTCTCTTCTTCAAGACAGTGGCAGAGAAGATGAAGAGAAGTTCTTCAAACTTTTCACCTTTGCACTCGTCGAGCATGGTCTTTCGCAAGGTTACTTCTCGCCCGAGCAGCCCACTTTTTTTCAAGTCATTGAAGCAGCGAAACAAGGCAGCCCGAAGATTGATGGACTGCAGTGGCTCTAAGGGTGGAAAGAAAGGCTGTAATTTCTACATGGGAGAATGAGAATGGTTCCCCTTGGAGTCTCTGTACTGGACAACATACTTCTCTGGTCAGGGCGGGATCCAAGATTTGGAACAAGCGATATAGCAACCACTCAACAGAAGATACACGCTTTCTCTGATTCTGAGCGGCATCTTTGGTATCAAAGGTCTTAGCATCAACAATCGGCCAATCTGGAAGTTTATCTAGATTCAATAGGCGAACATTGGATAAGAACAGATTAATGTTTGAGGCGGTAAGTGACTTTGAATGTTGAGCAGGCCTTGACGAGACGTTGGAGGTCGTCGATGCCGCTACCGACGGCGGGCTAAACATGTTTCGACAACCTTCGTATGTCACGAGCTGTATTGGACATCAACGTTAAGTATCGGTAGTGGATACCAGCATGCGTGCTTCAGAGGAACAAGCGACGAACGACAATCGCATGGGCAGGCGGGTGCAGCCGCTTTGTGAAACTCTGTTGACAAACGCCGCGACAACAAACCGCACCACACCTGTACTTTAACAAGACATTGATGAGGCAACCAGTCTGCTTGATTGCACCTTTTAAACTTGATATTATCCGCACATCACCATATAAAGGCTAGAAGATTGCGACAGGATCGCCTTGCTTTCCTACCAACCTAAATAACCTACTTTGGCTGCGCAGACATGGCGCCAAGCGTGGTAGAGGCAGAAGTGACAAATGGTTCACCGAGTACGCCTGGAATAAGTGGCTCATGCGCAAAGGGAATCGAATCTAACAGACTCTGTAGACCCAACTTCAGGGCTGCTGAAAAACACGGAGACGAATGAAGCTCGCTGGACTCCCCAAACTGGTATGTCGTGTGGCCGCACCGTGCAGGACAGGGCAACTCAGAGGCTGACTGGGCTTGATTAAGTCATTTCGCAATTGTCAGTGGAGCCGCAAACAAATACCTCCTCTCCAGTTCCTTTTTTCCATCTGTTAGAACGCCTCAAGACCACCAAGCGCGAGGGTTGGCGGAGGTTTGGCATTGTCCATGGCGAGTCAATATCGGATCACATGTACCGCATGTCTATCCTAACCATGCTTGCCCCTGCCTCGCTATCGTCAAGAATCAACGTTCCCCATTGTACCAGGATGGCCCTCATACACGACATGGCCGAAGCGCTGGTCGGAGACATCACCCCCGTCGATGGCATTGCCAAGCCCGAGAAGAACAGAAGGGAGGCCGAGACTATGGAATACATATGCAAAGATCTGCTAGGCAAGGTTGGGGGCGGTCTTACAGGACAAGACATACGTGCCATCTGGCAAGAATACGAGGATAGCGAGACGTTGGAGAGCAAATACGTTCATGACATTGACAAGGTCGAGCTTCTGCTCCAGATGGTGGAGTATGAACGTTCTCACCAAGGCAACATAGACCTGGGCGAGTTTTCGTGGGTCGCTCAGAAGATTGTGCTGCCAGAAGTCAAGAGCTGGTGTGATGATATTCTACAGGAAAGAGCCGACTTCTGGACCAAGTTAGGCAAGACACCCTCCGGCAGCCACTTGAGCGAGACGGAAGAGAAGCAACACGCCGAATATTACTCCAATTCACCATCCAACGCATAAGTCTGAGCAAGCTCAGGCACGCCCATGGTGGACAGCAGGAGTCGCGCGGCACCGGGAGACTCAAGCCAGCATTCGGCTAAGCTTGCTAGCGCTTGTGGAGATTAATACAGGCGATTATGAATCCATGAGTATCCATTCTTGTACGACCCTGCAGCATATGTGCATCGTCTACCTGATTGGACATGGTCGCATGACATTCGCGAGGCTAAGCGGATATCAAGATGTGGAAGCGCCGCGCCCGTCACACAATCCTGCGACATGTCAATAACAACCTCTTCTCCGGCCACATGGCTCTCAGTTACCTTAGGCAGCCCGATACGTCTGACACCTATCAATATGCCCTATTTCCCCGCTTTTGTTTCGTCACTTTAGCTCGTGCCTATGTTTGATGATGAGAATACAGTACTTGAGCCGCACCAAAGCGGATTCTCATATTTCTCCGTGTGTGGAAGCATTTCCCACAATATGATCACAGTCAAGCAGCTATACATATTGGTACCTGTAGTTTCGCACCCCTCGCGTTCTACCAGCTTCGACCAGCATATACACTACCTTATAATCGTGCCTACTGGTTCAGAATTTTGGTCTAATGAACGCTTATATCCCAGAGCCCCAGTCGCCATCGTAAGCCTGTGCTTGCTGGCAATTGTATAAAGCAAATAACAACCAGAAGGATAGTGCTTTGTGGCACCTTCAGCAAACATCATGCGCGGCAGCCTACAAGTTAGGAAGCCTTCAAGCGATGAGTCCCTGACTCCGACCACTAGTGATATTGTTGAAAGACCAAAAAGGAAACGAAGGAGCAGCGAAACGTCAGGGAGACAATATCCATGTCCAGAGGAAGGCTGTGGGAAGAAATATTCCAGAGCAGAGCATCTGTACCGACACCAATTGAATCGTATGCTGTTTATTATATTCCTTACGGTAGCCAAATTAACATATCATAGACGCCCCAAAGCGAATCTACTACTGCGAATTCAGCGGATGCGAGAGAAATTTTGTTCGACGGGATCTTTGTGCGAGGCATGAAAAACGACACACGAAAGTGAACTCCCATTTATCTAAGAGAAAAGTCTCGAAAGCCACGGCTTCTAATTCTCGGGGTTCATCACAATCCACGCTTGGGGGAGTGAGGCAGCAGTCATCGCCAACACTGGTTCCAGATCGTGATGACACCTTGTCCGCATCTACAGTTAACGCAGATGTCTTTGACACCTGTAAGCCGTCCGGAGGATCTTCAGATATAGCATGTGACCCACGCCTGTCAACTGACAATACACATTCTCGGAAAGTGCCCAGCCCGCCTCAAGTTGATACGAATTCTCTGCCGGGCATATGTCATGCCATAAACCATACGAGTCCGTCCACGCAGGTCACAGGAGAGCCCGGCGCGTATTCAGGCTTCAACCATGTGCAAGTACCTTCTACAGGTTCGAGGCCCCCAATACAACACCACGAAAGCCTCGAAAGTGCGAGAGCAAATCACTATTGCTTGCGACCACAACATTTGTCTGCCTTCAGAACATCTCAAGCTCCTCGTCTCGTCGATTCACTCAGTATGAATCATGACAATGCATATTATCTTTCTCGAAATCATCCACCAGGATCGTATCTGCCGCCATACAACATGGATAGATCTCGCACTGTGCCTACCAGCTCACCACTACTTCCATCTTTCGTATTTCCTCCTATGAATCCTTCGTATTCTAGTGCATTGAGGTCGGATTCAGTGACCTCGCTCGCAATTAAAAGCAGTACTTCGGAAAGTCAGCAATCAATTCAGACCGAACAACCCATGAGCGCCGCATCGCTAAGTTCCATGCAAGAAACGACCACTCTCCCAGTATTCAATCAGGAAATATTCAACCATGCGACCTTTAGAATGGATGATGAATTCATGGGCTGGCTCTTCAACGACGAGCAAAATCATCTAATGCATTCTCCAATTTCATATGATGGAGCAGATAAACACCAAGGCTACTCCAATGCTCCATATCAAGATCAGAGTATTGTTACGAATGGCATCCAAACAAAGCTTGTCCCCGACATTGCTCCGATACAAAGTGTGCTCGACAGTGGTCAGCCAGAATCAAAATTGAGTGTGAGTAAGGAAGCGAACCACAAGATCACTCACATGCTAACTTAACAAGGCCACAAGAAGAGAAAGTCTGCTAAAATTCATCCTGCAAGATTTCAAGGATGAAAGACATGCCGAAGTCACCGCACTTAGACGAAAGGTACTCCAAGGTAGCTACGACGATGAGCGGCATGTCTTGAGTTCTCGTATGCTGCAGATCTATATCAGCTCGTTCTGGCTGCACATACACAGTCAACTGCCTATCATGCATCGACCAACCTTCTGCGCAGAGACATGCCCTGACATACTACTTATTGCGATAATAACGCTCGGTGCATCGTGTCTGGAGGAAAGCCACGGTTACGAGGTCACACAGGCGTGCGCAGAGCTTTCATTCTTCCTGGCATGGCATGCTCGTCACTTGATCTTGAAAGATCCTGATTTCCTCCCACCCGCTAAACTCTGGGTCTTCCAGGCTCTACTTCTTCTCGAGATCTTTGAGAAGCTCTACAGTACGCGCACTCTGCACGAAAGGGCGCACGTTCATCATGCAACCACCATCACGCTGATGCGACGCGGAAGCTCCCTGATAGGAAGATCTGCCACTGATTTCCCGTTCGACGTATTCGATGCTACTAGGACTCCGCCTGGGCCGAATGGCTCGATCAATACGTCCGGACAGAACACAGCGGATGCATGGTGGAATCATTGGATCAGTAATGAAGCCACCCGACGTGCTGCTTTCGCCGCCTTTATATTGGACATCACGCATGCCACGTTGTTCGGACACTCTGCTGTCATGGTCGCTCATGAGATGCGCATTCCGCTACCCTGCGATGAAAGCCTTTGGTCAGCGAACACTGGGAAAGAAACCAGAAGGATGGAGCAGAGCCTGTCAAGTAAAGGGCTGGAACCTTTGACCTTTCTAGAAGGCTTGAAAAACACTTTGAATGGACAGCCGGTACGCACAAACACCTTTGGCCGGGTTACAATCATGGCCGGTTTACTCAGTGTGAGCTGGCATATGAAAATGCAAGATGTACGCGTCAGCTCAATAGGTGTTGGGAAAAAGGGTAGCTGGGGTGCGCAGCTCATGCACGCTTTTGATCGTAAGTTGGCTTTCCATGCTCTTCTTAGGGCGTCAAATTCTGACTGTGCTCTCAGACTGGAAGAATGACTTTGACGCCAGCCTATCGAACAGAAGATGCTCACGAAGTTGGTGCAACACTCACGGACTCGATACAGAGAATGTGTTCGAATCTCGAACAGTCCTTCACCACCTAGCTCACATGGCAATGCACGTAGATGTTGTTGACTGCCAGATGTTTGCCGGCGCCAAGCGTCTTCTAGGTCGCGACATTACTGCGTACGAACACAATGCAGCAGCAAGGAGGATGAGGGAAAGCTGGGCTGGGAGTGCAAGGGCACGCGATGCGACATTTTACGGCCTGCGATTTTTGTCTGAGGTGTTGATGCCAGAAGACCATATCCTTGGCAATGCGCCAGACACCTATGCCAGACTATATTCCGCTAGAGACGATCATCTCCTCAATAGACCAGTAAGTACGCCATGTCTGTTGTGTTTGCAACAATGTATGCATCTAACCTTCGCCTAGTGGGTGCTGTACTTTGCTGCTCTGGTGGTGTGGGCATATGGCTTTGCCCGAGACGGTCCCATCACTGGACCACTCGGATACAAGCTGTTGACATATGAGAGCAAAGTCCACGATATGCACGGATTTCTGAGACGTGTGGGCGGTGTTAAATCGCCAGATGATCTCGAGAATGTTACCAATCGGAACAGCTGTCTCGGTCTCCTTATGCTACTCCGAGACATGTTTCAAGACACAAGGTGGGAATTGCTCCACGAGGCATCCGATATGCTGGGAAATTGCATCCAACTACTCGTGCCAGGCAGTTGGTGAACGCGGCGATCGGTGCACAACTTCGACGGGGAAATGGAGTGAGTTTCGTACAAAGGTGCTCACGATTGGTGACCGTTCAGGTCGTATATCGCTAGCACTACCCTTGTCGATATCTTGTCATCTCACAATCGTGTCAGCCTGATTGAGTTTGTCCGTATGATAAATCTGACAGTGCTGTTGGAAGTTAGTTGAGGTGGATTTGGTCTCCGCTTCCGAGGCCCAGAGATCGTCGATACTCGTCTGTGGAGACAGAAGTGTGTATTCACCACTGTCGGTGTTTATGGCAGGTATACTGTTTCCAACAGCGTCCCGCAAACGTTCTCCTGTCTTGCAGCAGGGGGTAAACGTCCAGCACCTTATTCTCCGAGTCACGTGAGATCGTGTCGACAGGAGAAGGAGAGCCCCACAGGGCTTGCTATGGCATGCATAAGTTCTGCAAAACGCGCATGAACGACCGCGTTTCTGGCACCTCTTAGTGCATATTCCTCGCACCGAGTAAGTCAGATTCCCATGTTGCAGATTCTCCTCGTCTGCATAAACTGCACACTATGAGCAAACTAGAGATAAGGGTTGCATAGCGGGGGCAAACCTCGGTCGACCGAGATCTGTTCGCCAATGCAACCTGGGAGGGATTAGTCTAGCATGTGCAAGAAGGTCGTTTGCTTCTTCCTTTCAACCAGCGGATTGGGATTTGATCCTGTGATTGATGTTGCCATGTTGATGAAAATTTCAAGGAAATCCAGACACTCGTCGAAGGTTTGGTTGTTGTGAGCAACAAGCCAACAACGCACCACAAAAACGGTGCCATTGAATACAGTGTATCTTCATTTATCTTGTATCGACATACCAAGATTGCGCTCGTTATCCGTCTTGTAACAGCCAATCTCGAGAGAACAACGACATGATCTCATAGCGGAGTCGAAGATCGTGAAAAATGCCTATTGTAAATTCTGGTGCACGATCTGTGGCGCTATGCTGGTACAGACGCCAAAGTCCCCTGAAGAGAGGATGTCTGTTGGACGTCTCGCAAGAGCGATGTCAAGAAGGATGCTGTCCTACAAGTAAATGTGGAAACTGGCCAATTGGGAATAAGGCGTTTCGCTATTATCGTGTAAGAGGAAGCTCTGGAAATGTTGACAGGCTTAGACTGTCCGCTCCGTGTAAGCCCGCAAGCTAGAAGCCGACCTGCATGTTTAGGAGGTGATGGGGCTTTTTTCGCCGATCTTACGGGCCTCGGCCGCTCAGACGAGAGACTTCGTGTATGCACAAGGTCTGCCATGCAGCGATTGGGAACATGGGGGGTCCCAATGGACAGGTTAAGTTGTCCACTATACAACATAGATCTGCTGCGACTGTGCAAGTATTTGAGTATCGTGAAAATGATATCATCAATCTTCTTCGAGGCACTCACAGCCAGCCATGAAGCAAACGACGTGACCACCGACATCATGTTGGTGCGCATTTCGAGAATGGGGAACTCCTCGACACGGGCCTCCTTCCTTGCAACACTAACAAGGAGGATCCTTCGAGGCAAGTCTTCACGGCCGAAGTAGCCACTCGGAGAATAGATTCAGTCTCTTCCAAAATTTAGATTTGCAATTCAAAAGCAACGCTCAATAGCTACAGAGCGACCGATATCAGGAGACAACGGCCGCTACCCTCGAAGAGAATGGCCATGGACCAAGGAGGCGGTCCATTTCGCCATCGATCACTTGCATAATCTTGCCCGGAAAGCAACTACTGGTAGCGTACTCTGCGGTCCGCACCGATGACAGGCTTCCGAGCGACTACCAAGTGGAGCGCCACCGGCCGCAACGGACTAGGGGCTTGTGGGGACTCGATCGCCAAACCAGGCTCTTCGAGGATACCTCGCAGAGCATCCTGCAGGCCTGTCCGCTTTAGCGGCCAACGGTAGGGACACGGCTGTTGCAGGTAAGTTGCGGTTTCAGAGAGAAACCGAAAGGTATGTATATACAGACTTTCCCTCACCCGGTTGGTTCTATCCAAGCATCATTTTGAGACCACCTACCACGCTCTTTATTCCCTGGCAAGGGTACCAATCACCACAACCTTCCGTAGCTGCCCAGAAGCAAATCTGGCACTCCAAAAGGCTGGCTCACTATGGCGTCTCGACCTTCATCTAACCAGTCGGTTTCTACCACTGCGACATATTTTGATTATCGCCCATCTTCATGCGATGTCTCTCCTTTGAAGCCCAGGAAGACAAATGTGCACACTCTGGACGCGTTCCATCACCGACCTAGCACCCCCTTCGAGTATCCTCCCAATGCGAGCCTGTATGAGAAACGTGCTCTGCCTCCTCTGCCTCCTCTCTCGGCATTACCTGCGCTTTCAAAGTGCTGTTCTACAGAGTCTCTCTGCTCTGGCCCTCCCAGCAGCCGACCAAGCACAGCCATGACCAACAGAGAGTCATGCGAGAAGTCTCTTCCTCCATTGCCCTCTCTTCACCAGTGCCCGTCGCTTGAGTCTATGACTGGCAAGCCTGCCGAGCTATCGCGCCCTCGCACGCACCGTGGAATGAGCTTCCGCGGCCTGCTCAATCGTCAATCCGCTTCATCTACCTCAACGGAAGACGTTCCTTCTTTGACCTCGTCTGTGAACAGCCGCGACTCTCGCACTGATTCCGTCGTTGGTGACTATTCTCTTACTCGAATTTCCACCAGCGGTACTGCGATCAGTTCAGCTCCTGGCAGCCGCCGTCCATCAACCTTGTCTCTTACGCAGCTACGCGCAGCGTCAAAGAAGGTCAACAGCGCAGCTGCCCCTCCATTGCCCACTACCAAGCCCACTGGCCGCAAGCACAGTTCCAGTGTCGGTAACAGCCACCGATGGAACCCTTTCCGCAACTCTGAGGAGGACAAGGAGGACATCCCTCCCATGCCGGTCACTCCTCCATTCGTCAAGGAGCTCAGCTTCGGTCAATGCTACTACTTCTTTGCACGCAACTGCAACGGTTACGTGTTGTCAAATGGCGCCAATGGTGATGCCTGCGAGAACTGTGCCAACGCAGGATACCTCGGCTCGCCTTGAGCCATCATAACGACTCTGCCATTATCACAATGGCAGAGAATCACGCATTTCGAGAACCTCGAAAGCCAATGCGCTTTCAAGCCAAATCCTTTGTCTAGATCTACGATCGGCAACCTAGCCAGCCTAAGCAAGTCTTCAGGCACCGAGCACAAGTCTCGATGGCACGCCGCGATAGACAGACGAAGACCTGCCTCTTTCGAAACACAAAGAGAGCGAACCCAGTGAGCCCCAAGAGGGTTTTATTGCACTCATATCGAGGCAAGAATCTCACGAATTGAAGAACGGGGTTGTATATGAGACGAGCGATGCGAAAGAGCATTCACGTACTCGATGTACTCCAGACATGATTTTCTTTTATCTTTACGACCACTTTCTTTTGTATCTACATGTCCCTGGGAGGATGGATGGATGATGAACTGGACCAAGTTACTTCTCTTACGAATGCCACTACGAGTAAAAGTATCTATGAATGACACACATGAATCTTCTCAAACAAACCTTTTCATGCATATCGATTGTTTCCAGCTTGACTATTTCTCTCACACCCTCTCTCTGTCTCTCACCTTCATCTCGAAGCTTCCAGTATGTTTATTTCCCCTTCCATTGTTGACAAAAACAACCACCGTTACCGTTTCACATAAACATCCAACGGATAATCTCAACAGGAGCACAACAAGGAGAAATAGTAAAAAAGGGCTCATCTCGCAACGCGCAACGATGGAAACGTGGACGTTGTCGCTCCCAAAGTCAGATGGCACTTTTTGGGCATCCGCAACACCATCGGGAAGATAAAATCCCTGCCAAGCAGCCCCCATACCCGACCGTTCACGCTTTTCTCTCTTTGGCAGTCAAACGTCCTCTGTTTATGCTGGACTAAACTCGATCCCCTTATGCACAACTCTTGCATAGCAATTTTCCTCGGCGCGACTATCCATAAGTCACCATCCTACGAGGGGGCTTGCTAGCAATTATGGAAGGAGGAGTGGAGTGTTCACATGCTTGTTCTTCTACCCATAGGCCTTTTAGAGCTGCGGGGCTTTCAGTACGAGTACCACGGACTAGACTACTTCCGCATCTGCCCCGTACTAGCCTTTTTCACAAAACTCCGACATCACTTCATTATAGATGTCTGTATATACCTATCCTCGTTATTGAAGGCCCCAATTGATCACATGCAAACAATCCTGTGTATGGGACGTGGATGATTTGAGCCATCACCTCCATACGCGCTTTCGTCAGGCCTTGGCTGGTCAGAAATCAAGATAGATGCACTACTAAGAGAAAAGGGCAACTAACCATCGTCCTGCGGATGCTGGTCCGCAAAAAACGCGTCTTTTCTGTCTTCCAAATGCATGGCATGGCATGCATGCATGCATGCACACACACTTATTCCCAACCTCGTGGGTGCGACGCAGCGGGTGTGGCTGACTTGCCCTACTCCTCTTCGTCCCCCCCTTTGGCCGGGCGATGCTTAAGGCCCGACCGGACCTTTCTCCTGCTCCTACTTTTTACCCTTTTTTCCCTGACTTTTTTTTTTTTACCCCTCCCTCACCTCTCGTAGTGTAGTTTGCAGTGCTTCTAGGGCTAAACACTCCTCCATGACCGTTTTATCTCGCAATTGCCTTGTTGAGAGCCCAGGGGGAGGAGGGGAAAACAGTGCGATTTTGTGGCATGGCGATTCTAGACACATTTTCGCGATCGAGATGTTGGAACAGCCCATTGTTTGTAACATTTTCTTCAACACTTTTGCCCCCTGTGGCTTATATGTTGCACATAAGTCTTGTACATCTGACAAAGAAAGAAGGAGGTGTGTTCTGCCGAGACGATGAGTAAGAACAAAGAACGCTTGACAGTAATAATGGATGTGAAGTACGCGTTCATGAAGCCGAGAGGAACCCCGCGCTAGGGCTGTGAATACATGTAGACTTCAGACACATGAAACACGCATGACATTGGTAGATGTATTGCTTTTGGCATCTTGTGCCTTTGTGGGTAGGATGAGCTAGTTTCTGCTACGTTTGCCCTGTTTGCTGCCTCCGATTCACATCGAGTGATACAGACGATCAAGCGATTAAGACATAGATCGAATTGCGCCCCACAAGCCATGCTAGCTAGCCACAATGTGCCTCCTGTCAGGGCAGCCTTTGACGTAGGAGTGAAAGTCGTGCGCTGACGAGCACGCAAGCAAGACAAAGATACAGTCCGAGCACTGTCCCTTCCAGACCCCGGCCCCGAACATGCGCGCTTGAATCTTCTAGAAACAAGCACTGGAAGCCCCTTATGCCAAAAGCATATATGTAAAGTTAAGGTGTATGGACAACTCACGAATACAAATTTGGGTGTTCGTTGCCGAAGAAATGGCTTACGCACAAGCCTTCTCATGTTCTTGGTAAAACTGTCAAGCTTCTTGCTTTGCATGGACATGTTCGGTTCTCGGTAGGCACTTCCTTCTTTCGCCGAGGCTTGGATTCAGCTTACAGCGAGAGATCGGGTATCGATGGCAGAACCCTCTTGGTGTACTTGATCGAGATGTCATGATGGGCTTGCTTTCTTCATGTTGGGAGCGGGATCTGACCGAGCTGTCTTGGTAAGGCTTGACTTTTCCAATTTGCAAGTCGACAAGTCTGATGGCTGGAATGGCGCATCATTCTCCTGGCCTAACAGTCTGATAGCGAGACTGCGCGCCTTTTCGATGAGGCGAATGAGGGCGTAGGCAGACTCGGCACAAAATGCTCAGGACAGGCTGCAAGATCGAGGTAGTGAGATAAGTGATTCCGCGACTACCACCACTTGACACCAAACATCTTGCCTTGGTTTCGCTTATCCAGCTTGCCCTGCTCCGCATTCTCCAGCCAGACACGTTCATGGCCAGGGACATCGAGGGCAAGGATATGGTATTGAAAGTCGCCCTCATTCTTTCTCCGGTTCATCTGCACATGAACGGTGCCAGAAGCGAGCGGGCCAGAGACGTAAAAGTGCATGTGCATGACGGTCGTACCTACGCGGTCGGTCTCGGTGCGTGAGCTGAGGTGTAAAAGTCAGTAGGTGGACAGTCGAGCAAGTCTAGACGAAGACAGCATACGCTATAGTGCGGTTCCTGGCCCAGCGACTCCAGCTGGGTTCTCCATGGGCCTCGATCTCGCCGCCCTTGCCTTTGCCGGCTAGCAGTTCGATACAGCGCGGGTCCTCTCGTATGCGGTTGGCGCATCTGTTGAAGACGGCCGTCTTACTTTCGGTGGAGAAGACTTCGGTGTACAGGACGTAGGATACGCCGGCGGTCATGCCAATGGCAAGCAGTAGGACGCCGAAGTTGATGGACTGCTGGGTGCTCCGCGCTGCCTTTTCTCTGATTGACAATTCCGACCATGGCACTCTGCCTGTATCTGTAGTGACTGTAACAGCCCGTCTGGGTGGTGGCGGAGGAGAAGATCCGAGGGATGATGTGGTCGCTGCTCGGTAATGCGGTCTCAGTCGTAGTGTGCGGGCTGCCAGTCGGGTAGCCACTACCGGTGGTATGACAAGGGCAGAGGACATGGTGTTTTGACTCGGTTGGTGATATTATAAGAGCAGGACAGAAGTATGATTGAGAAGAACGGGACTGCCTTGCTCAATTCGCTTCTTTGATAATGTCGTCAATGTGCAGCCCGTTATAGACCTTTGTGCAAGAAGTAGAACATCTTTGCGGGGAGAGCTCGACCGGCCTTGGCATTCCCGTCATTGTCCGCTGTGCGTCGAGCACTGAAAATGGTAAAATGATGACAAGACAAGGCATATTTGATCCACCAATCTGCTGCCCTTTGTGGAATGCTTTCGGGCGTCGCAAATAACAGACTATGAACGCCGACTCCGCTCTGAAACGTCTTCTGCATGTCCTCTCAGATCGTGATATTGGGCTCCATCAAGATGACTTGGCCTGGCTGTTCGAGTCCCCTGAAACACAACATGACATGGTCGCATGGGTGAATGAATACCTCAACGAAAATACCTTGCTCACTCCCGAGGAGCTAGAAATGTAGGTTGCTGCAGGCGTCGACAATCCACGATAAAAGTGCAAGTCTGATACTATGAACAAAGGTATGCGCAATTAGATACTACAGACTTGCAACCTCACAGCCAGGCATTTGCCAGGCCGCTTGAGGATGTCGATTTTGATGCGAGTATCAAGGCTCTTGAGAGCAGCACTGTGGCTATCGATGAGCAGTGTGCCATCTTAGAGGCTCAATTGGAGGCTATGAAGAAACTTCAAGCCCAGAATGCTCGGCCCTCAAGATCAGACCCTCCTGTTGATTCAGCAAAGCAAGCTCGTGCTGCCTTTGACAGTTCCGACAAGCTATCTGACTCCCTAGAGGCACAACTCTTCAGCCTTCGACGTCAGGCAGGCAATGACATGGGGTCTATCGAGACTGCATCTCAGCGGCAGCTCGAAAAGGATGATCGTCTGCTAGACGGATTACAGAAATTGATGACTCGTCTTGGACGTCCAGAAGCGCAGGAAACCCAGTATTCAGAGATTGAGGACCTCTGCGGAGCACTCCGCTCTTTACAAAATCTAGTGGTCAAGAATCAAGCAAACCGAACCTACTCCGTGGCCCTGAAGCAAGCACAGGACAAATCTGGCCTTGACGGGCCAGAGCTGCAACCAAACGAAGATCTAGAAGTGGCTGCGCTTACAGAAGAGCTCAACAGTCTCATAGAAGAAGTCGACTCCGTGCTCGGAATGGCTATTGACCATCAATACCGCCAGCCATACATAGACAGCCTCAAACAACAGGAAGCAGAGACGCGAAGGGAACGTCAACAGTGGCTCACGTATGTTCACACCGCGCTCCAACAGATGACAAACCGTCTTAGGGATCTTTCACATTACGCCTATGATTTGAATGCCTACGGATCCGCCCTCCAAGCCGCGTCTGACGCACTCGACAAAGCAATCGTGCCCACACAAACAGCCAAGCCACCCCAATCCACGACTGTTCATCGGGCCACGCACAAAGCTATCAGAGATCTAGTACTTCCTGCGTCCTCTGGCCCTACACATCCTGCGCTGGAGCTTCTTCGTCATCACGGCATCAGGGTCAATTCTTCTTCTGGAAACGAAAATGAAGCCAGAGCCACAGCGTTGGACGCGGCGCTAGAAGAGCGCAAAACGCGTCTCCTCGGCCTCTCACGTTCAACTGAGCAAAGTATCTTCAGCCAAGTCTCGGACGTCTTGAATCACGCAGACGCGCAGTCGCAAGGGTTGATCCAAGCCGCTCACGCGTATTCGCCGTATGCGACTGTCAATCTGACGGATAGAGATATCAAGGACCGTCTGAACCGACTTGACAAGGAATTGGAGGGATTGGGTGACCAATTGAGGGGTATTGACTTGGGACAGTTGACCGAACGGGAGAGAGAACATTTGGAGGCTGTTCTGAGGAGACAAATATAGTTCGTGAATGTTGATGCTCCAGACAGGTGTAGATGTACCTTCCGAGCCTAGGAGTTATATTCGAGGTTACCTGGAACTGTCCTACACTAGATTGGCGAGCGCTGCCTGAATCGTCATGACCAGTATGCCCAGGTTTCAAGCAACTCTGATCCACTTTCGCAAGATGTAGTCATTCTTCGTGGGGCGGATCCAGAGGATGCGTCATAACATTCGTCGTTTCCCGGTATCCTGCCCACTAGTCTTCATCATTGCATGTTGTTCCTGGCGACCAAATCATAGAGGGGCTATGGCGTGGCTCTAAGTCGCGTGAGGTGGTCCTTGGAAGGATTCCGGGGGATTGGCTGCTGAGATGTGACTCGTAAGAGAGCAAAGACTGGCCCTTGCTCCTCCAAAGGCAACCCGTACTGATGTGGCTTTCGTTACTGGTTTTCGTTCCACATCTCTCCTCGAGTCATCGCACGTCCCAGCCGGCAGAGTGACAATGATCTTGTCAAAGACGTATCAAGGCATCACGAATTTATCCAATGTATCCTCGACGGTCTTGAGAAACGGAGCCACACGATTGGGATCTCGTAAAGCCTCTGGTACATTATCTCTCCGTGCTTGCAGCTGTGATTGAACATTTCGGTACTCTTCCTCCTTGGCCGTATATTGACGGATGACGGTCTTCGAGTCGAGCTCGACATAGACGCGCGTGTCTCTGATACGGACAATGACGCCGTCTAGGCGAAGGAAAAAGCGGCTAAGCAAGAGAAGGCGGTCAGGCATGACGCGGATTTTGACAGAGAACATGGCAATGCCGTTATCTGCAAGTTCATCCTCGTATAGGATGACATCGTCAAAGAATAGAATGGGATCCGGTCGGGATAGCAGGTCAAGTCTGATGGGATCTGTGGAAGAGTTGGTTGGCTGCCATGCGTAATCAAGGGGTGCGTGGGTAGTCCCCTTGTAATCAGTGCTGTATGACCAGTCAAACGGCTTCACCACCTCCTTTATTCCTTCATGGTGATGCTGACTATACAGAGGTCAGAGTTGCAACATCCGAATGATTTCAGAGGCAAAATGCCTTACCGATCTTTTTGCCACTCTTTGGAGTAAGCAACCTGGAGCATCCCGTTGGCAGTTTTAGAGACACGGTCAAGGGCGTCGAAGGAGTTGAAATGTAGTTTCCAACCAGAGGATATGTGCTCAAGAGCAACGAAGTTGTCGCCAAAAATCATTTCAGGTACAGGAATACGCAGTTTCTCGTTCATCTGGTCAATGGGCTCGGCCTTTAAGATGGGTGCTTTGCGAGTGGTGATACGCCATTGATTGTTCCGGGAAGTAAATGAGTCCACCCCAGCATCAGAAATATTGGACTGGCCTCCGTTGGACGACATGGCGAATATTGTTGCTCAAGCCCTACGTCGTTCTTGTCAAGTAAATTACTTTTATCTGATTGAAGTCGAGAGTGTGCGATGCATACAATGTTGCATATCGGAAATAGAAGAGCTCATGCACCGACACTACGACGCCAAGACAAATAGCGCGGTTGCGAGGCGGGTCTTGTTTGTGTTTGGAAACAGTGCGTTTGTGCGTCTCTCCGGCTTGCCTTCACTCACTCCGAATCGATCGCATCATTTCGCCCTGTGAATACGCCTTGAAAGACGTTCGCTCCTTGAGATATCCTGAGAAGCATTGTATCTGTCCCCGTGTTCTACTGCTTGCATTCTTCGACCTGAGCAAACATGGACATTCAATCACTGGAGAGCCGCTTCGAGGGCATATCGGTCAACGACGAAAACCATGAACAGCACAAGACACTTCACAAGCCCAAGGTAGCTATATATCTAGGCGGTGACATGGATGTAAGATAGAGGACTATCAGCTAAGACATGACCAGGGCTCAATATCACACGCCATGTCCATCTCCAATCTCGGCGCCGCTGCCGCAGCAAATCGTCTCAAACTTCCTCTGCAAAAGCTCCCATCGGCAAACGCATCCAAAGGCCCTACTGCAACAGTAGCCAAGATCACACTTCCATCTCAAGCCGCACAACGTTCTTCAGACGCCGAGCCACGACGATCAGATCCTCAAGTCTCAGCAGCGCTACCGACGACACCACAGCCTAGGCAATTCCACCTGGGCATGTTCGAGATCGGCAAACCACTCGGCAAGGGCAAGTTTGGTCGGGTCTACCTGGCGCGCGAAAGAGCTACGGGCTTCGTCTGCGCACTCAAGGTGCTACACAAGTCCGAGCTCGCAGCAGGCAAGGTAGAGAAACAAGTGCGACGAGAGATTGAGATCCAGTCCAATCTCGCACACCCAAACGTCCTCCGTCTCTACGGCCACTTCCACGATAGTAAACGCATCTTTCTCATCTTGGAGTTTGCAGGCAAGGGGGAATTGTACAAGCACTTGCGAAAGGAACAGCGCTTCCCAGAGTGGAAGGCTGCACAATACATTGCGCAAATGACAGCGGCTCTGAAATATCTACACAAGAAACATGTCATCCACCGCGACATCAAGCCCGAAAACATCCTGGTCGGAATCCATGGCGAGATCAAGATCAGCGACTTTGGCTGGTCAGTACACGCACCCAACAACCGTCGCAACACAATGTGCGGAACGCTCGACTACCTGCCCCCGGAGATGCTCAGAGGCAAGGAGGAAGGGTGGTACAACGAAAAGGTTGACCTGTGGAGCTTGGGAGTGCTCACGTATGAGTTTCTGGTAGGCGAGGCGCCGTTCGAGGACACTCCGGTCATGACCCAGAAGAGAATCGCAAGAGGAGAGATGACGATCCCACCGTTTGTCAGCGCCGAGGCAAAAGATCTTATCAAGAAGGTGAGTTTGATTTCTTGTGAGATTTGGGCAAAAGCGGAGACTAACAACAAACTCAGCTGCTCGTGCTAGACCCGGAGAAGAGAATAGCACTCTCTGATGTTGAGCGTCACCCCTGGATCGTGAAACACTGTGTCAAGGGCGAGAGGGCGTACAACAGAGACTCTGGAAGCAAGAGATCGAGCGAGTAGAGCGCGAGTCGAACAGTTGTCGACAGGTAGGTTATTTTCTTGTACGAGATGCGTGACGATAGGGTTTGGTTTCGAGATTTGATGGCGTTTTGTCGGGGGTAAATTGACTGCATAGGAAGTGTTCCACTGGATGCATTGGATAAGGAGTTGTTTGTTTAGCAGAAACGCGAGCAAAGCGGCCGAGCGCCGAGGGCTATGCAGCAGCAAACGAAGAGGTATAATCGCTGCGTAAAAGCAGAATAATTGAAGCAAAGACCAGATATGTCCTTATCGGTAGATTTCGTCAAAAGGCCGGGTGTCATTGAAACAGCTGTCCCACACTTGGTCCACGACACTTGTTGCGTGAGCCTGGTCTTTGCATGCGGGTCGATTGGCGACGGAGAGGGTGGCTCTGCGTCGTACACATTCTTGTAGCTGCTGAGTGATGTTCCATTGGCCCCGGGTGAAGAACTCTCGACCGAAGCGGCACTCGCCTGAGAGAGTGGATGCGCGGATCTAAGGAGACTTGGTCAGTTCTGAGACGAACAAATGGAGAGTGAGGGCAAGTAGGGACGCACCTCCATGCAAGCAGCATGTCTAAGATCCGCAGGGTCAAGCTTAAACCGCACATGATCATACGCATGAACCATCTCATGCGCCATGGTATCCTCCAAATGACCTCTATTCCTGAACTTGTTCGCGCAAAGCAAGATACCGTACTCGGGGTCAAAGCCACCACTCTGCGCCGTAGTGCACCGTCGACAGCGCATATTGTCTGCATTGAGGTCATGGCCTAGGAGATTGATATTGTGGCGCATGAAGCGGACAACGGGCGAGTTTTGCAGCAGCCATGCGCGATCGGACTCGCAGCGTTTGCAGTCGCGGGCTTCGTTTAGGTCGTCTTTGACTTTGAAGTAGGATTCTCTCTGCGCGGTGCTGGCTGAGCCGCTCAGGATGGAGAAGAAGGTGGACCAGTTGTAGAAGTCGGAGTCGACGGTGGATGCTTTTGTGGTGTTGGTTGTTGCCGGGAGGCTGGTGGTGTTGTCTGCGCTCATCCTTGGATTGGGGTCTCGTTGTCCGGGGGGGAGCAGGTAAAGATAGTGCGATGAACAAACTAGATAGGACAGAGCAGGACGGGTGATATCGTTGGTGTGGAATTGATTGACTACTTTATCAGTACAGTTCCTAAAGTCAGGGCATGGTCCGATGCGGCGGGCTCGGGGGATCTGTGCTTTGCGCCCTACGCCCTACCCAACTCTTGGCACTGATGAAATGACTCTTTGGACATGTTTAGAGGGGTATATCGCATGTTGCACATTATGGATCTGGAACAGCAAATATAGTAGTAGCAACTGGCCAGGGGCGCTGCCGTGATACATTACTCTTTGCCTACTCTGCCCGGATCAAATCCTTTCTCCAGTCCGACCTAGTCTCTCTTCACTCACACAACCACCTTCACCATGAAGAAACATCTAACCATTGTTATCAAACTAGGTAATTCTTGGACCCTCTGCGCATGGCTACCCATAATGACCCTTGTCTAAACATTACACAACAGGCACATCCTCTATTGTCGACGAAACATCTCACGAGCCACTTCTCTCCATCCTGAGTACCATAGTCGAGACGGCATGTAAATTACAAAAAGATGGACACAAGGTCGTCATTGTCTCTTCCGGCGCCATTGGTGTCGCCCTAGGCCACATGCAACTGGAGAGACGACCGAAACACCTTCCCCAAGTACAGGCTCTAGCAGCGATTGGCCAATGCAAACTCATGAGCCTATGGGACCAACTCTTCATGCACCGCCGCCAGCCAATTGCCCAAATACTGCTCACGAGAAACGACATTGCCGACAGGACCCAATATCTCAATGCTCAAAATACCTTCATAGAACTTCTGCACATGGGCGTCATTCCTATCGTCAATGAAAACGACACACTGTCCGTGGCTGAGATCAAGTTTGGAGACAACGATACCCTTTCTGCCATTACCGCTGCCATGGTGCAAGCCGACTACCTCTTCCTCATGACTGATGTGGACTGCCTCTACGACAAGAACCCCCGTACCAATACCGACGCAAAAGCAATCGAGGTCGTAGAGGATATCATGGATTTGGTTGCAGATGTATCGAGTGCTGGATCGGCAGTGGGAACGGGTGGAATGGCCACCAAGATTGTTGCTGCACGTCTGGCCACTTCAGCCGGCGTTACCACTGTCATTACGAGATCTTCCAAGCCCGGCAACATTGCCAACATTGTTGCCTATGCCGAGTCACAGAAAGGGTCAAGGCAGGCGTCCGTTTCAAGGGCTCCCTCGACAGACGGCACACCAGAGGCGAGCACCCCCATTGCAACCCTCAGCACAAATGACGACTCCAACCTCTTGAAGAAGGCTGTGGTCCAAGGAGCCGAGGAGAAGGAGTCACAGCACTCCCCGTCACCAAGACTAGCAGACGTGTCTGGGCCGCCATTGCACACTCGCTTCCTGCCAAACCTACATCCAATCCGCGACCGTTACTTCTGGCTTCTGTATGGTCTGGCACCGCACGGAACCATCTACATAGACCCAGGCGCTCACCGTGCTCTCTCGGACAAAGCAGGACTTCTCCCAGCTGGCGTGATTGATGTGGAGGGATCATTTGGTCAGCAAGAAGCAGTGCGGATCGTCGTGGTACACAGAGTGTCCAAAGGATCATTCGAGTACGAGAAAGACGGGGTAAATGCGCCCGTGGAGATTGGCAGGGCACTGGTAAACTACTCTGCAGCCGAGATACGACTAATACGCGGTCTGAAGAGTAAGGAGATCAGCGGGGTGCTTGGGTATGCTGATTCCGAGTACGTGGCATTGAGGGAGAACATTGCATTTCCAGTGCAAGAAAGTAGGCCGGCAACACCGTCAAGACATATGACTGCAAGTCAAGAATTGCCTGTGAGGTAGTGAGACGAGCATATGTGTGCTTTACAAGATATAGCAGATGAATGCATGGATATGGCGTTTGGAGCGCTTGACGAATTGATATACCACACGAACTGATCATTTCCGTCTTGGCTTTACAGAGAACCTTGGAAGTCGTTGATGCACACTGTTCAGGATCCGATTAACGGGTACGCCATTGATAAATTGGAAGTTCAGCTGGTATGGCCAGTTGGGTAAGGTCACCTAAGGTGAGAGGTGAGTGAGGTAGATCGGAGAAGCCAAGACTCAGGGTCACGCTTGACCTAATTGGGCAAGGCAAGCTGTTGGCTGCCACTCCTCCACATATGCAACAGCGCTGAGGTGTTGTTACGTGGGCTCAGGAGGGTCGACCAGGTTGACGTCTATCCAGAAACATTATTCTCCCTGTACTGCCGCTCACCATCCACATTCACGAGTAGACGCAATTGATCTGGTGTGGGGATAAGCTTAGGATCAATTGAAAGAGGTGGATCTGGGAATTGTCAAACAAGACACAAGCCACAACACCTACCCCTTGCATACCTTAGCTGGTTGCGAAAGCTGGGCAAGCCGTCGAAATGCGCTTGGACGTCAAGGTATGCTAGACACAAGACTCCAAGCAAGCGCAACAATGAGTGCTAATGTGTCGATGAAGAGGCAGCTGTTTGCCCGGTCGGAGCGAGTCAAGGGCATCGACTTCCACCCTACCGAGCCATGGATCCTCACCACCCTCTACAGCGGCCACGTGTACATCTGGTCCTACGAGACGCAGGCCATTGTCAAGACATTTGAGCTCACAGATGTGCCCGTCCGCGCCGGTCGCTTCATTGCGCGCAAGAACTGGATAGTATGCGGCTCAGACGACTTCCAGCTGCGCGTCTACAACTACAACACGTCGGAGAAGATTACCTCGTTCGAGGCCCATCCAGACTATATCCGCGCCATTGTCGTCCATCCCACACAACCCTTTGTCCTGACTGCCTCGGATGATATGACCATCAAGCTGTGGGATTGGGAGCGCGGCTGGAAGTGTGTCCAGGTGTTTGAGGGCCACAGTCACTATGTCATGGGCCTAGCCATTAATCCAAAGGACACAAACACTTTTGCCTCGGCCTGTCTTGATCGCACCGTCAAAATCTGGAGTCTGGGCTCCAGCTCGGCCAGCTACACCATCGAGGCACACGAGACCAAGGGCGTCAACCACGTCGATTACTACCCTCAATCCGACAAGCCTTACCTACTCACCACTTCCGACGACCGCACTGTCAAGATCTGGGATTACACCACAAAGGCCCAGATTGCCACCCTCGAGGGTCACACCAGCAACGTCTCTTTTGCTTGTTACCACCCTGAGCTGCCCGTCATCATCTCCGGCTCTGAAGATGGCACTGTCAAGATATGGCACGCAAACACATATCGCCTGGAGCAGTCATTAAACTATGGCCTGGAGAGAGCTTGGTGTGTCAGCTACCAGCGCGGTAAGCAAGGCATTGCCATGGGCTTCGACGACGGTGCTGTTGTTGTCAAGATGGGCAGAGAGGAGCCCGCCGTGTCCATGGACGCCTCTGGAAAGATCATCTGGGCACGACACAACGACATTCTCACCACCGTCATCAAGGGCGGAGATGCAACTTTGAAGGATGCTGCTCCCTTGACTCTTCCCTCCAAGGATCTCGGCTCTACCGAAATCTACCCCCAGACTCTCATCCATTCGCCCAACGGTCGTTTCGTCGCCGTCTGCGGTGATGGCGAGTACATCATCTACACTGCCCTTGCCCTACGAAACCAGGCATTTGGCCAAGCTCTCGACTTTGCCTGGGGCTCCAAGGACAACGACAAGGACTATGCTATTCGCGAGTCTGCCATGAGTGTCAAGATATTTCGCAACTTCAAGGAGAAGGCCGTGCTCAATGTCGGTTTCCAAGCTGAGGGCTTGAGTGGAGGTGTGCTTCTTGGTGTGAAGGGTCAAGGCGGTATTGGTCTGTTCGACTGGGAGACTGGTCAACTTGTCCGTAGAATTGAAGTTGACCCCAAGAGCGTGAGTGGATTCCCTGCCCTTTCTTACTTGCCCTATCACCACTAACCTCGCCTCAGGTCTACTGGTCAGAAAGCGGCGAGCTGGTCACCCTTGCCTGCGAAGACACCTTTTACGTCCTCCGCTTTTCGCGTGAAGCCTACGTCGCAGCTTTGCAGGCTGGAGAGGTTGACGAGGACGGCGTCGAGGCTGCCTTTGAAGTCATCACAGATATCCAAGAGAGGTGAGTTCAAGTCATCGAGCACATTCACACTCGTCATAGTGCTAACCATAGTACAGCGTTCGCACCGGACAATGGGTTGGAGACTGCTTCGTATACACAAACAGCACGAACCGCTTGAACTACCTCGTCGGCGACCAGACTTATACCATCTCTCACTTCGACTCACCACATTACGTCCTGGGCTACATTCCCCGAGATGGCCGCGTCTACATTGCCGACAAGGATGTGCAAATCGTCTCATTCGCTCTGTCTCTCTCCGTCATCGAGTATCAAACACTTGTACTCCGTGGTGAAGTCGACGCTGCAAATGAAATGCTTCCTGATATTCCAGACGACCAAAAGTCAAAGATTGCTCGATTCCTCGAAGGTCAAGGCTACAAGGAGCAAGCCCTCGAGGTTGCTACCGACCCTGAACACAGATTTGATCTCGCTCTCAGCCTGAACCAGCTGGAAATTGCACTCGAACTTGCTCGTGAGGCCGATGTCGAACACAAGTGGAAGACTGTTGGTGATGCCGCACTCTCCGGCTGGAACCTGCGGCTTGCCGAGGAGTGCTTTACTCATGCCAAGGATCTTGGTAGTTTGCTTCTTCTTCACACATCCAGCAACAACGAGGCTGGTCTAAGATCACTTGCCAAGCAGGCCGACGAGTCTGGCGCCAGGAACGTTGCCTTCAGCTGTCTATGGCAGCTTGGTGACCTGAATGCTTGCATTGATCTTTTGGTGCGCACCCAACGTACAGCCGAAGCCGTACTGTTCGCTCAGACCTACATGCCCAGCAGGGCACCAGAAGTTGTCAAGGCATGGAAGCAAGGTCTTGAGACGAGTGGCAAGAGCAAGGTCGCCAGACTTCTCGGTGTGCCTCCCATCAATGGCGAGGGTGATGCCGACCTCTTCCCCGAGTGGGAGCAATATCTGCAGCTCGAGAGCGAGGGCGGGCCGAAGACTCGAAATCTCATTGACGTCGACGAGCCCACAAACGGCGAGGCTACAGAAGAGGTCGAGGAAGCTGAGACGCAAGAAGAGCAAGAGGAAGAGGCTGCACCGGTGGCCACAGAAGACGCCGATGAGCCAGAGTCGCCGCAAACCGAGACGGAAGTCTAGGAGGTCAATTGATCGTAGAGGAAAGCGGATGAATTCATGTGCATGCGTGGAGTTCTTCAGATGCGGGCAAAAGGTGGTGTTGTTTGGTTGATGCGGAGACTTTGCATCAATCTGTTGACTGCTGTTATAGTATGATGGAATCGGTAGAAAAATTATATCATGTCAGAACTGAAAACATTCATGCTGTCTTCAAGTGAGGGATTACACCTTCTTCTCCCCGAAGTTGTATAATCGGGCATCATATCATAAGACAAGAGCATGCACAAGATCATGCTCCAAGCCCACCAGAGATAACGCAAAAAAATCGGAGAATAATTGGAGACAAAGCAACGGTTCATCTTCACGTCTGCACCTTTCTGCACCCCTCGATGCTTTCCATCTCCTATCTTCATCTTTGCCTCTGTATCTACTAACGCTCGAAATGCAGCTATCTGGTCGTCTCGGCCTCACTCTCTTGCTTTCGCCGCTTGTTGCTCGACCATGGCAGTCTTGAGCTTGGGGAAGAAATCTCTAGCCATGACCGCATCTACAAACTCGACTTGTCTTATGATCTTGGGCAGTTTAACCTTCTGCTTTTCCTCCCCCTTGTCTTGCACCTCCCGCGCATGACCATCTTTGCTTCCCTGTCCGTATCGGACAGCATCATCACCACCAGCACCTTCTCCCGCTCCTGCCTCGTCTTGTAAAGGTCCAAACTCCAGAATCCAGATATATTCATTAACATACTCCCCAGCGACCGTATCCGCTCTCGCTCTCAGAACAAGCACCACTTTCCCCCCTTCATCCCCACTCCCGCTCCCATCCTCGCGCTTTTCCTCAATCATCTCCTCGATTGCCAGACTGAAATTCTGGAAAACTCCACCCAGTGCCCGCAGAGACTGGATATACGTCTGGTTGTCCTGAGCTGGCAACCCAAGGGATGAAGGCCGGATATACCGTTTGCAATCTGGATGTCTGTGCGAGGAGATGGATTCGATGTCCATTCTGTTGAAGGCGGCCACCAGCGAGAGAGCTGCGAGGGCTTGAGGGGAGTGTGTTTTGGTCATCGTCGCTGATGTATCTTCTGTTCTTCTGGACCTCCTTCTTGACGAGTAGAGCAGGTACGAGATTGATTCTCTCACTAAACACTAAGCCAGGATGTTGAGAGAGATAGAGAGAAAAAAACAAGCAGTGACTGTTCCCGTAGACCTGGGACTTCAGACCTGACCCTCAAAAGCAGATCAGACAACAAATCAAACAGTGACAAAACAACAAAACATGAGCAAAGACAACAGTTGCTCCAAGACCTTGAAGATAAGAGGACTCGGGCTCGCTTATATTTCTGTCTGCCTACCTATATTCAGGAGACGTTCGTCGAACGTGGTGGGTGGTGGAGTTGGCGCCCCCCAAAACGCCACATTTTCCACTTTTGCAGTCAACAGCCAGCACAACAGCCAATATGCAGAATGGGGGGGCGTGGGAAGCAGCGGGCGGCAGCAGATCAGGTGGGTGGCGTTCGCTTTTTTACTTCTTCATCACGAGGTTCTTGTCAGTCCGCGGCTCAGTTCACGACACATAAGACACGTCTGTTTATTTCTCCATCTAGCTATATAAATCTTCCATGTGAGGCCAAGACACACTGGCATAAATAATGGGGGGGGGAGCCCCGGAAAATTGATGTTTGAAAAAGTGTCCCGTGGACGGCCTTCATGAAGAAAGGCGTAAATTTTGAGAAACTACGTGATAAAAAACACATTGGCACATTCATCTTCCTCATGCAAACCATGGAAAATATTGTTGGCAGGTCTGGAAGAATTTGAAGGTTAATGTACATGAATTGCATATTTTCTTTTTTTCGACAGTACAGAAAAGTAAAAGGTAGGTGGAAAGGTGGAGGGATATACTTTCGCTCAAGAAACAAAAAGACGTGGTCGTCTTGGAGGGAGAAGAAAGTATGAAGGAAAATATAATGAAAAGGCGTCTCGCCATCTACACATCCTCCCTGTTTTTCCCTCGCGCGTAAATGCTTTACAGACTAATGCCAGCCAAGCGAATTTTGAGCCATGACAGGAGCGCTGATTCCTTGTTCTCGCACACTACGTCCGTTACTGCTACCTCCACTATTGCGGCTGCCTCGCGGATTGGGAGAAATGCGTCCTGGTCCGCGACCACCACTCATGAAAAAGCCACCCATACCACCACCACTGTATCGCTGACTCATCTCAGGCTCCATGCCGGGAACACTGCTTGTTCGTGCGTGTCCTGCCCGTTTCTTTCGGTAGCGTCTGGCAACAAACACCATGGCAGCGGCGTACACTGCTGCACCAGCGACTGCACCAACACCGATTCCGACAGAGGTACCGTTGACTGGTGAGGAGCTGCCGGAGTCGCCTCCGATGGGCGCACCATCGCCTGCAGAAGACGTTGTGGAAGAGGACTGGTCGTTTGTGCCACTAGACCCAGTGCTACCAGTTGTGGAACCATACAAGATGGGGATCGACGGATTCACCATGGAAATAAGGAACTTGGTGGACGCGTCGGGATTGTCGTAAATGTCCGACACAGGTGTGCGCAGGAGCAACTGGAGCTGGGTGACACGCTCGCTTGGAACATATGCAAGCGCAAGCGTGGTAATGTAATGCAGGTCCGCAGTCGTGTCGTATGGTTGCAGAGAATACATTGTAACATCGCTTGCATCGATGCCCAGTCCATAAGCAATTCCGTTGGGAAGGTACTCGAAGATCTGCGTGGCCGATTTCCATTGGCTTACTACAAAGGGATAGTTAAGCCCGTGATTGAAGCCAACTTGGATCAGAGTCGTGTTGGCTGGCGCAGATGGCATGCCACCTGGTGCTTGAATTACACGAGGCAGACTTGTCGGGATACCGGTTGAGGTAGCTGTTGCACTGGTCATTGTTTCTGTATCAGACGGCTGAAACAATATGCTGGTGAATACAGGTTCCGAGGTGTACGTGTCTGTTCCTGTGGGCACAATTGTGACTGGGGCCTTGGAGGTGCTAATGGGGGTGATCTGTGATGCGACGGAGTCTGTTGATGTTGCCGCTTCGGTCACTGGAGCGGACGTGCTGATCGGTGTTGGGGAAGCGACTGTTTGAGTTGC
This sequence comes from Dothideomycetes sp. NU200, assembly GCA_027943355.1. Taxonomy (NCBI): domain Eukaryota; kingdom Fungi; phylum Ascomycota; class Dothideomycetes; species Dothideomycetes sp. NU200. The sequence goes on along the minus strand of BSCJ01000021.1, from coordinate 172,855 downwards.
AGAGGCCTCAGATGCAAGGCCAGTGGTAGATACTGGAGTGGTGGCTACACTTGCAGAGGTAATTGTTGAGGCTCCAATGATTGCAATCCCTGTTGACGAAGTCCCATTCGATGCTATAGCAGAGGTCGCGGCAGTAGCCGAGATACCCGACGTGTTCAATGTGAAGGAACCGGTAAGAGGGACGGATGTAGAGAGCTCAACCCCAGATGTTGGGGTGCTGTTCAAAGCAGATGATGTGTTTCCGACCAAGCCAGTGCTGATCGACATGGAAGCAGTTACAGATGCTGCGGAGACTGATGCAGAATCAACAGATGATGCATTATCAGTGGTTGAGGTGGAGTAGAAGCCAGCTCCGGTCGTGGCCGCGGTACCGGTCGAGTTGGATGCGCCAGTAATGGATGGGAACACGCTACCAGTGCTGACTGATGATGCATTGGAAGAATCCGAAGCAGATGCGGCCGCTTCCGAGGAGAGTGATGCAGACACTGACGAAGCCGAGATGGAAGACGAAAGCGAGGACAACAATGATGAAGGCGGCGTGGTTACAGCCACAGGGATGACGACCGAACCGGAAGTTGACGCACTGAATGAAGTGATGGTCGGGCCATCAGATGACGATGGAGAAGTTCCAGTCACTGCCAGGGCAGTGGCGTCCGTAGTAGAAGCAGATTCATTCGATGCGGTAGAAGATACTGAAGCACTGTCGACCACACTGCTGCTTGCGGTAGCGTTAGGGACCGATGAGTCTGTTGTCGGTGCGAGAGTTGCTTCACTCCCTGTAGCAGACACATTCGATGCCGATGAAGTGACTGAAGCAGTGGCCGGTGTAGAAGCGGTCGAAGCTTCAGATACAAGAGATACAGAAGCACTCGATAGTACGCTGGAAGCGTCGGACGCGGCAGATTGAGAAGCAGAGCTGTCTGTTGCAGTAGCTGCTACAGAAGACACAGACGAATCAAGGGATGCTGCAATACTTGAGAGGGCACTGCTGATGCTGGCAGTAGACGTTGCCAAGTCAGAGCTGGTCTGGGTAGGTGTAATGGAGGCATCCGAAGTGAGGGCAGAGGCTACGCCAGAAAGAAGACTTGAGAGCAGATCGGTGGCTGTGGCACTCGTAGCAGCAGCATCTGTAGGCGCAGCCGTAATGGTAGCTGAGTCAGCGGAGCTGGTGAGAATGGGAATGAGGGGAACAATCGCAGTGTCCGAGGAGCTTGCGCTAGAGCTGGTCAAAGTGTTTGTCTCCGATGCGAGCGATGCCGAAGAATTGTCTGTTGCGCTTGGATCCGTTACAGTGGGAAGGTTGGCAGAGCTAGTAATTACAGCAGAGGGCTGAGCATCAGAAGATGAATTGTCAGTCACTGTGCTTCCCAAGCTCGCAGACGAAGTCGTAATGGTTGAGTCTGCCGTTGATGCGGAACTGGTGGTGGAACCAAGCCCGTTTATGATGGACGAGAGACCAACAATGATGCCCCCAGCAGAAGTTGACTCGGCGGTCGCAGTGGTGGCGCCATCACTTGATGGACTGGCTGAAGGCTGGACAATAATTCCAGGAAGGCCGCCAGTAGACGAACTGTCACTGCTCGCAGGGACGCTCGATGCGGTGGGCGACGGCTCGGTGCTACTTCCAGCAAGGACATCGCTTGCAGCATTCGCACTCGCGGAAGAGGAGGAAATTGTGGGCTGCACCTCATCCGATGATGCTACAGCGGCGCCCGTTGGAGCGACGCTGCCGCTGTCTGTAGAGGTAGACGATGATCCTGTCGGGGTGACTGACTCGGAAACAGAAACGAGGCGTCCAGTCGATCCAACAAAGGTTGCAGACGGAGCACTGCTGCCATCGTACGAAGCAGTGGGGCTAACAGATTCGGAAACAACACCGCCAGTCGACGCCGTTGCTGCAGTATCATCAGTAGCACTTGAAGATGCTGTAGGGCTTACAGACTCAGTGGTAGCACCACCAGTGGAAGCAACAAAGTCGGCCGAGGTGGAAGCTGCAGTATCGTCGCTCGAGGCAGTAGGTGATACAGACTCGGACACGGCACCACCAGTAGAGGCAACATAAGAGGATGCGGCTGGGCTGGCAGTGCTGTCGCTAGAAGCAGTGGGGGTTACAGATTCGGAAACGATGCCGCCAGTTGAAGCAACCGAGGCATCGGACGAAGCAGTACTGGCAGCTGTGGGCTGAACCTCGTCAGAAGAGACGACTGTAGCGCCAGTGGATGCAACTGAAGTCGAGGCTGCTTGCTCAGAGGCTGGGGAGACGGCAGTCGGAGACACGCTTTCCGTAACCGAAGATCCAGTAGGTGCTGCGTCGGTCCCTGTTGGAGATGTGGAGGAGTCCGATGAGGTAGTTTCTGTAACGTCACTTGTTGTGGACGTGCTCGCAGCGGTTGGAGAGACTATGTACGCCGGTACCCCACCTGTAGAGCCCGCGTCTGGCGAGGGTGTCGAAGAAGAAGCAACCAGATTGGAGAAAAAGCTGCCGAGAAAGTCTGTGGAATCTGTGCTGCTTGTCGTGGTTGTTGCTGGCGGTGAAGTGTTATCAGTGACGGTAATGGTGGTGGAAGGTGCCGAGGTTGCTGTGTCCAGCACAGATGACGACGAAGTAGTAGAAGAAGAAGCCGTGACGGCGGATCCAAGCATTCCGCTGTCGATGAGGGATTCTACGAAGGAATTGCTGGATGCAGACTGTGACTCGGAGCGTGAATTGAGCGGGCTGGACGAATATGTAGATGTCGTCCCGTTGGCGTACTGCCTCTTGACTGGTCTGGGGAAATAGTATTTGACTTGTTCTCCATTATTGACTTCCGGTCGTGGCGCAGGAGCAGCATCGGCGGTGGTAAGGATTGGACCGTGGGTGGACATGACCGCCAGGGCGGCCGCCCAGACAGCGGCGGTGGATGTAGAGCGCATCGTGGTGCGTAATTAAGAAGAAATCTAGCGCAATGATATAAAACTGCGCTGCCGAATGTATGCGGTGACGGTGGTTAGTCGATCTGACAGGCGATGGTCAGACAATTGAAAGGTTCCAGGGAGAAGATGACTTGGTGCCTTCTCACTGTCAGGAGTATGGTATAAACGAGTGTACTTGACGAAAGCAAGGAAAAGAGAAGGTGCTATGGCACAGAGTCAGCGTCCGGGCGGCTCAGAGAAGAGACGAGGTTATAGGGAGAGTGCTCACTCTCGGTGCCAGACCAGTTTGCGATGATGGCTTGTGTAGTCGCCAAGGAAAGATGGTGGCAAGTTGTGTATGTGTATTGTGAAGATGTCCAGAAGTGAAACACTAGAGCATCGTTTTCTCAAGCCAATCTTGAGCAGTTGCAATCAAATGAGTGTAAGGGGTCGGAGAGTGAAGAAGGCGGTGGGGGAGACAGCAATGGCGTCGCGGGAGCCAAGTGGCAGGACGTCGCCGGTGAAACGTCTTGAGCGCGCCGTCAAAGGTCAATTAGATCGAGTGCCGATTGCGCGTGGCGGGCTGGGACATGAAAGACGCAGACGAGATGGCAACAAAGGCCGGATCAAAGGCGCACAAAGAAGGGCGGGGTGGCACTGGATAGGACAACAGATGCGTGGTGTGTCCAAAGGTCGAGGACAAAGGACCAAAGTCGTTGTGCTACGTCTGAACGTTGGCAGGTGGAGATTGCGAGATTGCACCTCCTCCAAGCGAAGCCTTGATTCCAGCAAGACCAACAGCAAAGAGAGCAGAGTCGCGCTCAGAATCTCCGCAGGATGATGTAATTAAAGAGGTTGATTGGTGAATAAGTCGACGGCAGACGAACGAGCGTGGATCGAGACGGTAAGGATCGATGTGTGCGAGTGTTTTGTCGATGTTTGGTGCAGATGTCGAGTCGAGATTGTTCGAGTCGAGGGCGAAAGGGGGGATGCGACGGACGGGCCGTGACCTGCAAGAAACAAGGGCGGGAAACGGTGACTTCAACGGTCGCTCAGTGTCGCGTCCAGTCTGGAGAAGCAGGTTGTCGCGCGGTGGCCGTTGGAATCTGCGGCGCTCGTTCGTGCGTGGGAAGAAAGCAAAAGGAGTGTGAGGTCAGTTGATGGACAGAGGTGAGCACCTGCACTGCACTGCACCGCACTGCGCGTCCCAGCAGAATGAGATTGGCATGCAAGGCCAGAAACCCTCCGATGCTACTCCCGTCGACTCTAAACTATGCGCCTACCACCGGCACCATGCCTGATATGGCATAGTGCGACGTACATGCTCGACGTACCTGGGGAGCTACGAGTCGCCTTTAGCCCGCCAAAAATAGGCCATGCATCCCACGATATTTCCAATATGCAGCCCCAATCAATGTCTTTCAATCTCTCACAACTGTCATATATCAACAGCAACAAGAATGTCTTCTTACCATTGATGTGCACTTTCGCATCTGCTCTACGGCTCGGTTGCAGTGAGCACAGTGAGCACATCTCGCGCTAAGCGGAAACGCAGATTAGGGATCGACTCTTCGTTTCGCCCAGTCCCTGAACAAGCCACTTTGCCGACCAGTGTTTTCACTTTGCCCCATCGCCCTTAGTGCGGCACCTTGTCAATCTTTTCCGCAGCCTTAGCAGCGTCTACAGAGCACCATTGGAAATTGCAGTGGCCTTGCCCACGCTTGACGACTCCACCAGCTTTGGAGCGGGGTGCGACAGCAATAACCACCGAGTCAATCACCTGTAAACAAGCGCGACTCGCCAGAGAGACCGTCGTCGCTCTTCTTGCGCAATTTGTGTACCGTGCCATGCGCAAGCACCTCTGTGCGAGGTCAGAGTCTCCGCAAGTCACCCTCGGCCCCATTGTACCCCTCAATCTATTGTTTGCTCCGTCTCGACCTAGAGATATAATGACCAATTCGGCGAGTGCAAGAAATAGACGAGCTCACTGCCAGCCACAGCACACGTTATTTTCCCCGTTTCGTTTCCACCAGACGTCGACCATGCTTTGTTGAGTTTGTTCCCGTTGGGCTTTGTTTACGCGCATGAATCATCCTTTCACTGCTGAGCCTATTTCGATTCAAGGTTACACTATTGTGTAGGTGCGGCGAAAACGCAGGTTCTTTCCAAAGTGCCAAGAACCAACAGCCCGCATGGTGAAAATGCGCCTCGAAAACCTTAAGCGTCCTTGTCATTATTGCAGTCTTCAATAGTGTCTCACCAATAAGATTGTGGAGATACGCCTATACGAGGATGGCTCCTTGGCCATTCTCCAGTGCATTGTCACGACCAATCCGCGGACACCTTGTTCAGGTTCAAGTGAAGGTGCCCATGCGGCACCAGATTTCTGTAGGGATTGGTTCTGTAATAGATTATCGAACATGTCTTTGGTTCGGACAGACCTTGAAAGGCTTCGGCATTCCATTGTCGAAAGTCGACTGTGCCAAGCCCACATGCAATGGCATCCAATGGTTGGAACGTCGACCGACTCGAATGGTCTAATCTGCTCACATCATTTTGATAGCATCCCTTCTGAGTGTAGCCGTTCAACTATATATCATAATGCACAAGCACATACAAGACATACTAGACATCAAGAGGTAAGTGGACAATGATGGTAAGCCGCTGATAGAGGTACAACCAATGACGTCGCGGAGAGCGCGACGTGCACCTTGGTGTACGCGTCTGGCGACTCCAGACTTTGTGAAAGGAGAAGAGTTCCACTCTGGTCTGGTCCGCCATCCAAGCCAAGCTACATGTATCGCGACGGATCGCTGGAGCAGCCAAGTCATTCTTTCAACTCATCATGGCTCGTCTCGGGCGTCTGGGGTTCCTGGCCATTGCCGTCGGGTTCCACCTGATCTACATCTACTCCATCTTCGACATTTACTTCATCAGTCCCATTGTGAGTGGGATGCAAGAGTACAGAGTGCCGATTGAAGAAGCCCCCGCCAAACGTTTGGTTCTCTTTGTCGGTATTTGACAATCCCCAAGAGTGTTCAGGGCATGGTGCAGCGGCTAATCCATTTCATTTCCTCAGGCGACGGTCTCCGCGCAGACAAAGCCTTTCAATCCTTTCCCGACCCTTCTCCTCCCAAAGGCAGCACCGACGCACATGTCCCACGCCCTCTTGCGCCCTTTCTGCGCTCTCGCGTCCTAGAACATGGCACCTTTGGCGTCTCTCACACCAGAGTGCCCACCGAGTCACGCCCGGGACATGTCGCCCTTATAGCCGGTCTGTACGAAGATGTCTCAGCCGTCACCACTGGCTGGAAACTCAACCCCGTCGACTTTGACAGCGTATTCAACCAGAGCAGGCACACGTGGAGCTGGGGAAGTCCGGACATCCTGCCCATGTTCCAGGAAGGCGCCGTGCCAGGCCGTGTCGATGCGGACACTTATGGCGCCGAAGCCGAAGATTACAGCAAGGACGCAACGGAACTGGACACATGGGTCTTTGAAAAAGTAAAGGACTTGTTTGCCTCTGCCGCCAACGATGCCCTTCTCGATGCCCGTCTGCGGCAGGACAAGAACGTCTTCTTCCTGCACCTTTTAGGTCTCGACACCACAGGCCACTCGTACAGACCGTATTCTCGAGAATATCTACACAACATCAAGATCGTAGATCAAGGCGTTCAGGAGATCTCCCAGCTCATCGAAGACTTCTACGGGGACGACCAGACTGCCTTTGTCTTCACTGCCGATCATGGCATGAGTGACTGGGGCAGCCACGGCGACGGCCACCCAGATAACACCAGGACTCCGCTTATTGCCTGGGGCGCCGGCGTTGCGAAACCAGTCACCGTGTCGGAGGGCTTTGCGACTGGTCATGAAGATGGATTCTCCCATGACTGGCACTTGGACCACGTTCAACGGAACGATGTCGCTCAGGCAGACGTTGCAGCCCTCATGGCCTATCTGGCCGGACTTTCCTTCCCTGTCAATTCTGTGGGGGAGCTGCCTCTGGCGTTTCTGTCTGCCGATGATTCGGTAAAAGCGCAGGCTATGCTGACCAACTCACGACAGATTCTTGAAATGTATCGTATCAAGGAGCAAGAGAAGCAGGCAACCGAGTTGCGCTACAAGCCGTACTCTGAGTTTGCTCATGCCGAGCACAGGGTCGAGCACAGGCTGGAGGCCATTGAGAATAGCATCGCTGAACACAAATATCAGCAGGCCATTACTGATGCTGACGCACTCATCAAGCTTGCCTTACAGGGTATGCGCTACCTTCAAACCTACGACTGGTTGTTCCTACGAGCCCTCGTCACCGCTGGCTATCTCGGCTGGTCGGCGTTCGCGTTTACCTTTGCTATTGACCAGCACGTGTTGGATGGTGAATTGGATGCTTCGCGTTCCTTCGCCACCATTACAGCCTTCTCGTCTCTGCTCGTCGGCCTGTGCTCTTATCTCTTTGTACGCTCTTCTCCTTGGACCTACTATGCATATGCCATCTTCCCCGTCATGTTCTGGGAAGAAGTCTTTGCTCGTCGTCATGCCATCTCACAAGCCACGGCCCTCCTCTCGAAACATCTGTCAACCAAGCATACCGCCAGCCTTGGACTGAATCTGGTTGGATTCATCGGCATCTTGGAGATTATGGTGCAAAGCTATTACCATCGAGAAATGTATACCGTCTGCTATCTGCTTGCCATCCTCTGGCCAGCATCTTACGGTCTGGACTTTGTTCGAGCGAACGTCCTTCTCTCGGCCACATGGGCAGTCGCTTGTGCAGCCATGAGCATTTTCACCCTTCTTCCCGCCAACAAGGTTGAGAATCTCAATCTGATCCTCGTTGGTGGCGCTTTGATGCTTCTCGTTGGCATCTTGTACATTCTATATGCGGAAAGCATCATGGCTCAGGCTAAGCAATCTCGGACTCGAGCCGATTCGAAAGGCACAGACGATCTTTCCAAGGCCTTGCTTGGAGTTCAGCTCGGCCTCGTTGCCTTGGCCATGATAGTGACACGTTCAAGCGTTGCATCTCTGCAAGCCAAAGCTGGTCTTCCTCTTGGTACACAGATCGTGGGCTGGGCCGTTTTCGGTATGACATGACATATGATGAAGCTGACAGATATGTGCTAACTGAATCAGTGTCGTCGCTCATAGTACCCTTTGCGCATGGGCTCGCTCCAACCGATGACTACCTCCATCGCCTTGTTGTCATCTTCCTCTCATTGGCCCCCATGTTCATCATCCTCACCATCTCGTACGAGGGTCTCTTCTACTTCGCCTTGAGCTGCACTTTGATCACCTGGGTGCGCCTGGAACACCGTGTCTACCGCACTTTCACCCCACCCGAGGTATCCCACCTCTCCCCGGAATCGGATCCAGCCTCTGATCTCAACCCCCTCGCACCTGCACTGGCTGCTTCCTCGACCAGACAGCAAGCGCTAGACAAGAAAGACTACCGAGCGCTCACCCTCGCGGACGCGAGAATCGCCCTGTTCTTTCTGTACTTTTTGCAATCGGCCTTTTTCAGCACGGGCAACATTGCGTCCATTTCTTCCTTTTCGCTGGATGCCGTCTACCGCCTCATCCCCGTGTTCGACCCCTTCAGCCAGGGCGCGCTGCTCATCCTCAAGATCCTGGCACCTTTCGCCCTTGTGTCGGCTAATCTGGGCTTGTTGACCAGACGCCTGAAGCTGAAGTCTGGAGCATTGTTCGCGCTTGTGATAGGCATCTCGGACTGGCTGACTCTTCGATTTTTCTGGTCCGTTCGTGACGAGGGCAGCTGGCTGGAGATTGGAGAGAGCATCAGTGTTTTCTGCATCGCCAGTGCGCTCTGTGTGTTTGTGGCCGGCCTGGAAATGGTCAGTGAGGTGTTTGTGAGGGGAATCGAGTTCAAAGAGGATGAGGGCAGGGACGGATTGAAAGCGCCCATTGCAAAGACGCAGTGACGAGTGCATCTGATCTGTTTCGGTAGCACTATGCTACTGCCCATGACATACAAAATATGATGATTCATATTACTGTCTGTCTCATTCGATCGCTGGGGTGAAACGTCTTATAAATATTTCACCACCATAGGGACACTAACGAGGTGATGGATCACCGCTTCGCATCAGTTGGACGTGCAAGTAATGATAAAGATTAAGATAAAAAGTGTATGGTCACATAAAGGAGGCCCTTTCAAGTCGGGCACGGAACAATAACAACCCAAACGCCAGTCCGCCATCCTATCCCATACTGGCCTGATCTGATCTTGCTGGAAGCCCAACCGAAAACTTTCCCATATCCGCATTTCGCAGTCTAAGTCGTGAAGATTTGTTGCCTGTCGTACTTTTTCTGTCCGTTACTGATAAGCCGGGGGTGTGCCACCACCATGCATGACGGCAGCACCGCCAACACCAGGAGCGGTTTGCGTCCCATCACGCATGACATCCAACGTCTTTGGGAAGTAGGGTTCCACGCCCCAATTGCGGAGGTAGGCGCCCGTCTTCTCGATACGTTTGATCTCGCGCGTGACGCCCCATCCTTCGCCTTCCTCGCTGAAGCGGCCGCGCACAATGTCCACCATTGCGTCGTCTAGCTTTGCGTAAAAAGAGCGACGCTCGCGGAGGTCGTCTTCGTCGCCGTTCTCGAGGCCGCCGTGGGAGTTGAGGTTGCCGCCTAGTTTCAGGAGGAGGTCAAAGGCGTATTTGGGGCCCGAGGGCAGGGCGGCCAGACGGGCAATGTCGGGGAGGAACTTTAGCATACAGGCGCTGAAGGAGGGGGTGGGAAGGGAGTCGTTGAGGTCGTCTTGGAGGCGGTGCAGGTCGAAGTTTACGATTGTGATTTTGCGGTCGAGCTGGGCGTTTAGTGTGGCGGCGGCATGGGTGGGGTTGTGAGGCGAGGGCGCATCCATCTGCTGGGCGATACTGGGAGGGACGTCTAGGGGATTGTGGTTTAGCTGGGGCAGTGGAGTGTGTGGTCGGCGAGGATAATGTTGACTTACCTGGTCGTAGGCCTCTTTTGTCAATCCATGCGTGCACTTCCCTTCGTTGAGCCTCCAATTGCTCAATGTAGGCGCGCATATCGGCAAGCTCGCCTTCCATCTCCTCTAGCTTGCTCGTATATGGACGGACGGCCTCGTTGAAGGCACGGGTGAGCAGGTCAGGCATCGGTTCAGCGGGGACAGGCGCCTTGGAGATGGCAGGGTTGGACCCAGAGATGCTGCCGTAGCCATTCATCATAGGTCTATTGGCCGAGCTGGACAGGGGCGGTGTTTGATAGGAATCATGGTTCTGAGAAGTGAACATTGCGTCGTCCTTTTCAGGCCCGCGGGATGAGTCAAGGCCGTGGTCGTAAACGTCGTCTCTGAATTTGTCGTCGTAAGATCCAGAGGGTGCCTTGCTGTCGTGAGGCGAATAGTTGTTCTCAAGGTAGCTCTGGGAGTTGCTCCGCGACCGGGATAGGCGTTTGAAGAACATTGTGGAGAGAGGGAAGAAAGACAATGAATAGCGAGGACTGCAGGCACGCTTATGTGGTGATGCAGAGATGGAGATAAAGAGCGCGAGATAAGGCGAGCGAATGGCGCTGTCTTACGCGAATGACACGGAAAGGGAAATGGAAATGGCTGGCGAGTGGTGGGATATATGTGTTGCTGCACCACAGATACCCTAGCTCCAAAGCTATAGCGCCCGGGAGGCTGGGCGAGGACATGACCACATCACCAAAAAGACTAATATACAAACGCCTCTGCATCTTATTGGGTCTTTTCGCCCATCGTCGCACCACTGCTGTACTTCAATGCAAGAGACCGTCCGCAGTCGATTGCTACCTACCAGGTAATCTTGATATTCACGTTGGTAGGTGCCTTCATCACCGTTACAACCGCCGTCCTAGCGTTGCTCGGTAAGTCAAACCGCTGGAGATCCCGATCGTCTTGCAATAAGGTTGAGTCGCTCGGGCCGCAACTCTGACCATGAACCTGAGCCCTGTCCACCAGCCACCATGACAATAGCCCTCATGATTAGGAACGTTACGTGGTAGGTAACTTGGCACACTTTGTAATACTGCTCTTCAACTGAGGATCATCTGCGATCGTCACGTCGAACCGGTCTCATCAGACAGCTAGTCTGGAGTTGAGAGACAATAAGTACTTGTTCTTGTCAGCGATTTCGAAGAGAGCCACTCAAAATGTCTTCTTGTACCATGTATGCTAACTATCTCTAAGCCCTCCAGATGGCGTCACTCATCTTTACAACTTTTGCCATCTCGTCCACATCGTGTACCCGTACCATATCGGCCCCACCTTGTATAGAAGCAGACACAGTAGCAGCTGTTCCCCACGCCCTCTCTCTCGCTTCCTTCACCCCAGTTATTTTTCCAATGAACCCCTTTCTGCTAGTTCCAAGTAACCAGGGAAACCCTCTGAGCCCTTCATACGCCCGTAGTTCACCAAGTCGCCGCAATATCTCTATATTCTGCTCCACCGTCTTTGCGAATCCGACTCCAGGATCCAGCATGATGCGCCAACGGTAAATGCCTGCTTTCTCCGCTGCCTCTACCCGATCCAGCAGCTCCTGCGCAACAGTCGGGATCAAACCATTCTCGTAAGTGCAATTCTCTTTGCTGGTCATCGTTGCTGGTGTCCCTCTCATGTGCATGAGGCATATGGTACACCCCAGACGACCGACCGTAGGTAGCATATCCGGATCCAGTAAGCCAGCTGAAATGTCGTTGATCATGTGCGCTCCTGCACGCACTGCTGCCTCTGCAACCGCTGCGCGGTAAGTGTCGATGCTGATGGTTATATGCGAGGCCTCAGGCAGAGATTTGATGATCCTAATTGCTGGGAGTATACGTTCGATTTCCTGCTGTGCAGAGACGTCTGGGGCTCCTGGTCTTGACGATTGCCCTCCGATGTCGATACAAGTCGCGCCACCACGAATGTGGGCCAGGATGGTTGACCGAAGCGCCTCCTCGTCCGTAGGCACGTTCAACCCTCCATCCGAGAATGAGTCCGGTGTCACGTTCAGGATAGACATTACATGGGTTGGTCTTCTGGCGTTGAGTGCATGAATTGACTGGCCTGGTGATAGCTCAAGGAATGTCGACACTGGTGTCGTTATTCGTAGTTTTTTGAGGCTCTGCAGTAGCGAGATTGATGAATTGGGTGATATGAGGTCAGGCACCATATCGCAGAGTGGTCGGAGGACGAATTCACGCTCTTGCATGAGAGCATGCGGTATCTTCAATCGCTCGGTATCCACTATTTGGTCACCATATAATAGAATGTCAAGATCTATGCTTCGAGGACCTTTGTCGATGAGCTTGACCCGACCAATCTCGTTCTCGATGCCTTGGAGCCTATCAAGAAGGGCCATGGGCTGGAGAGATGTTTCGATCTGTACTGCTCAGCTGACATGTTCTACAAATACTTTCAATCAGAAGTCTTCGACATACCTCGCATGCACCATTCACGAATCGTGATTGATCCTCCACATACATTGGCTCTGTCTCGTACAAGCAACTCGTACGTCTAACAATTATGTTTGGATCATTGTTCAGAAGCTCACATGCCCTTTCGATCATGCCCACTCTATCACCAACATTACTACCAAGGGCAATGAACGCGCGGATGCTGTCGGGAGAAGGCGCTGTTGGTTTCGCAGAGATCGTGGTAGAGTGTGTTCGTCTCTGGCTCGTATTTGATTGAATCTGCACTTGCATCGGACTCATCTTGCCGTTCTTCGAGGCGGACTTCTGTGCACTCTGTGCCTTGTTCGCTGACATGGTTGACAGGCGTCTCGTCTCACAAGAACCTCCCAGGACAAAAGCAGGCTCGCGGAATGGGCATGACAAAATACGGCGAGAGGCCAGTGAGAATATCTTGGAAGTGGGAATTATGCCCATTCCGCAGTGGGACTTGGAAGGTGGCACACAAGTTGCTCTAGGGAAAGAAAAATCGTTGTTCTTGCTCTACAACAATAATGGTGCAAAATTTCAAAGGGTCAAAATTCTAATCTCAACATCCACCCGCCAGCGTTGTTCTCCTAGATGCACGAATCTCGCTCTTGCTACACAGTCACTCAGAGAGAGCGACAGACAGAATCACGACTTATGTTGGACTGATACTCTTGGTCAGCCAGTTGTCTACAATGTAATCACGGTATAAGCCAGATGGACCGTACCGAGGCGTTATGCTGCTCTGACACGACGGCCGTGTATGCTGATAGGCTGGTTGTTCAAGGGTCTGAGATGTCCAGTTTAAGCTATGTGGGGCCGTCGCCGCCCCCGCAGTCTTGCGAACGCAGAGGAGCCTCGGTTCAGGTGATCCATTATCACGTTCATGTCCTCGGTCCCCTGTCGTTGGTATTATACTGCCCCTGCTCCCTCCTCGTGGTTCCTCCTCTTCTACAGCCCTTGTTCTCGCAAGTAATACACAGCACACCTACCTCTTGTCTTCTCGCACCGTATATCGACCTAGAACACACGCAATCATGGCGTCTCCACGTATGCGTTCGTTCCTTTGTTGATGTGAGAATACATGCTGACTCGTGACAGAGCAACTCCGAACCACCATCACAGATCTGTTGAAGATCAACCACCCTGTCATGCTTGCTGGCATGAACGTAGCTGCCGGTCCCAAGCTGGCAGCAGCAGTTACCAATGCAGGAGGTCTCGGTGTCATCGGCGGTGTGGGATACACACCCGATATGCTACGCGAACAGATTGCCGAGCTTAAGAGTTTCCTCAAGGACAAGAGTGCGCCATTCGGCGTCGATCTCTTGCTCCCCCAAGTTGGAGGCAGTGCCAGAAAGACGAAGTGAGTTTTAATGCCCTTCAGAAGTGTATCCGTGTACTGACGCATGAGCCAGCTATGACTACACCAAGGGCAAACTTGATGAGCTCGTTTCAATCATCATCGATTCTGGTGCTAAGCTATTCGTCTCTGCTGTTGGTGAGTGCATACACACATGGTTGGCATGCGTATAGACAGCTGACATGATGAAGGTGTACCCCCCAAGCACGTCGTAGACAGACTACACGCCAACGGCATCCTCTACATGAACATGATCGGTCACCCAAAGCACGTCAAGAAATGCCTGGAGATCGGTGCCGATATCATCTGTGCTCAAGGTGGAGAGGGCGGTGGACACACCGGGTAAGTCGTGACCTCATGTCTGATAAGCCACGAATGCTGACAAGGAAACAGAGATGTTCCCACAACTGTTCTCATTCCAACCGTCGCTGAACTCGTAAAGGGTCACAAGAGTCCAATGACTGGTGCTCCCGTCCAGGTCGTTGCAGCCGGAGGTCTGTTCAACGGCCAGAGCGTAGCCGCCGCACTTATGCTTGGAGCGTCTGCAGTATGGATTGGCACACGTTTTATTCTTGCTGAGGAGGCTGGTGCACCAAAGGCTCACCAAGAAGCTGTTCGCACCTCAGGCTTTGATGACAACGTCCGAACCATCATCTTCACTGGACGTCCGTTGCGCGTTCGCCAGAACCCGTACATCAAGGACTGGGAGGAGAACCGACAAGCAGAGATCAAGGAACTCACTAGCAAGGGTATCCTTCCTGTAGAGCATGACCTCGAGAAGATGGGTGATGACATTGACGATGATACCATGGACTATGCCCGCCCCTTCTTGATGGGCAAGGTTGCAGCAGTTGTCAACGAAAAGAAGAGTGCAAAGGCCATCGTTGACGAGATGGTCTCTGATGCAGTGGAATGGCTTGGCAAGGGTAGCAGCTGCATAATGGGCAAGAGCAAGCTTTGAGAGGTTGTCGTAGTCCACACGCAGGCGTCAGAAGCGTTTATCCTTGTTATGTTCAATGTCCAGTCTAAATAACTATGCCTCTTACTGCACCTCTCAATGAGACCTGGCCTCGTTCCTCAGTGTGTTTGCCTGTACGTCCTTTAGTTCTCTACCAGATCACCGTCGTCTTGTTGATATGTCTATCCCCAAGCGAATCATGTCATAAATTGTGCATTTACGAACCACACTCTGAAGGTGTGTTTCTATGCGGATTCGGTTACTCCACAGATGTCGCAATGGGGAAAGAAAGTCAACATCGCCATACCTTACGAAACACCTCTGAGCTGCCACCTTCTGTCGATATGATGACAACGAAGATAGAGCCTCTTCGTTGCGTATTTGGTTTCTCTAGTAGAGGCAGTACAGCTGATATTGAGGACACCATATAAGGCATACTCTGGTCTAAGTCCTTGGCTGGATTCTAGGCGGAAAGCCTCCGGTCTAGTGCTACCTTACTGATCATGCAGCATGCATGACGTCGCACTTCTGAGATCTAAGCCATTAGTAACCTATTCGATCCTGCTAGCTGACCATGGTAGGAGTGAACCCCCCTGATCTTTGGAATAAACAGCCCTGGTTATATCTATCGCTATGATTCGTACCTGCACATGTAAAGGCATCGAGCAATTTACTCCAAGTCAAAGCAACCATGTCACCTAATACCTCAGCTACTCCGGTCACCCAAAAGCTCGACCTCGCGACCTTGAGCCACCTTAGGCCGGTAGAGATAAAGACGTACCACCGGACGACGTATGATCGTATCTCACCGTCAAACACGCTAGACGGGAAGGGCAAGACGGTATTGGTAACAGCTGGAGGTGCGTGACAGTCGAGCTGAGCTGAAGTGCGTCTTCAGAATGATGACCTTTCTAGCTACTGGCATCGGCTTCGCCATCGCTGAGTCTTTTGCCAAAGCAGGCGTCGATCGCCTTGTGCTCATCCAACGACGACACCAGATGCTAGAAAAGGCGAAACAGACAATCGAGTCCAAATATCCAAATACCAAGGTCACGACATACGCCACTTCTGTCAACGATCTGGAACGTATCTCCTCAATTATCAAGGAGATTGGCAGAATCGACATTCTCGTTTGCAACGCCGCCATCAGCCACCCATTTGTACCAAGCAAAGATGTCACCATCGCCGACTTCAAGGCGACCTTTGACACTAATGTTGTCAGTACTTTTCACATCATCAAGGAGTTCCTAGCACTTGAGTCATCAGGTCCAAGAGTTGTCATCTATACCTCCTCCGCCGCAGCTCAGATAGCCAGGCCCGGTAGCATAGGATATGGTCCGAGCAAAGCGGCTGCGAACCAGATAATTCAGCATTTCGCAATGGAGAATGCGGACACAAATGTCACGGTCCAAGCATTCCACCCTGGAGCCATTTATACGCAGTCCCGCGCGGAGTTGACTGCTGAGGATTCTGTGGCCTGGGAAGATGGTAAGCTGGGTTCACTCCTTAAGCGGAATACAGGAGTGCCAAAGTGGCTGACCATTAATACAGTAAGCTTGCCAGGTGATTTTGCCGTTTGGCTTGCGAGTGCCGAAGCCAAATACCTCGCGGGCAGGTTCGTGTGGGCGCAGTGGGATGTAGATGAGCTTCTGGCGCTGAAGGGGCGCCTAGCTGCAAACCCAGCCTTGTTGACTACGACCATTGCTTTGTAGATCTTGCTAGCGTGATTGATGCGGTACTTGGACTTGCATTTATGTCTCTCCACGGCTCCCATGTTCCGCGCAGACATTGACTGATGTCGAAGTAGCAGAGTAAGCCAAAGAACAGAGCGAATAATCCGCTACTTCACGGAGAGTATACTCGTGAATGCTTGAGCAGCTCAGAGTCATTTGCGATCTATGCCAGTGCACAAACGAGCTCTTCCTTTGGCAAGACTGTGCTGCCATTAATCACAGGTGTCTAGACTTTGTCGTGGGTTTGGCATTCTTTTGTCGTTGTTAAGACCGCTGATGCTCCCGTCGGCTGAAGTGTGGGCGGAGTGTCTTCGTTCACCCTGAAAACTCACTGCGCGTGACTGGCCACGGAGGGCGACCCTGTCCATATTCAAGGATATGCCATTCATCTGGTTAAAATGATCATTCCTTGATTGGGCAAGCTCTCGCTCCCATCTTCAGTGCGAAAATGTTGGTATCTCAGTAGTGCACGAGGAATGAAATGAGATCTAATGTGATCGGGCTTTTAAAGGGTGTTTTATACGATGACATGATTGATCACTTGCTAGCAAGAGACACCGCGAAAAGATTAGGGGCAAGTCCGGTTGGCGCAATACCAAGGCCTCGCCCTGTCTGCTCAATCAAGTTTTTTCTGCGCACTGCCGCATCAATCTGTTTCCCGGTAGCCATATCGCGATTTCTGGACTGCTAAATGCTGCTGAACTGTGCAGTGGTGCAACAGAGTGAAGCGATCGAGCATTGCATCAAGCTGCGCACGACCCGCCGGCAGCTGCCTGGAAAAAGAAAACAAAAAAGTGGTTGCAAAACTGTAGAACCAGGCTGCCGGATTTGCCGGAAGAGAATCATTTTCTGAGCCTTCGACTAAAGTGATGAGCCGGATGACCAAAGTCAAATGCGCCTATGAGAAGGAACGACGTCGCCCCACTCAGTCAATGGCAACATGCCAGCTGCAACAACATCGCACCATATCTGAACAACACGATGCTAGACCGATGGGTCAGCCACACCCTCCCTCGATCTTTTATCAAAGCCATCAAGACATCGTTCTCCGAAATTTGCATTGCGAGAAAGATTCAGGCAATCGGCATGTCTCAATGCAGCAATTGGCAAAGACCTAGAGCTGCCCAAGAAGCACACACTGTCAATGTGACTTGACATCGAATACTTCGGTATGCTGACTTCAACATCCTGGTTCTCAAGCTCTTCCATGTAGCCAAGATGGGCATTGGAAGGTACTCATACTTAGCCGCCAATTTCTACTATCGGTGCATAAGTCCAGCAACGCTCATGAATTTATTCCTCATTCAGATCTGCGGTGCGTTCGGCTCTGCACTGAACCGGGTCAAGACACTTGGTGCTGATTTGGACTGGTTGACAATTATGTCGCCTGCTCGGCTGCTCGGTCGCACTCATGCCTACCTCCCTGACTCGTCGAGTTGATGACTCCAGTCAAAGCTGGACAGGCTCATATCATAAACTCGCTGAGGATCGAGTCGGGAGGGAGACCGATCCGGAATCATTAGGCATGGTGTTTATTCGAGTCCCGGTGTATGTCCTAGGCGAGGTGGGCTACATGTATGCTCGTTTTCGGCACACGTGGTGCGTTATCCTTGACAATGTGTAGTTCATGGACACGTCGACCGCGAGACAGCCTCACAAGGCATCTCTGCCACGTCTTGGCGACCCCTTCCACTGCCAATGATTATAGTAGAGCAATGATTCAAGTTTCTACCTGGAACAGCGGCATGCGAATGCCATACACAGGATGGACAAAGATGTTCGTCGGAAAACCTACCTTATTGATTGAACCACGATATCTTACCTCTGACGCGCAACGTAATCTTCCTCCGTCCGTGGCCAAACTTGACTGCGAAAAAGCTGAGCAGAGAGGAGACCAATACTGGTCATTGGTCATTGGTTTTTGGTCTGACCCCTGCTCCTCAATGATCAGCGCTACGCCCGAAAGAGCCCAAGTTTTGCGATCAGGCCGTGTATTGGACGGCAAGTCTCTTCCATGAAGCTTTCGGCATATCTGAAGGGCTTGCAGCATCGCTGTTCCTAAAATGTACCGTTCCGGCAAGACGGTTCTAAGCAGCCTCTATACCATCATAGTGGTACATTTAAGCATCAACAGCAGCTTAGCCAGACCGAGAAAGGTGACAACAAGGTGACGATCAAGAAGGAACAACCCGCAAGCCGCTGTCTTTCCGTGGAGCTAGATTCGGGCAAAGGCCCGACTCCGTGAAAACGTCAGCACTTCCTGAACTATCTAACACTGGCTTCAGGCATGTCCTTCATGAATGCCGCCATCGACCAAAACACATGGAAGGTACTGTACTCCGAGCGCCCCTCATTCAAGGTGCTTGGAGGAACGGCTGGGAAACTGTGAGAATCGAAGCCAATGAGACGTTTCAATATTCACAAACGACAGGCAGGGATGCACCTACCAATATAATAACTACGGAGGAGATCCATTGTTGTGGGCGAAGATGAGCAAGAGCCCCCTTGAACCCTTCCCATCGCTCTATTGTTCGTCCTCGGAGTTTGCTCCGAATATCTGGAGCCAGCTCCGAAGACTTCCACACCCGACGGACGCAAAGCACAAATCATAGGATGAGCGGCTATTTGCCACTGCTGCCAACCCGATCATTTTGTTTATCAGTCGAAGTCTGGACAGTGACCAAACAATTCAGTAGATGTGCTGCAATATATGTAATAGAAGTACGTTGGGAATCCAGAGGTAAAACGCTCATCTCACGAGTGGTAACGACTGTCGCTAAAATGGGAATAAAGCAGGGACGGCATACAATGTTAGTGGCACTACCTTCATCCACTTCTCTTGGCGAATCATCTTTGCAGACAGCACACGTCCGTCGAGAGGCTTACCATCCGTGCTAACGCTTGCCGTCAGCAGGCCAGCGTGCTGAGAGGTGTTCTTGTTTCGAGTCGTGGCCCACAGCACACCATTTTTCACCATCTTGGCTATGCTAGCCCATGAGCAACAGCAATTCCCGTCGTATGCTAGCTCCGAAGCAGGGCCTCGGGGCTGCAGCCGAAAGCTCTGTCCTGTTCGACGGAGCTATTCCCTCTGCCTCCCATTCCAAGCCCAAAAGACAGACCGTCAAAGCAGCTTGTAATGCCTGTCAACGGCGAAAGGTCAAGGTGAGGATTCACGACGAGCGAGCTGGACAATCTGATAGCATTCATTTGTCGTTCACTCGCGAAATATATCACAGACTGACGATAGATGAGTAGTGCAGTGGTGAGCGTCCAGTGTGCGGACTCTGCCAGAGTAGAGGACAGACTTGCACATATGATGCAGAAGCTGGCCTAACCAGGATAGAGGCTTTGAGACGAAGGAACAAGGAACTGGCTGAGCAGAATGCAAACTATACGACCATTTTCAATGCTTTACGAAGTTCGTCAGAACCTGAAGCAATTGAGCATCTACGTCGACTGAGAGCGTCCAGCGACGATGCAGAGAGCTACGCAGAGATGATCAGACAGGGCCGCCAATTGGCAAAACGCCGCAAGTCTGTAGCTCTCAAGATCGACACGGATGACTCGTACAGCGTCTCTCAAGAGTCTGCCAAAGATCTCACTATGAACACATCTCTACCGACCGAAGACTCTACTGTGGATACAGAGAGCCTAGGATCCACTTTTGGGGAGAATGGTCAACAACTTGATCTCCCTATTACCCAAAGACAGCAACTGGACGGAACAACTCTACAGATGCCGCAGCGTGGAATGAGTTCTAGTTATGAACGATCGATTCCGTCTAATTTGTGAGTTGTCTTCAACCTTTCTGGAGTGCCCAGACCAGCCTTCCCAAACCCATCACCGACCGCAGTCAACGTCACCAATCTGGACGACGCATTGTTTCAGCGTACTATCAAACGGCCTCGTCGTTGAAGGATATCAGACTACATACCAACCTTTGGGCATCTTATGATCGCTATTGGCGCCAATGCTGACCTGATCTCAGCGCCGAGATATATCCCTACATGCCACAAGGGGACTCTGCAATGGCTGCAATGACAGCGATGCACAGGCAGAGAGACTCGTCTCAGCCTCAACTTCAGATTTCGCCGCAACAACACGAGGCCCCACCAGGCTGGGGTGTACAATACGATGGTGCACATGGCAGCTTTGACCATGGCCATGCGAATACAGAGGGGGGTTCAACGCTCAACATACCCCGTGATCAGGTCGAGAATCCGAACATTGATGGTGTGTTGCACGTGAGGACTGCTCTTCCGAGCGGATAGGCTGACATGTAGATAGGAAACCTACCAATGTGGAATCAATGGAACAACCAATACTGGACTCATCCTGGACCTTGATAGTAGCACCCACAAGACGAGAGGGGAACTGGGAGCGAACGCCTTGCCTGAGTTTATCTTGCGGAATGTTGGATATTCTTAACCTGGCATCATAGAGGGTCTCGATTCATGCGGAACAGCTGAATATACATCTACACCGATTCAAGCTCATCCAAGCGAGTCGAAGCAGCAACCAACAGCAGAGCGAAACGCATGTTACAGTATTGATCTTGATGCTGAACCGCCATCGTTACCACTGGATCTAGTCGCCATGTGTATATCTGTACCAAAGCAGGCGCAAGGCAATCTTTTATGGTCGAGCCAAATACAAAGGAGAACCAAGCATCAAGCAAGCGAGCAAGCATGATCCGTTTGCCATCAGTGTTGCATGGATTCCCCAAAACTGATGGAGCGAAGTTATGAATCGCTCGGAGATTATTATTGCACCACATCGACGCTGCAGCTCCAATGGTCAATCCGCGAGACGACATCTCCCTTTATGACTTGGATGCGTGGGATGGACTGGAGAGGCTCAGAGATGTGGCAGAGGGAGATGTTGCATTTGGTCGACTAAGCAAATGGCACCTGCAACCATGTCTGTTGAACAGATGTGAGTGTGCCATTAATACGAATAAATTCTTCCCCTACTGGAGAGTGGTAAGAATAGGAACAGGAGAGGGGAGGAAGAGTGGGGATGGCAGAGCATACAATCTTGAATGGTAGAACAGGAGAAAAAGAGGAAGAGACGATCGAGAACGTCAGAAAAGGAGCAGCAGTGCATTGCTCGATGAGATACACGGCCGAACACAAAAGTCAAGGGGAAAAGGAAAAGAGAGTGTGATATTGACAGCAATGGAGCGATTTGGAAACGGCGTGCATGCGTGATGAAAAGGATGGCTTATACATAATAATGAAAGCAAGGAACATGCAATTACGAGAGGTTGTCCATCGAGTGTGGGCCATGAGGGAGATTATGGCGTGCGATGTCTGTTTGTGGTATATCTTGGTGTAGTCTGTTTGTCTGAGCAAGGCGCATCCAATCTTAGGACACTTGTGACTGTCTGTCGTTCACGAGCAGAGCAAGCTTACTCATCCACAACGACAGCAGCAGCGCAGGTAGGTGCCCGTTAGACAGGAGCAGTGAGCGCCAATGTCGAAGAGGGGTAGTATAGACCTGACGACGACACCAGATCGGATGTTGCTTGCAGGTGGGACGCTGCTTGGTGATGAACATCACACAAAGACACTGACGAGAGGCTCATTGGCGAACTCTCAGTCTAGCCATTTTGTATAGGCCACATAGAAGTGCGGACTTTTTTCTTCGGCCATTCTTTTCTACGCTCTCCATATCCGGAGCCCTTGTCGTCGGGCTGTGGGGTGTCTCCCCACATGTAATCGGTGCCCAAGTCGGAACTTGTAGTCAAGGCCTCCAAACAAAGCAGGGAGATCGATATCCTCGAATCAATTGACTGATGGGCCGCCGGGGCGATGGTGGTGCTGGTGAGGTATTGTAAGGCGACAGTGGCCCTTTTCTCTTCCTCGTTTCATGCCATACTAATTCACATTCGTAGTAGTCGGATTTCAGCTTTCCTTGTCGACAACCTTCTCCAATCTATCCGAGTGGTCCAGAACACGTATCTTAGGCATCACCCTATCGAGCTTTTCGCGGTCCTCAGCAGAAGGTGTGTACCCCAGTGTCGACTCTGCTTTGTCGGCTAAGAACTGGCCTGCGAGTGCATAGGCCATTATGCCTGCGCCTATCAGGATGCGGGTGCGGGGTGTGAGGGTGCGGTAGGACCTTCGTGTCGTTAGCATCAGTCCTTCAGCTGAGGATGAATACTGTGTGTGAAAAGGGAGAGGACAGAGAATAGCATGGAGACTGGACCAGATTAAGAAGAAGGGGGAAAGAGGAGGGTAAGACATACTGCCAAAGTGACATGTTGTGCTGTCAACAACCAAGGACTGCGCAACGAGAAGGGACGAAGGGAAAGCTCAAATGTACGACGATGATGAGGTCGATCGACAGCGATATATCAGGTAGCACCCGCAGAGCTATTGAAAACCGTCACCGGAGTAGAAAGTTAAAATGTGTAACAGATCCCTTCAATCGACAAAGATACCCTCAATCGAGAAACAAGATTCGAAAGCAGCCGCAAAAGTTACCAGTGAGAATAATGATTAATGACCGGAACGGGTTGTCTAGATGTGAGCGAAAAGCAACGGGAGCTTGGAGCCTTGCCTAACACGCCCCGAGCAGAAGACAGAAGAAAGCTGGGGTAAATAATGATTGACGGATAAGGTAAGATAAAAGATTAGATAGCTGATATGACCAGATTATTATTATGCGCGTATCGATTTTGCTAGCATTGGCATTAAAACACCTCGTTGATGTCTTCGAAAAAGAATGCATTTGTATATAGTATGGGGTGCAGTTTTACAGTATTATCATTCTATGAAGAGATGGGAAGGTCTGTGGAGCACAGCTTCATGATCATGTACCATACAGTATTGCTCACTAAACTCATTCGCGAGGGAAGGTGCGCATTAAATCTAGCTTACAGCGGTAGTCCAAGTAGTCGCGATTGCCTTGTCCAGGTAAGATCAAGAGTAGATAGCACATACTGTACTTCATTACTCGCAAGAACTGTAGTGAATTGTTTTTCTTCAAAAAAAGGCTCGGAATACTGCATTGTCATCGTGGGATTATTTTTCATGAACAATTTCCCTTCCCCGTCTTCAAAAAGTGCCGAAATATCAACTGCCGCATGCACACACCTGCCCCAAACCCTGGTATAGAATCTGCCGACACACTTACAATTTCCCTGGGGCAGGTCGAAGTCAAAAAAGCCCAACCCAAGCCTGCCACCAGCTCAAAGCGCACGCAATATCTCATCCACGCGAAACTATCGCGGAAGACCAGCGGCAAACATGGGGGCTCCCCGTCTTGCCTGCGTCGGACTCTCGGCATGCTCGTGACCGTCATGCATGTCCTCTGCCAATTCAGTGGCTTCAGAGTCTAGACTATCGTGGTCGTGTTGTTGATGTGCTAGATTGCCCATGAGGGACGTGTCCCTCGTCATTGCGTGTCGTGGTAGTGAAGATGGTTGGATGTGGATGAATGGCGGGCTGCTGGATGGAGCGCGTTGCATGGGCATGAAGCGGTTGGAGAAGACGTTGGGGGTCATGTCTGGTGCTGGGAGAAGGCCAAGACCGTAGGGCAGTCCTTCGTCTTGGTTGGTTGTCCTCGTGCGGACAGGGGTAGGAAGTGGGTCGTCGGATGGAGGTTGTCGTGACGAGTTTGGTGGAGATGGGTGTGCGCGAGTGATGGGAGCAGGAGTGGGAGGCTCAGGGACTCGTAGTCGGGAGAAGGGAACGTTGATTTGGTTGGTGCGGACCTTGTAGATGGCAACTTTCAGGCGCATCCTTAGCGTCTCTGCTCGGGACCGCACCGTGTCAGACAAGTCAGTCGAGTAGAGGGCGGGATTGAAGGTGGTGTGTGCGGCGACAGAGGGGGAGACAAAGTTGAGAGCCTGCGAAGCAAGAGCTTGCTGCTGGGAGGGATCGTAGTTGATGAGGGAGTCAAAGGATCCGCGAGTATTGTTGGAGTTTTGAGATTCACGACCACTGTCCTCGTCCGACTCCTTGGACTCCTTGTCGGCCGGCGACCTGACCCTCGCAGTCTCCTTGGTAGATGACCGAGGTGATAGAGGGTTGAGGCTGACGGGACGTGGTTGTGTGCGACCGTGATTGGCATCCCGTCTAAAGACTGGAGTGTTGGTGCCTGCGGACTGGCTCTGCGACAGTCGCCTCCTCTTGAGATATGTGAAGCCCCTGTCGTCACCAAACACATCCCGACGCGCCCTCTTCAATGGACTCAATGACATGCTCTTCTTTGCGCCAGCCTCGCCGGAAGTCCGTGATGACATGGAAGCGTTTGGTGTCAGGTCCTTGAGAATAGGCCGATTCGCCGCGGAAGCCAGAAGTCGATGATTGCGCTTTCCTCGCGTGAGGTTCTCCATGTTCTCGTCGCCGGCATGGTGCTGTACCCTGCTATCATTCATCATGCACGTCTGTGTTTGTCTTCGTCTGCGGGGTTTGCAATATCGTGACTATCAGCTTTCAAAGCCACGACTATGTCCCTGTTCGTTCGCAGTTCGACTAGATCCTGATCACTCCGACTTACAACAGGCAATGCTCAATGAATGCGGACGGTAGTGAAGACGGGGTGAGAGAAGGAAATGAACTAGCAAAGCAAGACTGGCAATGCGCGTAGTACATGTAGTAGTACCATGGCCCGCTCCCATTTATGCTGCCAATGCATAACCCTCTCCGGCAAGCCTTTGCAGATCTCCAAGTGTGGGGAGGCCTTCACTGCTTTTTGTGCAGAGCCCCTGATGAGACACGGGGGAAAACGTTTACTGGCGCGATGCTACTTACTCGTGCTGAACAGTATCTCAATCTCTCGTACGTATGAATATGAACAGCTTCTTGTCTTTATCAAGTTATTAATTCATACCAATGATAAATTAAACTTCGGCGGCCGTGAATGACAACAAACCTTTTTATGCCGTGGGAATCATCGAAACAAGTCGCTCTTAATGGATGTATAGAAGAATTGCTGCACATCTTCAGGCACCCTCTTCACTGTCTACCATGTTGACCGCTCCCATCATATGCTGTGCCTCCCTCATGCTCGGTGGCGATGTTCCACTGTCGTTGCCCATGTTTGTTTGAAATCCCGTTGATGGACCGCTTTGAGACATTGCTTGACTTGGCAGAGTCTGCATGGTACTGCTTGGTCCTGCACCGCCATAGCTCGGTCCGTGAGCCCACATTGCTCCGCCGACACCGTCCCAAGACTGTATTCGCCCGTGGAAACGATCATGCATGAGTTCACGCTGTGAAAGCCCTAGACCCTGTGGTGTTGCCATGATTTGCACATTGTCGGTGCCCGGCGCCGAATTCATATGCATATCGACCAAGTGCCCGGGCGCTCCTAGGCCTGGCAGACCGTGAGGCAATGGGCCCTGTCCTTCCACCGGGGTTTCATCGTCGTCCATGTCCTCATCCTCCATGCCGTCTTGATCTCCATGGGGCCAAGGCATACCGTTGGGCATGTGACGATGCGTGGGCGGCGCCGGCGCTTCGCCCTCTTCGTCATCAGAGTCAATGACTCCCGTCTCAAGCGGCGTATTGGTCCCGCCACCGTTGAGGTACTCGCGCAGGCGTGCTACGCCTGAGCCAGAAAAGACGCAAAAGACTTCGCGTTGGTGATCATTGAATTCTGAAGGTGCTTCGCGGCAGAAAACTGTCAGGTCGTCACGTAGGAAGGCTTGAACGCCTGTCAAAGAGAGATGGGTGAGTCGAGGGCAATTGTTGAGTAGAGTGTGGATTCCCTGCAGGCCATGTTAATATTGAGACATGTCATCACAGAGGACTACTCCAACTTACGTCAAGTGTTAGCTGAGTGCAGTAGCTCAGATGAACTCTTTCCAGTACGCTAACGCCATGGGAACGGTCTTTGGGCCTGCCAACAACACGTCCGCCGTACGTGGCCAGCGCTTGGATGCTACGATCGGTAATGCCTGCACATTTGACAAGACCAACGCGCTTTAGCTTGGGCAGATTGGCCAACTGGGTAATGCTAGTGTCGGTGAGGTTACTGCAGCATGCTAGGTCGATGTAGCGTATGCGGTTGCATGCCTTGGCCAGTGCAACGATGGAGCCATCTGTGATACGAGCACAGTGACCGAGGTGAATGTAGTGGAGATTCTTACCGAGCTTCGTGATTGCCCACACTGCTCGGTCAGTCAATTGTCGACATTTGGCCAGGATGAGATTTCTCAGTCTCGGACAAGTAGCGACAATCTTCTCAATGGCCTTGTCTCCCAGCTCGGAGCAGTCTGTGAGATCTAGTATGCGGAGGGCGTCAAATATGGGGGTTTTGGAGGGTATGGATAGGAAGGCCGAGTCTGTAATCCTAGGACAGCGGGCGAGACGCAACTCGCGAAGGCTCGGGCAAGATGTCATGAGGGCGGTGATGGAGGCAGATTCGAGGAGGGGCAGGTCGTAAAGATCGATTTCCAAGAGATGGGTGCTGTGGGCGGCTACAGTGAGTATGGCGGTATCGGTCATTTGTGAGCAGCTATTGCACTTGAGTCTCTTCAGGTGAGTACAGCTCTTGGCAATAGCCATGAGTGAGGCATCGGTCAGATTGCGACATGCGGTGATGTTGAGGCCCTGTAGACGTAGACAATTATCGGCCACGACGGCGAGGGTGGCGTCGCTGAGCTCGTTCAATCCTGTGACATCTAGGGCGATCAGACTCTTGTTGCCGTCAATCAGCGGGGCAAGACTGGTATCGTGCAGCTTGGAGCAGTTGGTCAAGGTCAAGCGTTCAATACGCTTGCACGTGTTGAAGCCCATCAGAGTGCCGTCACTAACTTGGCCAGCCAGGGTGGACAAATTGAGACGCTTGACGAGGTCCTGGTATGCAAAGAACTTGTCGGCCTTGACGATGGACCGAGCGACACTCTGGACGGCCTTCCAGTTGTTGGTCTGCGGTCTGTGCCACAGCAGGCCCACGCTGTTCCTGGCCCAGTCCTTGGACACTAGCATGCATGATTGAAGGTCTTTCGTCGAGGAAAGGCGTGCGAAAATGGCGATGAGCAGCTCGGCGGGAAGACGGTAGACGGGGGACAGACGACAGCGCTCCTCGTACTCTGCGTTGCTCATCTCTTCAGGTGGAATCGAAGGGGCCAGCGATGAGGCCGAGTCGTTGGCCTGCAGCATGAAGGAATCATTGTCGTCGTCGGCGCCGCGCTCCGGGGAGGTGGATGAGGAAGATGAGTTGGAGGCATCCGAGTTGCGATGCTGCCGCCTTGCGCGGGACATTGTCAATCTCCTGTCTCTTGTGCGATGCTCCTGCTGGCCAGAGAGCCCTCCCGACTCTACTCTGTCGTCGAGTGGGAAATGGTGTGTGGACGTAGGAGAATGTTGTTGTTGTTGTTGTTGCCGAGTTGAACAGCAAGTAGTTGTTCAGTTGGCGGGGGCTGGCTCTGGTGGACGTGATGGACGGGGCTACTGCTCGGTGTCTGGATGGTGGGGATATGCTCGAGCCCCTTTGTGCATGAAATGGAAATGTTTGGTCGACCAGAGATTGCACGATGCGCAGATGCCTTTGCTAAGCTTGAACTAATGATGAGGAGCAGGCTCGTGTAACGGTGGTCAACTCCGTGGATGCGGGTGACTGAAAGGGGACTGGAACTGGGACTATGAAGCACAGAGGGCAGGCTAAGGTATATGTAGGTCAAGTGTGTGCCAAGTTGACGCCCGATTGTGCCATGCACCTGCAGCTGTCTTACTCCTGAAAGCAACAAAGCTGACACCCGAGCTGTGAGATTACCTCAGGTAAAGACTCTAGGTTCTTGCCTTGTTTGCATCGAGCATTAATGTGCTATATGGCGACTATCGTCCCTCTATGTGGTTAAACGTCAGCTACGTCTGTCTAGCCCGTCGGCATTGACAAGCGCCATGTCGGTCATCGGACCTTCAGGGGACGCCGGCCTTGGCTGACGACGCAATCTCTTAGGTTGAGTTACGCCATTCACTTTGGTTAATCATCAAATGTCAATATAACCATCCGCCAAGCACAATTAGGTATTAGGGATCGTTGATAGATCATCCCATCTAACACATGGCTGCTGCGCGCTCTATACAACTTCTATATCGTCCCAACTCATACATGGCACTAGACTGTGTGCTCTTATCTACACTGCTCGGCTCTATACTTCCTTGACCCTCATGCCTCCTCTTTGCGGTGCATCATTGGCGTATATCTCCGTCTCGACCATTTCTATTCCACTCAGACTGGGATATCGCTTGCTGAAATCTGCTTCCCAATCTTCCACCTGACTGCCATACACATTACTGCTAGATGGTGCCTGCTCGGGAATCCTCTGTTGTTCGGCTCCGACTCCGGCTCCCGCTTCCGCCACTCCTTCGTTATCCCGCGCGAGCAGAGCTGCCAAACTCGGGCCTTTTCCAGTGCCTTGTTGTGTCTGCGATTGTGCTACCGGCGATTGTGCCTGTGCCTGTGCCTGAAGTTGAGACTGTGATGATGAAGAGGAAGGCCGTCCTTGATATACTCCGCTCGAACCAGTCATGAGCGTCCTGGGCTTTGGAGGGGCACTCGGTCTTGATGCGGGCCGCACTGGAGGCGGGCCCATCACAGGTAAAGTGGCCGTATTTGTCGGCGGATTAATGACCTGTGGACTTTGCCTGACCTTGTTATACGTCAGTGGCGGGTTGGCATTGCCTGGCGTACCCCCCTGCGGAACGAACGGCTTGCGAGCAATGGCTGGCGGAGGACCTCTACGACTCTGAACTGGAGACGTTTGCATAATCTCCTCTTGCTCTGTCTCTGTATAGCGACCATAACCTTCCGCCGTTCTCTTTGGCTTGGGCGATTGCCGACCCTCATCGAGGAACGCTTGAACTCTTTGCTGAATTGCGTTTGCTTTGGTTGGAGGACGAGGCGCTCCTGCTACCTTTGCGGTTCGGTACTCCTCGGCCGCTTGAGCCACTCTCCTTTCCTCTGCGACCAGCCTTTGTCTTTCGAGTTCCCTTCGCATTGCCGGTGGCAGGTCTTCGGTTTCAACATCAATTTCTGCATCCTCCGTGTGCCGGGGAGGTGTGGCTGTTGCTTCTGATCCCGATATTGGGCTGAGAGGGTACTCTGTAGCTCGTCCATGTGGCTGAGGGCTAGGCGTACGTAAAGCAGGTTCAGCTGGCTTTTCGTCATACGGGTCGCCTTCGCTACTCTTGGTACGCTCGAATCTTTTGAAAGCATCTCCAAATTTGCCCATGAGTGATGGTAGACTAGCACGCTTCTTGTGCCCAACGGAACTGTCCCGGCTTCGCGTCTTATCGCGTTCCATACCACGACCCTCATCGCCATCGTTTTCCATTCGTGTTTCTCCTTCAAGTGCTTCCAGGGTAGTGATAGAACGAGATGATCGTCGAAAGTCCAGCGAAGGTCTCTTCCTCTCGGCAGACTCTCTTTCCTGGGTTCGCAGGTAGTCAAGATTCGACTCGACAAAGGCTGCGCTGACTGGGCGAGGTCGCATCGAATTGGCAGATCTGGCACGACTGACACTCTCGCCAGTGTATAGTTGGGAGATGCGACGTCCTTCGAGTGACGGCCGGGATGAGGCCGGAGATGCTAATGTGGCCGTTGCAGTCTGGGACTTGGAACGATGAATATCCAAAAGAGGGGGCCGATGAGAGGACTGATGTCTTGGTTGGAGCGAGTCAGCCGCAGCCTGAGCAGCAGGCGAGGCACGTGGCTGGCAGGAGGAATGGCTGTTGTCCTTTTCAGGGACACGCCATATAGGTCTTTTGCTGATGTCAGGCATCTTGATTTTCACGGGGGGTGGAATAGTCTGTGTCACAGGCGGTGACGGGGAGGTCATAGTGCCGGTCGAGGTATAGCCTGGACGAACAGGTGCCGGCTGCTGAAGCACAGAACGTTTGCTAGCTTGGTCGGGTTTGGGAGCCGGTCCGTCTGGCTTCCTCAAGGAGACTGTTCGCGATGGCAAAGCGTTCTTCTGTTCCACTTTCTGCGGGCCTGGCCTGGTTGTGTTGGTGGAAGCAAAAACCTCATCTGCCAGAGCATTGGTGACTCTATCATTGACCTTGGCATCAGGACCGCGCGCGGGCTGTGATGGGCGAGCCGAAGGGAATTGGAACGCATTCTTCTTATCAACAACAATTGAGAAATCATCAATGGAGGGAAACCTCGAAGCTAGCTCATCGACAGCGCCTGCGCGGACATTATAATCTCTAGAGTCAAGAGCGGCGAACGGATCTCCGTGAGCGGGAGAGGGGGTGGGTTTTGCGGCCGTGGATGCTTGGACGGGAGCAGTGGGTCGCCCCCTTCTCATAGGTGCAATCTCCGGGACGGTGGGCTTGTGCTCCACAGGAGCGATATGGCTGATACCAGCAGGGGGCGGAGAGGATATCGGGCTTGTCGATGGCAGCTTCTGCGTCTGGCGGGCTTCGGACTGGGTGCGGTCTGCGTAAATGTCCTTGATGGGAACCGGGGTACCGCGCATGGCGCATGCCTCCTTGACAACCTGGTAGATGTTGGGTCGCTGCCGTGGATCTTCCTTGAGCATCCAAGCTATGAAGCGCTTGATGCGGTCGGAGAATTGTGGGTATTGGGGGTATTTGTAGGTAGCATTCAGGATAGCCATCTGGCCAACGTCCTCGAAAGGGGTGGTGTAGTAGCATAGCTTGTAAAGCAAGACTCCCAAAGCCCAGATATCGCTCTTTTCATCGATGGGGAGCCTTCTCCAGACATCGACCATCTCGGGACTTCGGTACTGCATGGTGGTGTGCTTTTGAATGTCCTCCTCTATCAGTCTACCCTCGGTAGCGGTGGTGGCAGCGGGCCGCGGCGGGGCAGTGGAGCCGAAGTCACACAGTTTATAGACGACGGCACCGCTCGAGGAGGTTGTGATTAGGACGTTCTCGACCTTGAGATCTCGGTGCAGCAGCGGAGGCTTCAGGTAATGCATTGTGGCGAGGCCCTCACTGACGTGACCAAAGATGGTGAGAATCTCTGGCTCGGTCAGGCGGTGCTGTAGGCGGGTGTTCATAAAGTCAATGAGGCCACCACCGGAGCAAAACTCCATGAGCAGGAAGACCTCGTAACCGCCGCCCTTGAGCTGGCTGGCGTGGCTGTCAAAGTAGCGGACAATGTGCTTGTGGCCCTGCAGACGCTTCATTGTCTCGACCTCTGTGCGCATGTTTGCAAGAGCATCTTTGTCCGGTGCGGCAACTCTTTTCAGCACTGCGACGGTGTGCTTGCCATCAGGGGTGGGTACGCGGACGACATAAACGTGGGCAAAGCCACCCTCGGACAGGTACTTTTCAATGACAACACGGTGGGAGCCAACCTGGACCTTGGTGCCCGGGGCAAAGGTACCAGGTGGGGCGGCGGGTTTTGACATGGCGGGCAGGTATGCGGTGGTGGGGTATGAGGCGGTGGCCATGGTGGCAGAGTGCCTGGCGGGGGAGGCAGACCTGGTGGGCCGCACGCGTTCAATGAATTGCCGTGCCGCAGTATGGCGATTGGCTTGCGAAGTGTGAGTAAGGAGGGTGGCAGGTACACAGAGGGGGGATTGGGTCCGCAGGTAGGGAGGAGGGTGGTTGTGTCCAGGAGTATACCTTCAGGATCCAGACAGGGTGGGGTGTACAGTGAGGGTTATATTAGATACAGGCAGATAGACCACGCAGCAAAGAACGTGCGGCTTGCCCCAGCAGTCAGAGGAAAACACGCAGTGCTGGTATAAGGTGGGACAGTATGGGACCAGACTCGGGGGTGCTGTGTCGTCAGAGCATTCGGAGACGCTGAAGCACTCGGCTCAAGACAAGCAAATGCTCAAGGCAGCAGGCGCGTGTGGCCGAAGAAAGCTGGATGCATGTGTAAGGTAGGATTGGCGAGTAGTGGCAATGCTAGAACAAGGTAAGCTACAGTATCTCAGTCGGTCTTGGTTCAGGTCACCGCCCGTTCAGGAGAGGTGGGCTGGTGTGTGCAATTAATCCATCGACCAGCTGTGGATACACGTACATGACATGTGCCTGTGCTGTTCCCTGTCCGTGTCCCTGTGCCTGATGTGCCGCTGCCTGCCCACGCGCCAAGACAATTGGTCGCCTGCCCCGGATTCTGCTCGACCATTGTTCTTGTCCGTCTTGTCCGCATGCATGTGACGGCGTTTTTACTACATCATAAGGTACACGACCATCCATTGATATCTACCTGCCCAAATAAACCTGATATAACATGCGTTCTCACCTCGACCCCAGTGAGCTCGGCACCAAAGCATAGTACGACCTGCCCTAGCCTTGACCTGCGATATACTGCCATCATGCATCCTCGACTAGCGCTGATGAGAAAAACATAGCTGGGACGAGGCCTATCAGCGTGAAATCTCAAATCACTCGCAGGATGCATCCGACGAGGGTACCATTTGGTTTGACGACAGCGGCGCCGAAGAAAAAGTCATAGATCGCTTGGACGCCCTTGAGGAACAAGGCCTGCTGAACAAGGAAGACAACACACCCTCCCGCATCTTGGACTTGGGAACCGGAAATGGCCACATGATTTTCTCCTTGCAAGAAGAGGGATGGTCCGGCGAGTTGGTCGGCGTCGACTACAGCGAGGCGAGTGTGGCTCTGGCGCGCCAGATCGCAAAACAGAAACACTCCGACCAAGAAGATGATGCTCCGGCGAATGCGCGTTTTGAGCAATGGGACATTCTAAATCAAGAGCCCGGCACTTGGCTTGAACACGGCTTTGATGCTGTTCTAGACAAGGGCACCTTCGATGCCATCTCCCTATCCTCAGAGACCGACAACCAAGGCCGCAGAATATGCGAGTTCTATCGCGAAAAGGTCACCCCCTTGATCAAGAAGGGCCACTTCTTCATCATCACAAGCTGTAATTGGACAAAAGAAGAGCTGCTTCACTGGTTCATACTACCTGATGGTGACCTTGAACTCTTCGACGAGGCCAAGTATCCTACCTTCACCTTTGGTGGTCAGCAAGGTCAGAGCGTGTGCACACTCATCTTCAAGAGGCGATAAAGATACCCATTTGATATCGAGATAAACTGTTCTAATTCCCCTTCACTGAATCTTGTCTTCTGTTTATCCCGTAAGTGCGAAAGTGACTGGGTCTTGGTCATCGAGCATCCCTCCCCGCACCTTCCGCATTCATGACTTACTGAAGCCAAAGCCTTCACTTCTCTCTCACTCCATATTCAGTGACGCATCTATAACTCAACAACACTTCATGTATATGAAAGCAACCCCTGCGGTGCTTACTTGACCTTCTTTTTAAACTTCGTCCCATCCTGTGTCCTACGCACCAGCCTTCAAGAGAACCACCCTCTACCTTATTAGGATCGAGCACGTAGCCACCACCCCCACAAACCCATAACACGAGCTCCACTCATTCCATCTCTCAAGTACGAGAGCAACATGCCAGGAATGATTTGGGACAGTGAGTTTCACCTTCTACATATGAAGCATCATGATCGCTAACATGCCTTTTAGACGAGACGGACCGCAAGCTTTTGCTGTGGGTTCTTGAAGAGACCAAAGCAAAGGTCAATTATGCCGGAGCTGCTGCATACATGAGCACCGAAGACGTTACCTGCACCGAGATCGCCGTCAAAAGGCGCGTGCAGAGGCTGAAGGAACTGCAGAAGGCGAGTGTGTAAGCGAGTCCAGCAACGACCCGTGCAAGTTGGCTTTCCTCTAATTGTTCAGTGGTAGCAACACGGACGGCGGCTCCTGCTTCAACCAAGATGAACAAGGGAGTCAAAAGGACCCGACCCACGGACGACGATGGCGAAGACGGAACTTCTAAGAAAGGACGCAAGGGAAATGTTCGCATGGAAAACCAGAAGACAGAGAATGAGGTTGACGACGATGACAACGATGCTGATGCCGATGAAGAAGGGGACGTCAAGGCAGAGCCAGTTGAGTAAGAGGCAGCGAAGTGATTAGTGAGCACAAACGAAGACCGCCCATCGCGACCAGTGGACAGCACTCTCAGGCATCAGTCATTAAAACTTCACGTTCACCAGTGTGTTCCGTATCGTTTATTTAAATTGCACCAAGGTCCCGATCCTGTCGCTTGCTTTCCTCTTCCTCAATCCACCCAGTTTACCCTCGACTCGACTCGACAGCCAGCCCTTGCACACTCTGCCACTCTTTTGAGATCCACTTTGCCCACCAATCGTCGTACCAGACCACACCCATCATTCAAGATGCCTGGCGTTACTTGGGATGGTACGTTGACCAACCTTTACCACCACATCACATCACATCACATATACTAACCTCCAACTCCAAAGCCGACACGGACCGCAAGCTCTTCCTCTTCTTCCTCAAGAACACGTCCGCGAAGTTCAACTACGAAGGCGCAGCCGCAGTCATCACCACGGATGACATCATTTGCACCTCAAAGGCCGTCGAGTCGCGCATCAAGAAACTCAGGGGTCAAGCCAAGGCTCAAGGCATAGAGACAGTGTACGTGTTCCGACCAGAACCGACTAGCTCTGTCCTTTTTCCGTTTCTGATCAGAATTACTTTTCCCCAGATCCACCCCCGACGACAGTGATGCCGAAGCAACCAAGACCAAAGTCAAAGCCCTGCCCAAAGCCAAAGCCACAGGCAAAGTCAGCAAGAATGGCACCAAACGCACAGCACCTGAAAGTGAAGGCGAGGACGACGCCGCAAAGCCTGCACCAGCCAAAAGACCACGCAAGAAGGTCGATGATGCCAAGGGAAAGGCCAACACTAAGACTGTCAAGGGCAAGAAGAAGGTCGTGAAGGAGGAAGAAGACGAGGTGTCGGATGAGCAGGTGGAGAAAAAAGTCAAAGACGAGGAGGAGGAGGAGGAGGAGGAGGAGGAGGAGGAGGCAGAGGATGAAAACAGTAAGGATGTCAAAGACGAGGACGGCGACGAGTAGGATGCCTAAAACTCTTACTTCGCAGCCAGCACATGGGCCATGGACAGGACGGTATTGCGAGAAGGCAGGGAGAGAGGTCATTGAGAGCATTTGAAATCACTACTAAGGAAGGGGGAAAAGTGTGGTCCTGAGATAAAGCTCAACCTCTACTCTCATTGAGATGCCAAGGCTGTGCAGCATTGCAATCAGAAGATCCGTAGTGAAGAGAGCCGATATTTAGATGATCAGCACGAAAGACTCCTTGTAGAGACAGACCAGCTGTACGCATCAGACCTCCTCCTCGACTGAAACTGGTTCAGCCTTGATGCGACCCTCCCCCACTTGATCTTCGACCTGCTGTTCCCCTTCCTTCTCCTCCTTGTCTTCCGCAGACTTTTTGTCCGCCCTTTTGGTCTTGTTTCTTGCAGTGGTAGTGGCTTTACGACCTCTCTTCGTAGCCCTTCCTTCCTCGCCATCATCCTCGCCACCCGCAGCTCTCTTCGCACTCTTCCCTGCTCTACCAACAGGAGCAGCATTGCCAGCATCCTCCTCACTGTGATTTCGAAATCAGCAAAGACGCCTTGTATGACTCGTTCACGACATCACGCAACTCACCCCTTGCCCTCACCATCGTCCTTGACCGAAGCCCGGAGTCTAACAAGACGATTCTCCACTGCCCTGGCAGTGCAGGTGTGTTCGTCGGTTGAGAGTTGTTCGGCGATGGCGGAGTAGTTGACTTTGATCTTGGACTCGCGGAGGACAAGGACTAGCATCTTGTTGTCGAGTTCGTCTTGGGTTTTCTTTTGTCAGTAGGGTTTGTGATACAGGCATGGCACATGGGAAGGGGATGTGGGGGGGTGGGGGGGAGCAAGAAATGGTCTTACGGGTCCAGGTCGTGCGACTGGTCATCTTGAAGGTGAGAGGGATGAGGTCTGGGTGTGAGGTATCGTTGAGCTGAGTTGAGGTTGGTCTGAATTAAAGTCGGAGTAGATCTGGGTTGAGGTTTAGTTGAATTGAAGTTGGGCCGAGTCGAAGTTGACCGGAGAAGGAAAAGTCTTGAATCGTGGCGAAGAGTGTTGATGGAAGAGAGCAAGATATAGTCGGTGATCTGGTCGAAGTGAAGGTTGAGGCAGAGCTAAATACTTATAGAGAGAAAAAACTGCTCTCGAGCTTCCTCACATCTGCTTCACTACAACTCAGGTGTTTTCAAGGTAGGGGATATCGGAAAGTGCCCTAGTC
Source organism: Dothideomycetes sp. NU200 (assembly GCA_027943355.1). Classification (NCBI taxonomy): domain Eukaryota; kingdom Fungi; phylum Ascomycota; class Dothideomycetes; species Dothideomycetes sp. NU200. Next base: position 136,394 of record BSCJ01000021.1, on the reverse strand, counting down.
ATAGGTCTGTAGGTGAGTTGTTGTAATGTATTATCTCAGGCTGTTCTCCGCCGTAGCCTGGCTATAGTGAGCCACCTCTTCCTCTCCGTTACATCTTCTCTCCCTCCATCTTTCTCCTTCACCCAAGGCCTTCTGACACCATTTGCATCTTCTTCGTAAATCTCCTCCACACAGAGCCCTTCCTCTTCGGCAACTTCAAAGAACGCAGCCAATTTCGCCCGACCAGTATGGAAGCCGCCTATTGCGAGTACAATGGAGTCTGGATCGTGTGATAGAAAATGCAGCATTGATCGAGCAAGATTCTGGTGCTGCCACGGCATCCAGAAACAGTCTGCTGCAAGAACACGGCTAAAGCGAGCTTGATTCTGGAGCGCGAATCCACTGTCTAACACACCCCACTCATGTCCTTCGACACTGGCAAAAGGTTTCAGGACGTCTGGGATATTCCTGTTCATGTTGCTTTTAATGTTGGCAAGGACGACAGGGGCTGGATAATCAGAGCAGACAACCCTCTCCCCTCCAGCAAGAGTTGAAATTATGCTGGCAAGCCCGACACCTACCAAGGTCCCATCAGCCCAGCTCTTGCATGGTCAATGTATTGATCTATGCCGCACCTGCTCCAAGTTCTAGCACACTATGTCCTTTGACACTCCAATCACGACGCTCTTGATCAGACAAAAGTCTCTGCCCACTGACTCTTTCGGCCATCAGGATCCCGGCATTCCACAGGTAGTGACTGAACAAAGTACGTTCTTGTTCTTTGTCCGGGTCACACGTTGTGAGGGCTATGTCGCCAAATGGCTTGCTCTTGTAGATGACCACATCTCCAGGAGAACCATGCAGGTTCTGCAGGTCATCCGTAAATAAAAACCCTGGCGCAGAGGCAAAGATATCTTCAGGCGACTCTTCTGACTCGTCTTTCGAGACGGTCCTTATGAGATCGGTAAGGCTTGACATTGGGTTATGAAAGACATGACGCAGCTATGGGCGTTGGAAAGTCGCGAATACGGAGCGACTACTCCATGCTATGGAGAAGACCCACATGACTCGTGCTAGCCATAAGGTTCATGATCATCTATCGGTCATCTCTCCGTGCGGGGATACGGAGATGGAAGTGAGGCAACCCAAATTCAGGTACCTTATCCTACCTTGGGAAGTGGAGACAGTAAACGGACAGAAGGAAGCACTGTCGTTGAGTTGACCTCCCCAAATTGCAATTAACCACTGAACTGGACGTATTCATTCAAAGAAAACATACAAGATGCTCACCTTGATAAGCGCGACGCCTTCTCCGTATGCCCGCAAAGTACGCATACAATTGGCAGAGAAGGGCATACCATTCAAGCTGCAAACTGAAGTACCTTGGGATGGTACGACCGTGACGCCGGAATACAATCCCCTGGAGAAGCTCCCGGTGCTCATTCTGGACGACGGTAGCGCAGTGTACGAGTCTCACTATATTCTGGAATGGATCGAGGCCAAGCACCCTTCTCCTCGTCTGTTACCACCAGCAGACCAAGTCGACGACATATTGTTCACCAAGAAAGTCGAGGTCGTGGCTGATGGCATGTGTGATGCCCTGGTTTTGGCCTTCTTCGAGAAGATGCGCGAGCAAGACAAACAGTCTGCACCATGGATTGCGCGACAGATGCGCAAGGTTGAAGGAGGACTGAAAGCACTTGCTGGGTGGGTGGAAAGCAAGCCAGGAGAGTATGTCACGCCTGGAGGCTTCGGACTTGCAGATATAGCACTGGGGAGTGTTCTGGGGTACATGGCCGTAAGGTTCCCCGAGCATACATGGAGGACTCAGTACCCTGGGTTGGAGAAGCATTGGCAGTTGCTGGAGTCGAGGCAAAGCTTCAAGGACACATTACCTAAACCTCAGACGATGAAGGATAAGATTGTGTAGTGCCTGAGACAGTGAGGCTAGGAAGGACGGGTAGTATAGTCGAATTCGTAAGGACAAGACATTGTAATGATCGAGATGGATTGAATTGGTCTGACCTTATGTTCTTTGCCTTGTTGGTGAAGATAAGATTAGGACAGAACTTGTGTAATGTATTAAGCCAGAGTCTTTGTATGTCAGGCGACTTGGTGGGCTAACAATGCAATATAAATACATGTACCTTGCATCAAAGTGGACATGGCTGCGCGAGTCATATATCGTCAATAGAGCAGTATAATGCGGGGAACAAAGGCCGACGCTGGCCGCGTTATCATGAACGGTCACGAGCAATGAATCACCGCCTCTCCTGCATGTGCCTTATGTGCCTTGCGTTCACAGCATACTCTGATATCAGCTACCTGTATCGTCTCAGCACTGCTTTGCAAACATTGGTCGACTCAGTCTCCCTCCCACACCGCTCACTCAGCCGACCGGACTTACTGTAGGTCAGAGACAACACAGCTACAACGATAGGCCGGCAACATGGCGACCAACAGAGGCATGATACCCATATTGGTCGGCATGATGTTGCTCACGGGCATGTGCAACACTCTCTTCACAAAGTACCAGGTTCGCCATTCTCCTTTCCTACATCTATGGCCGACTTGGGCAGCTAAGATGCCTGTAGGATATGCAATGCGTCGCCAATTGCGACTCCCCCAACCCACGCAAACGCAAGATGTTCGAGCAGCCCGTCATCCAAACCCTTCAGATGTTTGTCGGTGAATGTGGCTGTTGGCTCGTCGTTTTTGCTTCCTACCTCTACCGCCGCTTTACTGCCTCCCAATCCTATCAGCCTGTCAACGGAGACGATGAGACGGCGCCCTTGACAGCAAGACAAGCCGACGGAAGAGTCGTGGATGACGAGATCGATCCGACCGACGCGCCTTTCAAGCCTTTTGCTGACGCAGAGGCAGAAGGTGCTGATAGAATCCCCCTTCATGGCTGGAAGCTGATCCTCCTCGCCTTGCCTGCATGCTGCGATATTGCCGGCACCACACTGATGAACGTCGGCTTGCTCTTTGTCGCCGCAAGTATCTATCAGATGACCAGAGGCGCCCTTGTGCTCTTCGTTGGTCTGTTCAGCGTCATTTTCCTCAAGAAACATCTCGGCCCGACCAAGTGGCTCAGCTTGTTTGTCGTTGTCTTGGGTGTCGCCGTTGTTGGCCTGGCTGGTGCTCTGGAGCGGAAAATACCCCAAGTGCCTTCGCCCGGAAGCCCATCGACCAACTTCCTACATCTAGCCAGAGATGTCGTCGCTGCAGCAAAGGAAAACACCCCTTTGCAGACTGTCATCGGCATCATGCTCATTGCTGGTGCCCAGATCTTTACAGCCTCGCAATTCGTACTCGAGGAGAACATCATGGCCAAGTATGAATTAGACCCCCTAGCCACTGTTGGCTTCGAGGGTCTCTTTGGCTTTCTGGTCACTGCCATAGCCATGGTGATTCTTCATCTCGCTGTTGGTAGAACTGATGCCGGCCGTGGAGGCTACTTTGACGCAGCCGAGGGCTTGAGTCAATTCTTCCACAACCGTGCCATTGCCGTCAGCGGTCTCCTAACCATGATATCCATTGGCGGCTTCAACTTCTTCGGTCTCTCCGTCACGCGCACAGTATCGGCTACCTCGCGGAGCACAATCGACACCTGCAGAACCTTGTTCATCTGGGTTGTTTCTTTAGGCTTGGGATGGGAATCTTTCAAGTGGCTTCAGGTCTTTGGCTTCGCCTTGCTGGTATGGGGCACGATGACTTTCAACGACATCATCTCTTTCCCCTTGGTCTCCAAGAAGCGCATCGCTCTTACCACCGAGGCGTCAGCACGAAGGCCCTCGCAGGAAGAACACTAAGCTGACCTCTTGCCATCTACCTGCTGCATCATTTCATGATCATTCTCAAGCCTTTGAGGCACCATGGTCTTCTGCCTCTTGTTATATAGTCACGGTATCTAGCACGCATTTGCATTCCAGTCGGATCATTGCTTATGCTTTTGCTTATGCTTGTATCGGGAGCTATGTACAGCCACTGTAAAATCCACCCACACCTCGAAAGCTGTACACGCTTCCCTCTCCTATCTCCTCATCGCGAAACTCATGCGTTAACTCGTTGATTAATTTCTTGGCCGTGTCCATCATCGTGCTGCTACCACTCCTCCTACTACTATTCTTCTTGCTATTCTCGCACACCTCCTCCCAGCTTATAATTTTCATCCACATTTTTGCTTGCTTGCTAGCTGCGAAAAAAAAGAGAGCATTATGGTACATTAGTCCTGCACAATTGTAAACGTCGTGATACCAGGTCCCGCCCGATGAACCGCCGCGTTGCACTCGTTTGTCGTCAAGATGCCCTTTAGAGACCACGCTTCCTCGCCGAGGCTCAGGCTGCTCGAGCCATTGGCCTTGGTGCCATTGGCCGGCGTATGATGACGATGGCCATTGTCGCTCTTCTCAACCTTGACGTCTGCGAGGAACGGCGTCGGGTCGAGACAGCAGTCGAAGCGAATATCTAGGTCGAGGAGGCCGGAAAGAGGTGGACCTGTCGAGGAAGAGGTGGTGGCTGCATTGTAAAAATCGCTGAAGCGAATCCATCGAAGAGGCTGCATGGCGAGGAATTTGGAGCGATCTTCTGCGATTTGTACGCGCGCCTTCTCCGCCATGGCTAGCTCGGCCGTGAGGTCGTCCATGGGCAGGTCTTCATCTTCTGATGGCAAGGTATGCACTAAACAGCTTGATTGTAGACAGGCGAGCATGGCTCGGCGGTGTTCCTGCGTTGTTCCGATAGTGACAACTTCAGACATTGCTGAGGGCTTGGTTGACGGGTCCTGTGGAAGGTCGAGCAGAGTTGCTGCATCGGCACGAGAGAGCATGGCAGCGGCCTGGTAATTCAGCATCCAGAGCTCGTCTTGTTTTCCTTTTTCCAGGGTGGTCGGCTCGAGATCGAACCGTTTCACCACCTGCACGGGGAGGAAGTGGCGTTGGATGTACTTGTGCCTGTCTCCCTTCGCACCCGCTGTCAGTCCCAAAACGTGCCGCAAGGCACTAGGTAATGCCTGTATCTGTTGCTCTTCCTTGATGCGTCGCTCCTCGGCCATGCGCCGCTGATGCTGAAGTCTGATCTCTTCAGCTTTGCGCTCTGCTTCTTTCCTCCTTGCTTCCTCGTCCTCTTTCTTCTTCTGTTCTGCTTGGCGTCTCTCCTCCTCCAACCTTTCTGCCAGTGCCTTTGCTTCCAGCTCAGCTTTGCGACTTGCTTCGGCCTCGGCCTCGGCTAAGGCTTCCGCCTCGATACGCTGGCGCTCTAGCTCTTCAACTTTGATTTTCCGTTCTTCCTCTGAACTGCTCTCCGGAAGAGCATCAACGCGAGGCGTATCGAATGGAGGTAGGTGTTCCCGGATCGATGACGATCGTCTACGTTTCGATCGAGACTCGTATAGTTGCGATGGAGCACTTGTCTTCCGCGGGCGACCGACTTTCCTTGCCAAAGGAGGCTTGAAATTGCTGTTCTCACGATGTTCTGCCTTTGATGTGTCCGTAGGCTTCGCGCGATCGTTGTCAGAGGTCGACGAAGAAAAGGATCTGCGCCCTCGACTTGCTTCCCGCATAACCTTCTTAGAGACCAAGCGCCTCCTACTTCTGGCTTGCTCGTTCATGTCAAGATCATCCATGTCCACATCCGAGTCCAACTGTCGCAGCGGGCTTCTTCGACGCTTGCCATTCTCCCGCCTTGAGACAGGGCTCGAACTCAGCCTCTCCGATTTGGTGCGGTCATCATACAACTGCTTCAATAGTTCCTTCTCCTGTTGCCAATTGGTACCTTGACGCTGCTCCGCCAGTTCAAACCAGGTCATGCCGTTGCTTCTAGAGCGCCACGTAGGATTGAAACCGTCGGCCCCAGTAAGATACTTCACCATTTCAAAGTGGGAGGTCCCAATGACAGCAAGGAGCGGCAACTCGGGTCGTTTCTTCGCATCCTTGGGCTTCATCTCTGCCAGCAGCATGCTAACAGTAAAGGTATCGCCAGTCTTGGCGGCGGCAGCCACTATCTCGTTGGTTACCTGTACCTGGGCTTGCAGCATTTCCAGGATGCCAGACTGGTCATTTTCTCCGGCCAGACGCAAGAGATTACTTGAAGTGAAAGCCATAAAGTGAAGCTCTTTGCTGGGACCAGGTCGCAGCACAGGATCTTCTTCCTTTTGTAGTTGCTGTCCTTTGTCATTGCTTTTCCACTCCTCGATTGCCTCGCGCAACGCCGCACGGATTTCCTGGGCATTCTCAGTGTCCTCGTCAACGACATCGAGCGCCTGTTGACCCTTGAGATTCTGTCGGAGAGGATCGACACCGGCTTTGAGTAACAACTGTACCACCTCTATATGACCGTTCTCGACGGCATCGATGAGGGGGGTGTCCTGATCTGTGTTCGCGGTGTGAGGATTACACTGCTCCTCAAGAAGGTAGCTGACGATTTCCGGATAGCCGTTGAGAGATGCGACCTGCAAGGGAGTATTGCCAGCAAACTCCCGCTGCTCCAGCTGCTCTGGATCCTTGACGCGCCATTCCTTGACCATGTCTAGATCACCATTCTCGCACGCTTCGGCAAGGCGTGTGAAGCCATATTTGTTCACGTGTCGTTTGTGGTCCCGGCCCATGGGTCTTCCGGGAGTAGAAACTGATCTGTTGATGTTGCGGGTAAGTCTGTTGAAATGGTGCTGTTGCGAAGTCTCGGACGAAGTATCTGAATCCCAATTATTCTTGGTTGGTTTGGCGTCAGGAAGGGCAAAGTGGGTGGCTGCCCTTCGCTGGCGGGAAGAGGTTGAGCCTGCCACGCCACTGCCGCCGCTGACGCTCCTGTTCGGCTCTGTCCAGTTTGATTGTGTCGATATAGTTCTTCGGTGTCTTCGTAGTTGTGGCGACAATGAATCACCATTTTCTCCAACAGCATGGGCTTGACCCTCATCACTTGCTCTCCGTCGGCGGCGCGGCGGTTCCATGTTGGCTTGCATGTAAGAATCTCTATGTTTACGCTTGCGAGGGTTCGTCATGCGGTCATTGAGCTCAGCTCCATCACCGTCACTCTCATCCTGGCTCTTTTCGCTTTCATCCTCGTTGACTGGTGTCAGTCTTTGCGCATCTGACCCTGCAAAAGAAGAGCGCACGGACAGGACATCGCTAAGACCATCACTTTCGTCACCTTGACCCTCTTGCTCTGGCTTATTGGCACTTTGAATGGTTTCCTCCTCCTTGACATGCTTGACCTCCTGCTCCTCGGCGTTATCACGACTGACATTGTCTTTGTCCACGCCACTGTCCCGCACATTGTCCTTGTTACTGTCTACGTCCTCGTCAGATGCTCTTTGGGCATCCTTCTTGATCGGGACATTGTGGGCAACACCGCGTGCAGAAGTCGATTCATTGGCCTTTTTGAGCGCTTCGCGTTTCTTGACAGGGGATGAGATCAGAGTCTCAGCCTCGGAGTCATTGTCATCATCTATTTGGTGTGTCAAAGCTGCCCCGTTGGGCGCAAGGGGATGCGGTGGGGCCAGGTGTCTCTTGGCGTGGTCGTCGTCCAGTACAGGAGGGGACGAGTTGGGCTCTGTGGCCACGGCGTCAGATTCGTCGAATTTCTGGGCGGAAGTGGGTTCCGGCAAAGTGACAGCTGCTGACGCGTCTGCGAGAGCCTCGTTGGGAATGGCAGTGCTGTGGGTGCTATCGCTCATGCCGTAAGGACGCCGTCGGGCAGCCTCATGCTCCCTCGCTATGGTTCAGTAGGACTCGGCCAGGGTTGACACGAGACACAGGCCAGCTCCAGGGGATACCAGAGAGGTAAACGAGATTGTACGCGGCAGAAGGTATTGCTTGGGGAATGTCGGAGTCGCGAAGACCTTGTGTCATGGAGGTTGCAGGTGAGGATGCAAGAAGCGGCGCCGTCTCCAAATGGTCCGTGCGTTGTTTGGATCACGTGGCATTGTCCTGTGTAGATCCTGATCTATCAACGAACAACGACAGGACAGGACAGGACAGGAAGAGCAGATGTCAAACAAAAGCAATTAGTTGATTGGATCGAGACATAGCCGTTGACTACAACATCTGTCCGCGTCGCTCGAACATACATGTATGACCACCCCATGTCATGAGGTGTATTAGCATAAGGCAAGGCAGAGTACAATAGTATTGTGGGTCTTGGTGTATGTTAAAGCACGGATGTCCGCGCCAGCTCTTCCGCCCGTGCAAGCATCCCGGCTTCGTTTCATCACTGGACTGCTGTCACCACTATTGTACCGCGTTAGCACCACATGCGTTCCAGTCTTTCAAGTCAATTACAAGCAGACTCCTATCAAGATAGATCGAGCGAGCTTACACGCCGTAGATAGCATGTATATGGTCGACCGCACGGGAATCAAGTTATGATTGAGTTTACAGCCGATGCTGTAGCTGTTCTGAGAGCTTCTTTCTTAGTGGCTGCTTTATCCGTGAGACTGCAACCTGCTCATTTGTCCTTGTCGAGAGCCAGATCTTGCTGACTGAATTCCAGATTCTTCTTGCCAAGTCTGTTCCAGTTCTCTCCAGTCGCTTGCTAGCTTATGGCTCTCGCGCGGAAGAATGCCAGATAGACCACGACAAAACGCAGGCCAATCAGGCCGAATCTCGAATGATCACTACCCTGGCAGGGGTGCGCGTCCCACATGGCTGGTTTGCATCATTTTACGTCGTGTCAACGTCCTGTTCATTGCTTTGGGCAAGCCAGATCATTCTGGATGGCTCACTTTTCCGCAGCATTGCCACCCTCACATCATCCCAACGACCATCCATGAGCCTCGATCAGGTCACTATCACGTGGTCGTTGATGCTATTGCAGGGGATGCGTAGGCTGTACGAATGTTTGTCATTGACCAAACCTTCCGCTGCTCGCATGTGGATCGGCCACTGGCTTTTTGGTGTGTGGTTTTACGTCAGTGTCAGTGTTGCAGTCTGGATCGAGGCAAGCTGTAAGTGCTCTAGTCGTCCGGAAACTGTACGTGCATATCAGAATGCTGATGCTGGAGTCTGAAAGGCACTCTACTCAACCAATCTCACCAGGTGCAGCACTTCATATTCAGAGCTCCCTCCCTTCGTAGCTTTATTAGCATACTCATCTTCCTCTTGGCATCTGGAGTTCAGCACGACTGTCACGCCTATCTGGCATCGCTGAAGAAGTATACCCTGCCCAAACACCCCATTTTCCATCAGCTTGTATGCCCCCACTATTTCGCAGAGTGTCTAATCTATTTAGCACTCGCTGTAGTTTCGGCTCCTGAGGGTCATCTGGTCAACCCTACCATGTTTTGTGCACTTGTCTTGGTAGCGGTAAATCTTGGGGTTACTGCAGACGGAACAAGGCGCTGGTATGGGCAAAAATTTGGGATCGGGAGTGTCGAGAAGCGATGGCGTATGATACCCTTTGTGTTTTGATTGCCCAACTGTGAGGGAACGAAGGGTTTTGAGCATGCATGCATTTCCATCCTGGAGGTTCCCAAACGACACTTAAGCCATATATTTGACACGACTTGTTAGCTCGGGAGGCATCGAATGAAAGGCTGGATCCAAAGTGCTATGCTTCGACTGTTCCGCCAGTGCTTTCCACTACGCTCTTGATCTCGTCGCGGTTGTCCGGAAGGGCGCCCATCATTTCTCGAGCAAGAATGTCGCGGAAATCAGCGTATGCTTGACTTCTACCCTTGAGCTGCTGGTTGAGTCTCTGAACTAGTTCGACGAATTCGCGTGTGTAAATGTCCGGATTGCGAGATCGCTCAACGTAGTCTATGATTTCTGGGGGAAGGCCGATGGGAAGGCGGCGCGAAGTGCGCACAACAGCCAGTAAAGTCTGGACGAGGCGTTTACTGAGGACAGAATCAGCAAGCCGGTCCGGCAAAAGCATATCGTAGCGATAGCACACATCTCATCCGTCATTGCTGCCGCTGCATTCGGGCTGTGGTGATCATATGTTTGGACAATGAGCACATAAAGGCTGTTGATGATGCTCCTAAGTTGGTCTTGTACTTGTCAGTATTGGCCTGATGAACAGAAGCGGGTTAGTACTACCATCGACCTCATCTAGGCTTGCGGTGATCATGCTATTTTCAGCCATCACGACGTTGAATGGTGGGTTATAGTCGGATAAGGAAACATCAAGACTTCGATATCGAATTGCGCACGATTGATATGGCGAAGTGGAACAATTGATGAACGCCGAAGGTCCGACCACGCCGACCACCATATAATCCGGGGAAGCGCGACGCACGGACATGCTATCATGGTGTCCACCTCAGTCGCCTTGTGCTGTTCCTCGATGATGCATGTCTATATTATACACATGATGCAGTCCATGAGCATTCACTCGCCAACTGAATAGGTGCAACATGGCAATAAAAAACAGCTCAATGCATGATGGTTGAAGATACCGACATGCCCAAGCGGCAGCACACACGGGCCAAAAGTTCCAATCACGATGTGCCATACGATTCCAAACTTGCCTCCACGAGGCCACGACTGTCTAGAACTCAGAGCAGAAAGAATGCCGAAACCTTGAATTCTGATAAAGCGACTGCAAATTTTGTGAGGCGTACCTTGTGTGCACATCAGATTCGCACCACATCTGCTGGCGAGGGCGCTCTTCCTCCTCCACTGGAAGAGCTGTTGCCACCACTGACCAGCTCCAATGACATTGATCTTCAACTGTATGCATTGGTTGCGATTATCATCAAGGACTTTGTTCAAACTTGGTACTCGAAAATCACACCAGATCAGCAGTTCACCGACAAGGTCCTTCAGGTCATTGCTCATTGCACTCGTGGTTTAGAGCAGCGTATTCGCCATGTCGATATCGAGTCATTAATTCTAGATGAAATCCCTGCTCTCATCAATTCTCACATCACTGGTACTGCCTTCTGATTCATGTCACGGGAAGGTTCGCTCTAACATATGCCAGCTTATCGGACAGTATGTCTTGACCATTATGCTTCATCTCTGGGTAGCGATGAACGTGAGCTATATCACATGCTTCATGCGCATCCTGCTCTCTCGCCTGTACCGAAGCAGCAGGCCCAGCACAGTGTTCTTGAGCAGGCCGAAAATGAGATGGCGTGGCGACAACTTCTCGTTCAAACCGCTCTCTCACAATTACTCCCACCTGAGGACCTGGACAATCCGTGTTTGAAAGTGCTAGTCACTGATATCTTATCTGAGCTCATCTTAGGAAACGCAGTTTGTGGGAAGGTCTGTGATGGATGGTTCATCTGGGAGGTGACCACAAAATTCATCGAGCTCGTGCGACCGAATATTGCCCCCAAAGTACAATCGCCAACCTCTGCGCCTACTCCTAGCCGATTGGAGCAATTTGGTTTACTTTCCAATGAGTCGTCTGGGAATAAGAACAAAGCGGACGAGCCGCGTGCTGGACTGCTCGACATTTCCTACAGTATCTTTTGGCAAATACTTCAATACTCGACCATGCTGTTTCTGGGCGTCCGTACATTCATCGTCTCCATGTCTGACATTGCAAGTTTGCCCGCGCGATCGCATCTCTCGGACAACCTGTCATATCCCTCCGAGGACCTTTTACCAAATACGATGATGGCGGAAGAAGGGTCGAATCCAGAGATACGTCAACTAATGACAAAACGACCTATTCTTGGCATGTCTGCTTGGTCCTGCTGCTCTCATCTTCTTTCCGTCGACATGCGGATGCCATGGGTCACCGCAATATGTGGATTCATACAATGGCTTCTAATTCATGGGCCTGGGAGGGTGGGCAGCGCGAATTCCAGATTGGACAGGTGAGTCTCGCATTAGCGCTTTTCCTTTTGATTCCAGCCTCGTGGACCTCTCAATTTGCGTCACTTCGGGAAGCGAAAGCTCCTCCAACAAGATTGCTATATATTCCATTCTTACGCTGAGTGGATGATATATTGTCAGCCACCATGCTCCACACAATATCGATCCCGCATGCGTTGATGCTCACATGATGTTGACCCAAGCCAATGCGGTTGCGCTGCGGCCCGCTGGCTGACTTGCCGCCCGTTTCACTCAAAATGCGTGGCGCTCCATGCACATGCGCGTCGAGATTTGCGGCTTACATGCGCGGCTTACAATGTCACCTCAAGAGACATGGCGTATGAACAATCTATGCGGCACCATCGCCGTATACGTCTCGTCATTGATGAACGGACAGCGCCGACGTTCAGATATCGGTTGCCGTCGGCCTTTCGATTCATTTTATCTAGACACATACTGCCGGCACGGTGTCGACGATCTGAACCTTGGACAAAGGAGACGGGCTTCGCTGATCTAGCGCATGCTCATCGCTTCGAGATTCTGACTGGATCTGTAGCACATTCGTGCTGCAGCATCGCCAATGCACGATTGGTATTGGAGCTTCTGGACAATTTCCCACAGTGTCCGGACTCGAACAATCTAGCAATGCCGCGACCACTTACCATTCACTCCCCTACCTCAACGTTGTCAATCGGTGCCTTTTTGGTTCTACACAAAATACTTTACCTAGCTCGCGGCCAGGTCTTAGAATGTTGTGAATGCAAGCTAATATGGATGTGTCAGGCTGATATCGCACCACGTGGCCACTACGATACTGAACCCCGACCGCCTGCCCTCACTACTGCTGATCATCCGAACGAATCTATTTCCCAACAACACGCTTGGCCAGGGTCGTGTGCCACCCACCCCCAATGAGGTGCTCGAAACTAAGAAGCGATGTGCGTCGACAATCTCCAATGCACTGCCTCCCTTGGTACGCTCAAAGTTGTTTCCTTCCCAGGAACTACCTGCCATCGAGAGAGAAATTGAGGGCATGTTGGATGTGTTTGGAGATTCGTACATGAACAAGCATATGATGTTTGCCATTGTCGACCTGTTGTTCTCGCGGCTGTTCCCCGAAATTCAAGAACAAAGCATCTCCACCTTGCTTTATGGTGAATAGAGCAAAACAGTCCCCAATTGTCAAGGAGAAATGCCCTATATAGTATGTGATGCGTCTTGTAATATACCAAAATCAAGAAACAAAACCAGTAAATGTGAATGTGCTTGAAACGCCGCTTTGTGATGATCGCGTGGGCGAAATCCTTGTACTCGATATCCTCCATAGATTCTCTCTCAATTAGTCGCAGTCCTTTCTATCCAGCACTGGAAAGTCCAGACCAGCCGGAAAACGAAATGGGGATCCTGCTACTGCTGGTCTACACGATCATCAGGACCCTCTCCGAGTTTTGTTCCTCTCTTTCAACTTTTCCATATATCTGCCCATCATAGCAGTCTCCTCCATATCGAGACTCTCGTCTGAGCCCCTCGGCCGACTGGAAAAGTACTGCCACACCACCTTCAGCGCCTGCCGCGCCTCTTCTTGCGAAGGACTCCTTCCTTCCTTTGACGCCGCACCGCCAGCTGTCAACGTGGCCTCGACACGGAGCTCTACTGGACAAGCAGAGGGCTGAGTCTCGGTTTGAAGTTTGTTTCTTGCTGTCATGAGTGAAGCGGGTAAAGGTGGGGGATGCATCATCTGTGCTGGGTTCATGGTTGTCATTTCCATGTCCACGTCTGCGGATACATTTGGAGAGTCGTGCATGGCCTCGTCCATGTCCTTAAGGGAGTGGTCCATGTCTTGCACGGACGCGTCAAGGGTGCTGGGACTTAGGAAGCGAGGGTGATCTGTTGAGTTTTCGGAGGTAGACATGTCTTGGTACAGCATCGGGAATGTCTGGCTGCGTTGGCGGAGGAAGGCACTGTTTGACATGCCATTCCGGTGGAATGAGTCTGAAGCTAGGCTTGCAGAGTCTGGGGTGAACAGGGGAGATGAAGGGCTGAGTAGGGGGTTAGGAGAGAAAGACGAGGTCGAGTCTTCGGTGAAGACGGCGGAGAGCGAGTTCTCGCTCAGAGTGGTCGTGAGGTCGCCAAAGCCTTCAGGGGTCTCAACCTTTAGACTCTCGTCGCTGCGGACACCCCGTAGGCTAGTAGGTGATGGCGACTCCTCTTCTTGTTCTTCTTCTTCTTTGGATGACAGAGGCGAAAGTCTTTCGGGCGACTTACGACTAGAGTCGGTCTTGGACATAGAGCGCAAGCTGGTTGGACTCAGGGTGTCCTTGCTTGATCTTCGTCCGGGAATGTTATGTCGTCGCTTGAAGTTCTTCAACCAAACAGAGTTATTGGCAGGATTGGGTGCAGAGCTATCAGGACCGGAAACAGAGGAGAAGTACTGTGCTTTGTCTCGGATCACGTCGTCGGATAGTACAGTACCTTTCTTCTGCTCCTTGATGACCCAGTTCGAGAGGGTCTTCTCAATGTCAGGGGACTTGCCTTTTATCCTCCGTTCCGGTGAGCGAACGACTTCGTTCTGCTTCTGAAGATACTTCTCCTTCTGTCTAAGGACTTTCGATACGGTGCTTCATTGATCAGTGACGAGACATTTTGCGAGCCGAGATTGCTAGGCCTACCTTCTCTCTACTCCAAACATTGCTATTTGCTATCAGCTAATAGTACTGCAAGAGGCTTCATAGACTTACACCCAATTTCGTTTTGTTTGGCTGTTGGATTTTGCTCATGAAACTCACACATTTGTCGCCGCTCATCATCTGTCAATGTCCTGCGTGGGGTCGATCCCGATCGTGTGGACGAAGTAGAGATGGGTGTTCCAACCGGTGTGGACGACATGGCAGCCAAATGATTTTGTGGCAAGACCGTTGGATAGTAACTCGGGGTAGGTTGTGTTGATTGACTGCTGAGCATGCTGGGCCATTGTGGCATAATCAGAGGGTGCAATGACTGATGAGTAGGTCGAGTAGCATTATGGGCGAAAGTCTCTCCGCTGACTGGTACCTGTGGTGAAGGCCAGACAAAGCCTGTGTACTCTGTAGCTGGTGTTCCATGATGTGAATGTGGATATTGATGTTGACCGCTCATTCGCATCTGAACTGGTTGAAATGCAGTGTTCGACTGACTATGGACATCATCTTCCATGTCTTGGTGTTCAATTTTTGTCGAATGTCACCTCTTGCACAGAAAGAGGTTGATGCCACTTGTGATCAAAAGGTGGTCTAGAGGATTGATACGACGTCTTGATGGTGAGCATTAAGCGGATATCATTGAGGGACTTAGACAGCAAAGCATGCAAGGTATTGTGAGCCGAGCTGCAGTGCTACCAGATGGCTGAGTTCCGAGGCGTTGCTGACAAGATTAATTCAGGCACAGCTGCAGGTTTTAATTCAATTTGACATGCTTACTGAAGTGGCTTGGTAGCGGTAGCACAATTTGGCCTAGAGTGCACACCTGCGGGAGCAATATTGACTCAAACTTTCGGGACGGCGCGTACGGGAAGTATTATGGACTACGAGTCAAGACTAGGTCGGGTAGGGCAACAAGGGCAGGTATATACCTACCTTGGGATGGAAGGATGTCTTATTGGAAATCATCCCGTGCAGCAGTAGGGTCATCAAACGAGGCCCTAAGCCCTAGAGAGTAGTACTTCTGTCAGGTTCGTGCATGCATGCGGAAGAGGACCAGGTGGAATGACCATGTTGGAGATGCGGCCCATTTGCTGGCCCGCATGGAGCAAATAGGAACCCTGCGCGGAATACGTAGCGCCCGCAATAGTTCCAAGCCAAGCAGCGATCCGTCTGTAGGCGGCGGTGCGGGCTCGCATTATAGCAAAAGCGGGAGAGTAACCTAGATGTGCCATCGCACCCAATCGTGCTCGAGAGCGGCTCTTCTCAGTTCCCATTGCCTGTCCAGCCCAAGACAACACCCATTAGCGTTCTGCAAGTACTGCAGCAAACTCCCGACATGGGCGATTTGAGGGAGACACTAGCGGCGGCCCTGGCAACTCCGTACGCCAGCCATGCGCGACAAGGTTGAGAGCGGATCGGAAGATCCCATGAGCTGCGGGGACCGCATACATCTTTGCCTATGGCGTACCCGACTAAAGCCAAAACACTTTTGTCTTACCAGTTCTTCAGGCCTCTTGCAATTTATGATCTGATTTGCGGATCTTTGTATGAGAATTGACGGCATGGTGGGCTTGGCATGTCAGACGCCATTGCGGGGCTTGCATGTCGACCTGCATATCCACAGGCCGGACGTAAAAGATAACAAGAATGACGAACCAATCATGGTCATGAGTTTTGAGAGAATCGTAAATACGAGATTGAGATTTTAGATGTGTGGTTTGATGAATATTCAGCGACTTCGCCCGATCGCAATTTGGATCGTTGTAACACTATCAATTCGTAACCACTATGCCGAAAGAAGAAATAGGGTTGTCCTGCTGTGTGTAGCTGATCGGGTTCACCTATCACAGGTTGAACATCTGAATCATCCAGGGGTGTTACTTTCGAGCTTAGAGTCCTCCTTGGAGGGAGCCCATGAATTTGAATGCTTAATTCCAGGACACAGAACCATAAGTGCCACAAGTCCAGAAAGGCTTGGTCGTCGCTTTGGTATGGCTGTCAGGGAGGTCCAGAAAGACCTTCAATGAACGTGACTGGAGCCGGATTTATCGTTTAATAATCGTTACTGAAACCATGGTTAGCGCATGGGTTCTTGGTTTGACATCAACAGACATTTACTTACGGACGTCCTCATCTGCAAGTTCGTGCGAAAGACCGACCCTTTGAGGCTGATGTCTCACAGACTTTCCGTACACGATGGCGACCTTGAATTGCTCCACGATGGTCTTGTGAATCGCGTTGCACTGTACCGCCATATCAGTAGGGAACAGACCAGTAGATACCATGTAATGACTTACAAAATCCTCGACTGTACATCGGCCTGCTCTAAGCACAACTGGAGCTGTGTAATCTGGCATTTTACCCTTCGGCTTGGTGTAGACTCTTCGGAGACTAAGCTTCTCCCACATCTGTTCCATGAGTTCGTCGACGTTCCAGCCATGCTCGGAGCTAATTGGGCAAGCATTTGGGATACGGTAGAGAAGGTCAAGCTCTTCTATGGAGATGGCATCGATCTTGTTCAGTGCGTAGATGACTGGTATGTAAGATCGACTCTTGGCCTCCAGGATATCGATTAGATCGTCAATGGTTGCATCGCAGCGAATGGCAACATCGGCCGAGGAGATCTTGTATTCTGACATGACTGCTTTGATTTCCTGGTTGGGGATCAATACATTTTTTCTTATCAGAGACGATGAAAGGGTACTTACGTCGTGATCAATGTGGGTCAAGGGAACTGTGTTGGTGATGCTGATTCCACCCTTTTCCTTCTTCTTGAAGTGAATGTTCGGCGGTTCTTTGTTGATACGAATACCGAACCCTTCGAGTTCGTTCTCGATGACTCGTTTGTCTGTGAGGGGTTTGTTGACATCCAGAACGATGAAGATCAAGTGGCAGGTTTTGGCAACGGCAATGACCTGTCTACCACGACCTTTGCCGTCCTTGGCTCCTTGAATGATACCAGGCAGATCCAGAATCTGAATTTTCGCTCCATTGTACATAACTTGGCCGGGTACTGTAGTGAGCTACAAGGGTATTAATATCTATATATACTGTAGCACGTGAAATGAGAGCACTGACTGTTGTGAATTCATAGGCTGCAGCTTCAGAATGCTGGCCAGTGAGCCTGCTCATCAGAGTACTCTTGCCCACCGATGGGAAGCCGATGAAGCCGCTGTTGCATGTGAGCGGAATGGCCTTTCTAAAGAGCAAAACGTAAGGGGACATACACCGAGGCAACACCAGTTCTCGCGACATCGAAGCCGACGCCGGCACCACCGCCGCCTGAAGATGGCGTAAGAAGTTCACGCTTGAGCTTGGCGAGTTTTGCCTTTAGTTGACCTGTTCTACGATTAGATGCATGGCCATCAACATGGCAGATTCTGCATACCCAGATGGTAGGACGTTGCTTTGTTCTTCTGAGTCTTGGCCATCTACCGAATAGTGAGAATGTGGTTGTAGACAGGATATTGGGCTTTTGGATACCTCAGCCTCAATGTCTTTGATCTGCGTTTAGAGTCAGTATTTGGTGGTGCCGTAAAAATATGTGGCGATGGCGCACCTTGTCGACGGTGGTAGCCATGTTGGGCTATAGTTCGTCGTCACAAATTTGGGACTGGATGTGGGGCTTCTTCGCCAGGTGGTATATATAGAGAATGTGGGTAGCTGAGATGCTGGAGTGGGTTATATGATTTCGATATACCAGAAATGTCAATTTTCTGGACGTTTGTGAGAGAAGTTGAAGTCGCAAATTCGGCAATGACGTCCGCCGCCCACCGATGCAAAACGCGGGGTGCTCAGGGCGGCGGAAAAGGAATTACTGCAAGAGGTTTGGCGCCCTTGATGTATTATGAGGGTACCTGACATCAAGGTAGTCAACCGTCTAGTCCTTCATCTCGCCCCTACGGTTCGTGTCTCGTGGAAAGTCTCCTCATGTCCTCGCACAACTACCCCATTTTGTCCCGCATGGCGTGCTGAGCAAGTGACCCGGTGTCTGGACAATGGGGATCACGCTCACATGCGCTCGTTAACGCCGAGCTTCCCGACTCTGTTACGTCGCCGACCGAAATATTACAAGTCGCCGTTCATTGAACCCATTCAAAACACACTGCAGCCCCATCCCGGGTTCAGCGTCTTTCATCCTTCGTTCACCCTTGTCCTTGACTGAACTATAATGACTCTTGCTGCGATGACAAGCTACTCCTCTCGAGCGGACAGCGGATGTGGTGGATGTGCAACCTGCTCGCCGCTCGAGACAGACGAGGGCCCATTTTCCCTCCTTGTCAGCGCTATTCGCGATTACCTGGGCCAATCATCTGGCATAGACGCGGAACATGTTGATCCAGAATACATCAAGGCCCTGATGGCCAGGTACACGTCCAACCCGAAAGAGTGGGAGAAATATGCTCGTGCAGACAAGACGAGAAATTATACCCGAAATCTAGTTGACAACATCAACGGCAACGCAAACCTGGTCAGTTGGCCTTCATCTCCCAAACCTTCTTGCCACAACCATTGACAGGCCGCAGATTCTCATCGTGTGGAATCCGAAGAAGGGTTCACTCATCCACGACCATGCAGACGCTCATTGTATCATGAAGATACTCCAAGGCAACCTTACGGAAACCATTTACCACATGCCGGACTCCAAACATGAACTCAGCGGTCCTTTATCTATCAAGCAAGAGACTGTCTATGCTCCTGACCAAGTTGCCTACATCTCTGATGAGATAGGCCTACACCGCGTCTCGAACCCTGACGAGGCGAACTTTGCAATGTCACTACATCGTAAGTGGGACTCTTCGAATCGAACGACCCATTCTAACCCCGCTGCAGTGTATACACCACCCAATGCTGCCGAGTATGGCTTCAACGTGTACGATGAGAGGACTGGGAAAAGCAGTCACGTCAACCCGACAGGCTGAAGACCTCCATCAATGCCCTTCCTGCTAGCTGAATTGCTTCGCTGTGTGGGCTGGACGGTCTCGGTCTGCCTCACTGAATTTTCACAAGGTTCAGGAGTTCCTCTAATCTTCTTTAACGAATTGATGTTTTATACCCCTCGAAATGTGGTTACATCGCCACAAGTCTCTGTTTAGATAGACTTATTCATTAGATTAAATTCCAAATTTTGCTCTGGTCTTGTCTGTTGTCATAATGCACTACCGTGGTCACGAATAAGGACTGGTGTAAATTAACGCGTTGACTCATTTCTACCGTTCGTAGGGCAAAATTAGATGTCCGATGTCCAATGTCAATGTGAAGTGCGTTTGTGTACTGTACATTGTACGATCGGCACTTTACTCTGTACCTTGAAGTACCTTAGTCCTTGGATGGTGGCTTGGCGATTCATGCACTTGACCCTGAATCTGAAAGCACATGCACCTTCGCGACGGACTCGAGACCAGACACGCTTCCAACATCACATACGCGCAAAGCATGACAAGCTGTCGATAATCCTTTTGCTCATGCTTTCTCTCTCCTCCTTGCTGAGAGACCGCGTCGGCCATGGGTCCACGTTCACGCTGACGGCCGCGTTGTGCCTGTTCGCCTTTACCGCAGCCATAGGAACATCCAACAGGCATTCATTGACCACCTGTGCAATTGCATGGCTATCTGTTGCTACCTTTGCACACTTTGGATCAAAGTCACGTGGCCTGACCACAGTTTCGTATGCGCAATCATTGGCATGGATGGGCGGCGCTCTACTGGCACTCACAAGTGTTTGTGAGAGATCGGTTAGCCGACGGGATATCTGGTGGGCAAAGGTCATATTCCCTTGGGCGCATATACAGAACTCTGACTGAGATACGCGAAAAGGCTCTCGTTCCCGCAATCATCTATACTGTCCAGAGGACCGACGCCCTAAATACTCGTCGCAACCACAACGACATTCAATCTCCATCTCTTGCTCCGAAAGCTAAAGAGCCCTACGGCGCCAGGCGACTGCTCATCCTACTGACCCTTTCCGCGGCCGTAGCTCTGGGAGGATGGTCCAATGCAGGTGCGACGCTCGCTTTGGGTTGCTGCGAGGCCTTGCTTGTAGTGCAGGCTTTTGCCTTTATACAAGATGCTCAAAGAGAAGCCAGTGGTGAAGAAGGCAATAGCGTCAACATTGTGGCCGTGAACGGCTTTCTGTCTGCGTCAACAGAGTCTCGCTCTCCCAGCGAAGCAGCTTCCCTCAGTGTAATACGCGATGTAGCCATGGCTGCGACCGCAACTCTTGGGGCTGCTGCGTTTGTATTGGAAGACCTTACCTTCTCACGCTTCAGACATGTCCCCGCGTTGACGACTGGACGCCAGCAATTTATGACTATAGTACTAGGTGTTGCAATGATATTTGTGCACATCGCCTTGAACGCAAGTCTGGTTACTGCGGTATGTACAATTTTATTACACCTTATCTCTTATCTACAGCGCCTTGCATGCTACTATCTCATATCTCATGCATTTGTCCACGCGTCCAATATTAACCCGTCACGATTGCGCCTTCCACTTCTACGCCCTTGGAGACATGTACTGCTCAACACTGACACTTTTCATGGAATAGGTCTTGACCCAAAGCCAATTGCCTGTCGCATTCGCTCTTCTAGCTTCTGCCCTGTTCGCCCAACTCAGTGTCAACCTTACCATCTCAGGTGCATGGTTCACGATCATCTGCGCATTATCTCTTCTGCTTTTTCTGGATGAGAGAACGTCACATGGATATTTTCCTATGATAGATGACAGGCGCAAGATGCGAGCGAAACGCCTGGTTTTCCTGGGAGGTTCCGCCTCTCTTGCAGGCCTTATGCTTTTCCACGTGCACGACTCTCTCCTTGCATGGGGTACGCAGCTTTCCAGGAATCGACCAATGCTTGTTCCTGGCGCTTCGCCGTCAGATGCACTCGACCCGCTAGTCTTCACCAGCACCAACGTCCATCCTGTTGATAAGCTCGTGAGAGATGCGGAAGCAGAATTTCTGTCGTTAGTGCAACGACAGTCACAAACTCTCGAAGACGCGGTGGAGGAATACAAACGACGTTACCAAATCCCACCGCCGCCAAATTTTGACAAGTGGTTTGCTTTTGCCAAAGAGAAGGGCGTGCAGCTCATGGATGAATACGACACAATCCACCACTCTCTCCTACCTTTTTGGGCACTCAAACCCGAGACAATAAGAGGAAGAGTACGCGAAGCCGTAGGATTCGATGGTAATAATCTCATTGCTCTTCTCATCCGGCATGGGCAGGTTGCACATGTTCATGCTGGCCAGGAATGGCAACAAGAGGCAACAATTGGCATGATGAAGCAATTTGTTGAGTTCCTCCCAGACATGGATCTTGCATTCAACATTCACGATGAGCCTCGAGTCGTAGTGCCCCATGACGAGCTTTCGCAACTTATCGCCCGTGCCAAAAACATAAACATGCCAGCTGCGTTGGCAAACCCATCCCCTCGGAATCAATTCTCTCCCAAGCCCAAGGATGTGAACAGCGGACGACGAGTGGATGAAGTTAAGACTACTCGATTCAATGTCTTTGCTCACCAGCATACTTGGATACCGTCAAGATTGTCCTGTTCACCGGACAGTCCGGCTCGTGCATTGGACGATGATGCGGCCCGCGACAATTTGACAGCTTATGCACTGAGCGACCTGGGCTTCATCTATAACCATACTGCCTTTAGTGATGTTTGCAATTCACCCTCTTTTGGAACATCCCATGGCTTTTTCGATCGGCCCAATGCCTTCAATGTCGTTCACGATCTGTTTCCAATCTTTTCACAGAGCAAGATGAGCAGTTTTCAAGACATTGTGTATCCCTCGCCGTGGTACTGGTATGGCAAGGTCTCGTACGATGAGAAAAGGGACGTCGATTGGACCTCCAAAGAAAATAAGCTCTGGTGGGTCGGCAGTACTACAGGTGGATTCAGTCGCGATGGGGGCTGGCGACGACAGCACCGACAACAGGTTGTCCACAAGCTCAATGCATTGGACAATGCCAAGATTCTCTACAATAAGAATCTTAATGCTGGGAGCAAACCTGGTGACTTGGTTCCGGACTGGCAACCTAAGGACGTTCCGCGTCAGGATTACAAGGATATCATTGATGTGCACTTCTCCCATGTCGGACAGTGTGATCCTGGAGACTGCGATGCTCAACGTGAGTTCTTCAAGATCGTGCCACCTGCAGACCAACAAGATGCATGGAAATACAAATACCTTCTCGACCTTGATGGCAATGCCTTTTCCGGACGCTTTTATGCATTTTTGAAGTCGAAATCACTTGTTTTCAAGATGGCCGTCTTCCGAGAGTGGCATGAAGAGTGGCTAAAACCTTGGGTGCATTATATTCCTCTCAGCTTGAGAAGCGAGGAGTCGCTTGAGAGCGTCAGGTATTTCAGTGGCGAGGACGAAGGCAGAAGTCAGGCTGTTCGACTAGCTGAGCAGGGCCGACAATGGGCTGGGAAAGTGCTTAGAAATGAGGACTTTGAGGTCTGGTTCTTCAGACTATTGCTCGAGTGAGTCAAGACCAAAATCACAGATTAACGACATACTGACATATCCACGCAGGTACGCTAGAGTGATCGATGACAACCGTGAGAGCATCGGCTATGCCAGTAATTAATTGCGGAGGATTCGCAATGTCATGTCACTCGAGCCACGCAATGTGGACTGGTGTTTGGTTAGAGATTTTGGGACGCCCCCAGTCCGTTGCATCCTGTTGTATAGAGTATTCAGCTTGATGAAGTCGTCGAGGTCCTCATCCTCCGGTAATGCAAAATAAGATAACCAATGCATGTCGGAATGAGACATGTACCATGACATCCCAGAAACGACCTTAGTGCCACGTGAGGGCTCACATAGATGTCAAGTCATATTGTATTTTCATTCTAGTCTTGCTGGTGTGCGAGGCACTCGTGGTGAATATAGTTCTGGTGCACGGACCACAAAGACACCACTGTACTTTATCACTACTTGAAAAGCTTTGCCGTATTTACATGCTCGTTACACGACATATTTTGCTTTGGAACACTTTCAACTTCTTGTATTCGTCGATTCATCGGCTTCGCTACCCGCATTGATAGTCACAACAAAGCCGTGAAGGAGGCGTCATTCAGCAGCTGAAAAATCAATTTCCTGAAAAAATGTCAGAGGTTCCAGAGTCTAGGGTTCTGATTGTCATAACTGGTACTCAAAATCTCGTGCGATTATTTGATGATGATGTGTTGCTGAGCCGTTTTGGTAGGTGGTACAATATGCATGCAACATTCCGAAGACGGCCTTGTACCGGTATGAAGATTCGCTGCCTGTACCTAAACATCATGCTAATGTATATAACCAAGGCGGCTGGCTTTTTGAAATCTGGCCTGGCACCTAGGCCAGCATTCAATGACGGTTCATACCCTGAGCCTCTTGAAATTGTCACAGACGACTCTGGATCTCGGAAGGCTGTTCAGAGTCTACGCACACCGCTGAGTACATATTCACGTCGGGTACGGTACAGTGTTCTTGAATTTGAGCACCTACTCGACAGCAGCAGTATCGACGCAGCTGGATGGGACCAAATTGCACGAGTGATTTTCCGTAATTATCAACTTTACGATGGCTTCGTGGTGCTCCACGGCACAGACTCCTTGGCCTATACCAGTAGCGCCCTCAGTTTCATGTTGCAGAACCTCGGAAAGCCTGTGATATTGACTGGTTCACAAGCTCCGATGATGATGCTACAAAGTGATGCTCAGGATAATCTTTTGGGTGCATTGGTCATTGCCGGGCATTTCATGATTCCGGAAGTCTGCTTGTTCTTCAATTTCAAGCTCTTCAGAGGCAACAGAGCGACCAAAGTTTCCGCCGACGATTTCAATGCTTTTGCAAGTCCTAACATGCCTCCCTTGGCCACTGTGAGCAGCTCAAGGACCAACGTACAGTGGGACATGGTTTACCGACACAAGACTGCACTTCCTTTCTGCATTCAATCGAACCTTGACACGGCTCATGTTGCTTGCTTGCGTGTCTTTCCAGGCATGAAGCCCGAGATGGTAGATCTTTTCCTAAGGACAGAGGGCTTGAAGGGTCTCATTCTCGAGACTTTCGGTGCAGGAAACACACCTGGCGGACCCGATTCGGTAATGACAAGAGTCCTGGCAGATGCCGTCAGGAGAGGCATCGTGATCGTCAATGTCACGCAGTGTTTGAGCGGTAGTGTCAGTCCGCTCTATGCTCCCGCAACAGTCCTCGGCCGTGTAGGAGTGGTGTTTGGCCAAGATATGACAACCGAGGCCGCTCTTACGAAATTAGCGTACCTTCTTGCACTACCCGATGCGACTCCGCAGACTGTTGCGAAGAGTATGTCGGCTTCTGCTCGTGGAGAGCTTACCGAGACATCGAGAACTCACTTTGAGCACCCGAAGAGTGGTGATCTTACACCGGAGGTGTCGAACTTGACTGCACTTGGCTATGCCATCCAGGATGGTGATTTGGACGGAGTTAGAGAGGTCATCAGAAGAGAGTCTAGGTGGCTTCTGAATGATGCAGACTATTCTGGAAACACTCCTATGGTAAGTGTTTGCCTTTTTGAAGGAATAAGATACTCTGCTAATTACGTGTCAAGCATCTCGCAGCGACTGGACCTAATGTGGATATCCTTCGCGAGTTCCTCAGTGAAGGAGCCAGCGTACACCTGAGGAATCGTGCAGGACGCACACCACTCTTCTTGGCGGCTCGCGCTGGTCTGAGACCCCACGTGGAGCTTCTCAAAGAGGCTGGTGCCCATCTTCACTCGAACGAGATAAGCACTGCCAAGGTGTTTGCACAGTCGGGTGAAAATGCCGAAGTGTGGCAGCTGGCTGGGGTCGAGACACTGGGATGAGAAACTGATCAAGATTAATTTCACCCATGTACAATTGCCTTAGTGAGGCACCCTGGTCCTCTGCCTGTCTAGGACAATTATTGAATGCCGTAAGGATGATCCTCTGAGCTCAAGAGCTGAGCGTACCATGCCTCAGCAGCAGAAGCTACTTGAGCGAATCACGAGTGCTGGTCGTTTTGTCCGAAAGGCTGCAGCGGAGAAGCCTTCTCAGAAGTTCAACGTATTGTTTGTTACGGCGCAGTGGTCATCCCTGTCGGACAGAACGAGCATATTACAGCAAAACCTATATAGTTAGAGAGCTGCCTGCAAGCTGGACCAATTCTAATAACGTTGGTCGCACCTCTTTCTTTCCACTAGATCGCACCGTTCGAACTGATCAACTCGCATAATATGTCACTCTAACATGAAATCAGGAGACTTCAAATCCACCCATCCCAAGTTCGGCTCAGACTGCTTATACCCCAATCGATCCTGCACAATCCTAGAATAAGTCTTGACCTCGTCCACCGGATATGCCAACCAAGGCACCTCTTCCTGTCTGTGAACACCACTGCACATGAACATAATATGCACCATCCGATTGCCCACTGCCTTTGAAAACTCTCCACCACCATGGTACAAACTCCCCAACATTACAAATGCCTCGCCCGCCTTCAACTCCGCGTCCACAACCCCCTTGCTACCATCGACGCCAAAGTCCGGTCGTGAGTCGTCCCAGAGATGACTCCCCGGTACCACTCTCGTAGCGCCGTTTTCTCTAAACGTGTCACAGTCTGGTATGAAGAGGCCGAGCAGCATATCCCTGCCTTTGGTGTAAGATGTAGCAGCCGTGTGTCTAGCATGCTGATTCTTGTCGTCCCGGTGTAAGCGCTGCGCTGCTGTGCCAGGTCGAATATCCATTGTGATTGCTATAGATAAGAGGGGACGCGACTTGTTTGTCTCTGGCGTGTCGCCCATCCAATTCGTGGTTTCCAGGGTTAGGAAATGCTCGGCCAGATCTTGATAGAGAGGGTCGGCGAAGAAACGTTCTCGGACGGTGGGACTTCTGCTTATTAGGCGTGTGCATGTCTTTGTGCTGCCGTTTAGTGCTACTGGGGGTTAGTAATGGTTGATGGAAGAAGGCTTAGGTAGAGCATTACCACCGACTTGGCTGCCTGGCTTGTTATTGTCGAGGTATGGTTGGACTTCTTTCTGGGCCAGAGCAAGTGTTTCTGGGTTTGTGAAGTTGGTCACTATGACACACCCGTCTTGTTCAAGTGCCTTGATGAAGACGTCTTTTGGAGCAAAATAATCGATACGTTGGATGCTTGGCTGCGGGTCCATTGTTGCCTATGACAGAGTAGAAAACCTCTTTGTCTTTGGTCCTCTTAGTTCTTGGATCCTTGTTCGAAGGAATCGGTCGTGGTCCTACCGAGCATCATTTCCACTGTTCTTATAGATTGTCATGATGTCCGCCGGAGCGGGCAACACGACGCCAGAGATAGGCGGATGCCTCCAGCAGAACGGTGAATCTGATATACCACACTCATTGTCCCAAACCTCGATCTTGTTCCGAATGGTGTTTAATGATTGTAGCTATAGTCTTACTTGAACAGGCGATAAGAGGAAGTGGCGAGAAATGGAGTGAGATGATCGTTTTGTATGAACCGATGCTCCATCCACTACATGATGTATGCGCATGTGTACACATATTCTCTTCCTCAGCCTTCGGTCATGCAGATCAGGCTTACTTGGGAGTACGAACGAAGGAATGGCGCTCGTAAATCTGGTTGCTTCTCAAGTTGGCACAAAACAAGGATATTTCCAAGATCGAACAATGGCACCGCCATGCTGCGAAGCACAGCGACTGCCCCTAATCGCTCTCTGTGGGCTACACGTCAACATATCTTGCCTTTCGCCTGTTGATCAAGCTGTAAGTCATCACAATGGCAAACCCCACAAAAACGAGGGCAGAAAGAATAGATATAGAGAAACATAACCTCTGTCTTTAACCAATGTGGAGAACCAGCGGGGTACACTACAGTTATACATCGATACAGGGCTCGAGAGATAAGAGGAGGGGCAGGAGGACCGCCAAAAAGGTAAAAATGCAACCAAGAGGAATCTAACCTCCATCACGTTCTCGATATGCCATTGAGGACAACCGAACGCGGGGGTCGAACCCGCAACCTTAAGATTAGAAGTCTTACGCGCTACCATTGCGCCAGCCCGGCGATTGATCGATGAGCAAGAACTGCAGCTTGAGTCTATATAATCCTTGGTGCCTAGGGGGTGAGCATACTTCCGTGCCCTGCGCATGTAATGAAGAACATATACTGCATGTAGCATACAAGTCAATCATGAGTCAGGGTATGAAGTAGCATATGAGATCGATTGTTCACTCATCAAAACACTTTATATGCCTGGAGTTAGGAGATCTCGACACCATGACCTGAACGTTGAAGGACATCTACTAAGATAGTATACATGTAATCCACAAAGTATTCGACACAGAGCTCATACTGGCGGTGGTTCGACCAACACACACTCTCGCCATCACTGCTGCTCACACGGTAGTGAAGCAGTAAAGAGACCTGTCTTCAAGACCCTCCCAAACGTTGTGGGTCTGATCGTGTCAGATTCTGCTCGTTCGTATATTTACCTCGAAAATGCTGTCCATCTAAGACAGGTCGTTTGAGGATATGTAACCGTGTAACAGGCTGTAATTAGAAACACTGCGAAAGAGAAAAAGCGTATCCAACCCATGCTCGTTGCCCTACCCGATCATGGGGGTCTAAATCAACAATGTTCAAGGCACAACGAGTGCCCGGTCAGGGTCAGGATGAGCAGGTCGGATATACAATGCGAGCCTGGTCATGAAATTTTCTACAGCTGCATGACCACCTAGGTCGAGTCTGCGGCGTTGACTGTCTCTGTAACGGAGTACTAAAAAAGAGAATACCGCGGACCATTTTCCACTGTTCAAACCGAGGTCTCGTAAAACGTGCGGTACGTACCGTTGGTTTCCGCCCTTGTCACAGCTATTGTTCTCTCCCCCTTCTCAAACTCCGGAACTGGAGCGAGCCGAAACTGTCTTGCATGTCTCTGTACCGTAGTACCTCCGACAATTACAAAACGGAGTTCATGCTTACGAGGAAAACTCTTCTCGGAACTCCTTGATAACCTTCGGAAGTTGTACTTTTGTACCCGTACTGTTGTCACTGACGGTACTATACCTAAGGATTTGAAGACTTGACGACTTAGTTACATGATTAGTCCGTCATACTCCGATTTTCCGCCGCTGCAGGTCATTCACCGCAATACCAAAGTTTATTCAAACAACAGCAATGAGGTCAAAACTACTGTATAGGGTTCATACAGACGGTCATCACAGATAAACGGGGATCCAGAGTAGGAGACAGAGGCGGAAGAAAGCGGAGTGACGACAGAAAAATGTTTTGGCATATTATAGGCAGGGAAAAAAGCAAAGCGAAGCAATAGACCGAAAAAGGCCGCTTACGTGCTCAACTCACTGCTTTGAAAGGGAGGAAAAGAAGCAAGGAAGCTGGCGGGTAGAGAGTAAGGGGGGCATGACCGATGTTTAAGACCATATTGAGTCGTTGGGATGGAATGCGCTTTATTATTATCGTTGATGCAATATATAGGGCCATCTCGACTGTTTCGTTATATTTGTCTCTGACGAATTGACGATAGTGCCGCCCGTCGTCTTTTTGTGCCCACCTGGACGTTGAAGCACCGTTGCGAAACGTTGCGAAAAGATGGGAAAAGAGGACAACGTGTGCGGGGAGGTCGTTGCAGCGTGTGGTCGTTGCCGGAGGATTTAGAGATGGATACAAGAGCCATTTGGAAAAGCTTACATGATTCACGAATACAGTATATGACTTGTCTATGTCGTGTACATGTTGAGATCGTCGCTGATCCATAATGATAGATGGCAAGTGACCGAATTGATTGGGTCGAACATGCTTTATTGATAGCTGCCATTGTTGCATTACGCAATATTGCTCCTGATCCGAACCCTGTGTCTACCACATTGCGATTGCGATTGTTGATGAGATAGGAGATCGGAAAAGGAAGCTCGCTGATCAGTCATCAATAATGATTCATTCTTCGATGAAAAGATCAAAATCACTACTGCGTTACAAATGTCAAATAATGCTCAAGTCATCACCAAACAGACGAACATGATCCGCAAAGTCTAGAACGGTTCTTCGAATGCCTCGTATCAACAACGGTGCTGCATCACAAAAGACCATTCAAGGGAGTTCTGGCTGGAGTGTGACAATGCACTTTGCATGACACTACTGCTCGTACCATATTCACAATCAAATATAGACTCTCAGGGGGAGAGACGGTCCTTTGCCATGATTTGCCGTGTAAGAAGAAGCTTCCAACGTCGAAAGGATTGTGATAAGATTCAGGCGGGCCGAAGCCAAGGAGCCGTCCAGCGATGCCTCGGGTCGGGAAAGAAAACCAAAGTCAATGGTATGAGATGCATTTGAATAAGAAACAAGGGGCAATAGCGTCAAACGACGTGCATGAAAATATTCAATTGATCTACTTACTACTACTCTACTTGGAAGAAGAAGGCTTTCTGAGACCCATGCCGGAAAGAAAGGCGATACGCATTGAAGCACCGACGTAAACAAAACCCAAATTGCCCCAAAACATTGCATTCCAGGTCCAGAACTGCCAGTAGATTTCCGAGCCCACGCTGTTGACGCTGTAGAGGTGACCAAAGTCGGCCAGGAGTAGTCCAAAGAGAAAGACTTTCCATACGGTGAGGTCTGCCGTGGAGCGCAGGACCAGAGCTTCATTGAGGGCGAAGACGGCGTACATGTTTGCGAGCTGAGACAAGACAATAGACTCCCGAACAGAGGGCCCGAGGAGGGCAGTCTGGGGTGAAGCATAAGTCATCTGAAGATAGTCATGCTGGCGGTAGTGGGCATAGTATGCACCGACAGCCGTGGCGATGGGTTCAATGTACAGGAAGAACAGGCGGTAGATCAAAGGGATTGCCGCCAGGCTTGTGGGAGCCATGGTCGAATCGGAGGAGCTATTGAAAGCGAGAAGAGAGATTGATGATGCGGGATAGTGGTCTCGGATAGCGGGTCTTTGTGTGAGGCTGAGATGTGCGCAATGACAAGAAGTTGCGAGGTAAACGTGGCACGATGCAGATGTTCGGTAGAGAGGCGTGGGTTGGCAAGAGCAGGTGCCCGGATTGGGTATAGAACAGCGTCGAAGGCAGCGTAGAAGGAGGCAAGCTGGATCAGAGCTTCCACCTGGGAGATGCGCAAGGGTCGAGATGGGCTGGCGGTTCTGTCAAGCGCGAGACATGAATGACAGAATGTGGAGAGTCAGGGCGGAAGTCAGCACGAGCAATGTCTCGCTGAAGGGAGCGTGGACGACAAAGCGTGTCTTTAGAGGTCTCAGAAGGGTCGTGCTAGTGGGCGGATAGTGCAGACGCAGCAACGGGCGGGCTAGCCTCGATGAGCGGTAGCGCGAGGACATTGCAGGTGACGGTTGCCAAGGCAAGGCCAGAAAAGGCAGCAAATCGCAATTCGGCCTGAAACGGCGGTTGCATTTCGTAGGCCAAGGGCTGGCGGGAGAGGCTTTGGCTCGGGTCACTGCAAGTCGACAGGCAAAGCATCGGGCCAGCCATGCGAGGTAACTGCGGCAGCGCAAAGCCTCTTGCCCCGGTCAGCGAGATTCGACAGGACGGCGAGGCCAGCGCGCCCTCAACACCGGTTCCTGCGAGACAAGAAGACTGCGCTACCAGGGAAAACGCCTCACCTTCTTTGGCTGCACTGGAGGCTCCCTTCTCTTCTTCATTCAGCTCGCTCCACACATACGCAATCGCTCGACCAGTGTGTCTTGTCTTCTATTTGTGTCGAGTCCCTTTGGCCAGGCGATCCCCGTTCATATACCGCTTTGCCTCTGCTTCTCCCTTTTCTCACCTACCTTATTCGAATCTCCCGTCTGCTTCCCCGGCCTGACATCCAAGCGTCATATCTCTTCAATCTCCCCAGACCCTCTCATCACCACCCAACACAACCCACCCCAACCCAAGCCGACCTCCCGTCCTTCTTTAGACACACCACACGCTCCTTGGACCCCCGGCCCTTGCTGTCTTGATATTGGTCGACATCGCATCGACCTCACCGGAGCCCTCCTTTACCTTGTCGTCTTGTTTAGTGTAGCCGACCAGTTGCACCCCCGACACCCGCGCCATCCCTGGCCTGACACGCTTCATTGAACGGCAAAGTCTAATTACCGCCTCCCGCCAAGCGCCTCATCTCACTGTGTCATTGTCCTGTTATTTCAATATTGTCACGGGCGACCTCTGTACCTTGTTCGCTCCTGCCGCATCTTATCGCACCGCACCGCCCCGCCTCACCGACACCTACTCCTTTACATTGTCGACCATCTGTTTGCTCACCTCCAACAACCTCGACCTCTTGTCGCACTCATACCACCATGTCCTCCGAGGATGGCCAACTCGCACGGGTGCGTGCATTGCACATGCAATTCTTCGGTCCCCAAGGCACAGATTCCGCCGTAGCTCGCCCGCTCACTTCGCCCATTATTCCCCCGGTCGACGACGAGGAGATTGTCTTCAGCAACCCCTTTGCACACCAGCAACCCAGCCAATACGGCGCCATGCCCCAACGTGCACCCATGTTTGGCTACGCAGAACCCACACCCGCACCTCTCCCGCAAGCCATTGAACACCAACCCGCTCGACGAGCACCCGCCGCCGGCTTGTTTAGGCAGATTGACTGGAAGAACGACGAGTCGAGGCATCACGGCTCTACCCTTAAGCGTGCGCCCTCGGTGTCGTCTAGCGCCAGCGGCAGCACTAAGATCAAAGCACCCAAAGAGGAGGGCATCTTCAGGAAGACGTCGCAGCGTTGCACCAAGATTTCGCGTGCCATCATGGGCAGATCCAGACGCGGAAGCGACATGATGGAAGGAGTCGAAGCTTCGAGTGTGCTTCCAGAAAACGCCGTCCCCTCGTCGGCCATGCTCACCTCCAACCCACTCCACTTGAACCGCTTCCCTTCCAGAGTCAATGCACTTGCAAAACAGCCCCGACACGACACTCCGCAGCCTGTCAACGGAGAGGGTTTACCGCGCATCACTCGTCCAGCTACGCAAAACACGGCCGCCCTCTCGCAACACCGATACACCAATCCGCAACTCCTTTGCCCTGACTCTTTCGCAGGTGAGGCTGCCAGACGCGCTGCCGCCGCCTCCAACGGTGCTCGCTACCACCCTTTCCAAGCAATGCCTACTTCCGCCCCCGACTACCAGGTCAGGCGCGACTCTTACCGCCGGTCCATTAGCACCATGCCGAATGCTTCTGACAGCGGCGCCGATCTTGTTTCCAATGCCGACATTGACATGATGGATGTGGAGAAGTCCACGCCTGTCAAGATTGACCCTGTAGCTGCTCTTCCCACAGAGATCGTCACCTTGATCTTCTCTCACCTGGACGCTGTCTCGCTCAAGGCTTGTCGTGCCGTCACTAGGAGCTGGGCTCCCATTGCCGTCGACCCCCTGATCTGGCGCGATCAATACCTTCAGCAATACCAAAAGCACGTCTACGTCGAGCCCGCTCCTATTCAGATCGGTGGCTCTGGCACTGGTCGACCAAACCAGGCCATCCAGCAATGGCAGCTCATGCACGATGCGCGAAGAAAGCTCAACGACAACTGGGCCAAGGGCGAGAACGGAGGCAAGGCTGTCTACCTTTCCGGTCACACCGATTCCGTCTACTGCGTTCAATTCGACGAGGACAAGATCATCACCGGCTCCCGCGATCGCACCATTCGTGTATGGGACATCAACACTTTCAAGTGTCTCAAGGTCATTGGCGGTCCCACCGTCAGACCTACCCCTGGCCCAAAGCGACTCCGCACTGTCGAGCCCTCCAAGCTTCTCGGCACTGTCGATTCCGTCAACGGCACCCGCGAAGGCGACGAGATATACCAAGTTCCTTCTGATTTCCACAGTGCCAGTATTCTCTGCCTGCAGTACGATGACGAGATTCTCGTCACTGGTTCTAGCGACAACGATTTGCTGGTTTGGGACATCAAGACATTCGAGCCCATTCGCCGTCTCAAGCATCACGGCGGCGGTGTCCTCGATGTCGCTTTTGACTCCAAGCACATTGTCTCCTGTTCCAAGGATTGCACAATTGTCGTCTGGGACCGCCACACTCTTGAGCCTATTCGTTCATTGACCGGCCACCGCGGTCCTGTCAATGCCGTGCAACTCCGTGGCCACCTCCTTGTCTCTGCTTCCGGCGACGGCGTTGCTCGTCTGTGGGATCTCAACAAGATGGAGTGCCAGCGCGAGTTCCCGCAAAAGGAGCGTGGTCTGGCCGCTGTCGAATTCAGCGACGACGCCAAATACGTTCTTGCTGGGGGCAACGACCACACTACTTACAAGTTCGATGTTGCTACTGGCGCAGAGGTCAAGACTTTCACAGGGCACAGCCAGCTTGTGCGTTCTCTCTTCCTCGATACTCAGAACCGTCGCGTGGTTAGTGGGTCTTACGATCTTGACCTGCGCGTGTACGACTACGATTCTGGCAAGTTGCTCGGTCGCTTCGCTGAATGGACTACCTCTTGGATGTTGGCTGCTAAAAGCGACTACCGCCGCATCGTTTCCACAAGTCAAGATGGCCGCATCTTGGTCATCGACTTTGGTAGAGACGAGCACAACAACCTGATTGACGGTGTGAAACTACTTGAATCTAGAAATACTCCTGAGCCTTGTTTCATGTACTGAGCACTTGGTGCGGTTCAACGCTAAACTTGGCCGAAAAGGCCAGGCAATATCTTACGACTCTTTGATATGGGAAGGGAGGGAATGAATGGCCACGCTGAGAAGCGTTCGGCATTGTGATTCTTGGGGGAGCAAGTGATTATCCAGGCTAAGCATTGGTGTATTGGGATTCCGGCGCTTCTTCAATTTCCTTACATATCCATCTAGCGAGGGGCGTCTTTTGTTTCTTTGGTGGCCCTTTTCCCCAATTGAGGCGGGCAAGTTCAATTCGAAGCCGGTGGACAAAAAAGCGATTATGCTTATATATCTACTTTTCTATGTCTTCCTTTTTCAATCAACAACATCTACTTGTTCCTTGAAGTGTGCATGAAGTCCATCTACATGTGACCCACTTGCATCGAGGCCTCCAAAATGCAAGTAACGTAGGAGATGTACTGCCCAAACTTGTATATGCCAGAACGATCAACCAATGATCCTGCCAGCACCAAGGATCGTCCAAAAGGCAAGCTCACGGTTCTCCTTGGCGCCCTTGATTGCACCGGAAGCAACCGCATCCTCAGCCGTGACCTCTGTCTCCCATTCCACCCGCACAAAGACCGGTATCTCCAGCACGTCTTCGTCGACCCTCCTCTCCTTTACGAATCTTGCCAAATCTCCATCTTCTTCCTGATTGTTAGACGTGGCGACCGCTGGCAGCGAGCCAGGCACGACCTCCATGACGACAGTGGTCCAGTTCCTGCCACGTTCCCACACCTTGCCCGCTTCGGGCTGCCTCTCCTCGCCATCTCGAGAGTCCTTTGACCCCGGTCGCTGCGTCTGCGTTGCGCCACCAGGTCCGCCATTCAGCGCTTCGTCCCAGAGATCGCCCGCGGCGCCAATCTCAAACGATGGGCAGAGAATCGTCACGCGAGATTCGACGGAGCCGGGGGTCGTAGCCGGTGTAGCTAGGGTAACGCGGACGGGATCGAAGAGCGGGTTTGTGAGGGTGAGGAGGAATTGCACGGGTATGGAAGGGCGGAGGCGGCCATATTCCGAGTCTCTTGCTGTCTGGAGGCTGAGCGAGGTGAGTGCGAATGCGGCTGGTGGGACCGCACTCGCAGCAGAAGCAGGCGTTGAGGTGCTGCTGGGGGTGAAGAGACGGAGTGAAAGTCTGGGGATGTGGTTTTGAGCCAGTAAGCGGATCTTGTAGCGCGTGCTGCCAATTTTGGGCTCGGGCTTCGTGAGGATGTGGCGGCAGATTCTGCAGCGTTTGCTTCGCCGCGTGCGTAGTAAGGTTGCTATTGGCCATAGGTCTTCGTTGAACCTGGCGTCGTAGTTGAAGGCGTGGGATCTGCGTTGATCTGGACTTGTGGTGGATGCGTGGCCGTCACGCCGTAGTTTCTCAATCAGTTCTGCGTGTTCGTCTTCCAGGTTCGAGATCTGGAGGCCTTCTGCGGCGGATAGTGCTTCTCGCATAGGCTGAGGCTTCTCGCGTGACTTTTTGAGAGCGGTGTAGGAGAGTCCGCCGTATAGACTCATGATTCTGGCTAGATTGTCAGGCGAGTTGTAGTTGCTGCCTGACATTGTGGTTCCACTCATGCCTGCAGATTCGGAAAGCTGGTTCTTATAGAAAGCGGTCAGATCTGCAAACTTCTGGTCTACAGTCATCGTCGGTCGAGAATCCGTGTTGTGCTCTACATTTACATTCCGATTTGATGCATCGGCAGGTGATAGACTACGACGAGCAAGGCTTGAAGAGCTTGAGGTCTTTCTCCCACGTAATTTGGCTAATTGTTCAGTGATCTTAGTGGGCTTGCTTAATTGGATACCTACGTCCAAAGATGTCCAGTCACAGTGAGGACATGAGAGGAAGAAGGGCCCGGTCGGCTGAATG
This sequence comes from Dothideomycetes sp. NU200, assembly GCA_027943355.1. Classification (NCBI taxonomy): domain Eukaryota; kingdom Fungi; phylum Ascomycota; class Dothideomycetes; species Dothideomycetes sp. NU200. The sequence continues at coordinate 100,453 of BSCJ01000021.1, read as the reverse complement.
GCATCCTGAGGACTCAAGTGGTCTTTCGAATGCTGGTCTAGCCCATTTATAGAGAGCGGGGCCGTACAACAGGGACAACTATAGCAGTTTCGGGTACACCTGGAGTTGGATTAGTCCGTGTTGAAATCTGAAAAGATTAAACAAGCTTACCATACCTGTTACCATCGCTCTTGACGACACTACTAGGGACCTCGAATAAACAGCTTGGACAGAACCAATTCATTATCTCTTCTGTCCAGCATCTTGGACATCGTATTTGATGACACTCGTCACAGTAGAGAAGATGCTCATAAGGATACAGTGAGTAATTTGCTCGCGGATCATGAGGATTGAATGTTGAATTGGCCGGATCATTGGATGAAGGGGTCAAAGCAGGCTGGTACGACGATCGTCTTTTCTCTGTAGTTGAAGTTATGCCGGTAGTTAAAGACGTGCAAGGACAAGCCACGTGGGAATAGGGGATGGCGGCTGCCATTAGAAAGGTATAGATCTGTCCACTCTTGGGAGCGGTATTCTGCGCCTTCGAAGAGAAAGGTCCAGATCTTGCATGAACCAAAAGGCGAAGTGCGATCAACGCATGAGTACATAAAGTACATGTAGCCACTGGGAGCATGCGCAAGACCCTGAATAACGGCATTAGTGGGAGGCACTCCATACCATCTGCCAAGAAGCAGTCACCGCCCGGAGTAAAATGGTGAGGTCATGAAACATAGGAAATCTGGGGAATTGACTTGTAGGCGATATTTAGATAGCATTTACTGTACTTCCGATTTCTCTTCATGTCTCGTTGTCATTCCACAAAATCATGAATATAACTACACCAGCAAGGTCTCTGGTCCGCACGGGAAGGACCTGGCTGAGGCAAAGCAAATGCACCTCCCGCACGGCCACAGGCAGCCGTCGTAACTATGCCGTCCAAAATTCAGGCAGCCCTATAGCCTCAGTCTTCTCGAGCCAGGCAAAGTACCTGCAAAGGTCAAGAGCTGCTGCCAATATAGGAGAATCACGAGCTGTAGACTATCTTCGTGACGAAGTGGCCGCTCGGCTTTGCACACGTCTACTTGATATCAACCGCAAGTTCGACAAAGTGCTCGACTATGGCGCCAACTCTTGTAACATAGCAAAGGTCCTCACTCAACCTGACCCCGATCCCGACTCGGCCAAGCCCGTCTCCGAGCCTTTGAGCAGCAAGATTGGCCACTTGACTTGCGCCGACACTAATCCCGCCATGCTATATCGCGACCAAGATGAACCCTTCAACAAGCAAATGTCCATCTCGCGCGAGGTGCTGCAGAATGTCGAGTACCTTCCCTACGAACCCAACACCTTTGACCTGGTCATGTCCTCCCTGAGTCTGCACTGGATCAACGACCTGCCATCAGTCCTCACTCAGATCAACCACTCCCTCAAGCCCGACAGCCCCTTCATTGGCGCCATGTCCGGAGGAGACACACTGTATGAGCTCCGTGGCTCTCTTCAGCTTGCAGAGTCCGATCGTCTGGGTGGCATTGGAGCTCATGTTTCTCCATTGGCAGATGTTCGCGATGTGGGAAACCTCTTGTCGCGCGCTGGCTTCAACCTTCTGACCGTCGACGTGGACGACATCATTGTCGATTATCCATCCACAATGCACTTGATGCGCGATCTCCAGGCCATGGGCGAATCTAACGCCGCACTCAGACGTACTCCGGGTCCAATCTCCAGAGATGTCTTATTGGCCACCGAGGCCATTTACAAAGAGCTATATGGAAACGAGGACGGCAGTATTCCTGCTACTTTCAGAACAATCTACATGATTGGCTGGAAGGAGGGTGCAGGTCAGCCAAAGCCGCTGGAAAGAGGTACTGGAGAGATCAACATCAAGGACATTCTTGAGGGCGGCAACAAGTCATGATTGTCCTCTGCTCTCAGATCACACCCGTAAGATGCATCACTGCGACCACCAAGCCTTGTAGCACGTAGCGTCTGTTTCCAAGATGGCTTGACACAGATAGTGAGGCGTGCCTACCGAGGAGAGGCCACTTCGGGACGTCTTTCATGTCTTCTCCACGCTGTCTCGTGTTATGCCCCGCTACTGCGTTGTCTGGGTGGCCTAAAGTCTCGGATGACCTTGAGGAATCAAGCCCGTGCTCGACATCATCACCACATGACAGACTCACGCCAATGGCCCCCTAGAGCTCTGTACGAAAGTAATAGTGCTAGTAGCCATAGGGAGAATGGCCCATAATCTCGGGCGTCACACTGGAACCATCCAAGTATGGATAAATCATGATGAGATCATAAGTAAATAAATAAATAAATAACCACCACCAGACCGGGAGCCACTATATTCTGCTTGAAATTTTCTCTAGTCTCTGTCTCTGTTCTCATAGATCCTCGCTGCAGGTTCCTGATGCGTGGTTTAGTATAAGCATTGTGCATTGATCATCGCACAATTCCACTCACAGTGTCAACGCCATGGACGTCCTCGAACCAGCATATATCGTTCTTACAGTTCTCCTTATAAGGACAAATGTGACCGTAAGTGCAGTCGAAGTCTCGACAGTGCGAGCTGTTAACGCAGCTTATCTTTCGGGCTCGGATCCTGAGTGCAAGCAGCTCGCCTGGAGACAAAGGCTCGCCATGATGATAATCACAATACTCCCCAGCATCGCATTTGCCAGTCAAATGGTAGATGTTGCACACCTTTCCCTTGGTCTGGATCCGGTCGTACAGGCGTGCTTGGGCTGACGTGTCAACTCTTGGCAGTTCCGGGTCGATGCGCTCGTCGTATTTATTCAGGAGAATGAATTTACGGTTGGTCGCTTTCTTGGGCGCAATGTTGATGCTCTTTTGGCCTGTGCCCGCTTTACCCACCGTGGCCCAGGACGATGCCCCAGTATCTGTCGACAGAGTGGAGCTGTTTATCCTGGGGATAAATGGAGCCGAGCCGGCTTGTAGACCAGTAGTACTTGCCAATGGGCTTGTACATTTAGGTCCGGCGCCTTGTAGCGCTGCTCTAACCGGTATGCTTTGCTGTGCGCCCGTCGCGCTTTGTTGGCTTTGCATCGATCCCATGAGGGTTGGTCTATCGGGCAGTGGCTCAGACCTGAAGATTGAAGGAAATGAAACGACTTTGTAACCTAGTTGGGCGAATCCCGGCTGAATGGGCAGCGTCTCGAGAAGACTCTGATACGAGACGCGGCTTTAGGGTCTCGTTTATATGGGTCGAGGGCTGGAAGGTAGCCATTGTCGTGACAGCCACCAAAGAGAACATGTTTGCATTGCATGTTCGTAATGAATAGGCGAAGAGTCTCTGCATTCATAGCAATCAATACACGCGAATATTTGGTACGATGAAGCCAGCGCGGTCGCACATAACTCATTATACAACACATACCTCTAATTTTGTAATCAGCCCTTTCTTTGCCGCTGCCGACGTCAATGAAATTGAATAACGGTTGGTGTAGAGAAAAGGCTCGAGCGAAAGGAGCCATCTCGTTAGGGTTTCTGAGAACTCCCACAGCTCGAAGTTTATGGCGCAAGCCCTCCATCTGGAGCAGGTATTTGTTAGATTGCAAGTGTAGCAAGAAAGATGTTCCGCTTCGAAACCTACGTTATAATAATAGTGAAGAATAACAGACCAGTTTTGGGTCGCAGCATCAGGATAAAGTTGAGCCAGATGGGCCCTGATCTCTGTCAACATTCTATGAGCGGCATCCGCGCCGCCATCGGCAGCTCTGTATAAATCGTCATGAAACTGTGTGTGCGCTTGTGAGTGAAGTTGATACCGAAGTCATGTTTGTTATGCAAGAACTTACGACAGCGCCATCGCCATCAATGAGCACGAGAACAAAAGGATTGGTCTCATATCAAATCATCAGTGAAGTTCCGGCAATCAGATTGGAGCGTCCATTTAAGTATTTCACATCACCCAATACATATATGATACACACTACTAGTGGACGTGATGGTCGCCAGAGAGCTGACGACTGCTAAGCGCCGAATAGAAACTTACAGAGGCAAGCTGAGCATCTTGCAGTTCGTTTTGACATCTTCGCGCTTGTGACTGCCACATACGACGTCCCGCTAATTCATTCTCATAGTCGTCCGACTTGTTGTTAAGCTGTAATTCTAAGTCTTCACATCTGCGGAGTATTTCCTAAATCTGCCGCGTCAGGAAAACTTGCATTCTGTTTTTGCACATTGCGTTTTGCTTGCAGGTAATTGGAGGGATGATCATACCTGGACAAGGGCATCTCGTTCGTTATCCGATCTTCGAAAAGCCTCGAGTCTTTCCTGGATATCAACGAGTGCAGTATGACCGTTCATGGTGGCGCGCGCGCTACGCGACCAGGGAGCAGTGTACGGATTGGGGAAGTGTGAGGTCAGGACGCGGAACCTAAGCTAGTGTGAACCAAGCTCCTCGCACGTGGCAGCCGCCAAATTCTGTGATGCACGGACTTCGAAGGAGCATTTCTTCTGAGACCTGCTGTCTCATACAGCACGTATTCCTCTCGTCAGACAATCATCAAGCCGTCGACCGTTTGACCCACGTGTGAGTACAACGGCACGAACGGCATGGCTGTCTGAGACAAGGAAGGAAGTAAGACAGATCACTTCAACGATGTCGTTCCTCTTGAGAGTCTCAGTGTACGAGGCACAACGTGGGTATCAAGATCCGGAGCAGAGCAGGTAGAAGTTAAATATGGAACTTGGTCGAGATTGAGAACTGCTGCTTTCCAAATCAGGATGTCATAAGTCTGACATCAGTGCTCAATGTCGTTAATGTGATTGTGACCCTCAGACGTGCATATGGAAGACACCAGCATTCCACTTCTTCACTCACGACGCTACAACAATTGATAAGCCTATACTTTCGCGAGTCTCGGGAAACCCCCTTGTTGCCTGTAATGATTGCACCAGACAGGATGTAACGTATGAGAAATCTGAACATCACGATAGCTGTAAAGTCTGCTATCATAGAGTCGCAGAAACATTAGCAGATGATCGTGATTGTCGAAACTGCTTTTGTTGATCTGTATCTTGTCGAAAAGGGGCCGGTACATAATAGTTTCTATTGTCGCTTGTGCAGTGAACGTGACCAATAGGTCAAGCACAAGAGTAATCAAGTTTCAAGTTCGCTACTGCGTCTCACTGAAGAAAGCAGACCGACGTACGCACGAGAACAAGTATCCTTTCTGTTCACACAGTCTGTGGTCCAAGATCCACCATTTGATGATCCGTCTGTGGTGAAGGAGAACAGAGCCTTTGCCGATTATCCAGTACCGTTATAGCGGACGATTTCCGCACATTCAGCAGTCACGTCACTGTGATTTTAAATCCGAGCTCGACCAACCGTCAAGCGACACAACATGTTGGCTAAATCCTCCATTGTATGCACGGTGACAGGAACATTGCTTGCCTAAAAGGCGAATCTGCTACTTAGTCCTTTACATTTGTATCCCACAGTATCAACATAGAAGAAGCAGGCTATTCTTTCATCCTTCTCAACCAACCATGTCTGCATCTCAAGCTAAACGTCAACGTACCGACCCGGAATATGAACTACTCTATCATCCTGAGATCCCAGGTCGTGGCGAGTTCATCCGTCTAATGTTCGAGGCCGCGCTTGTCTCTTACTCGGACCCCGCAAATTCAGATCCGCCCAGTGATTCTGGAATGAATGGTTACGCTTTTGTGCAAGCAATCAGCGATCCTGAAAGTGTTGGAGACGACCACGGCAATCCTCCTGCATTTGCACCACCAGCGTTGCGTCATTATGGAGCTGGAAAGGGAGGCAAAGCTCTCGTTATCCACCAGACTCCGGTCATTATGTCGTATTTAGGTGGCCGTCTTGGTCTAGCAGGTCAAGATGAAATTGAAAGTGTATGGGTGAGCCAAGTGGCTCACACTGCACTCGATATGAATAATGAATGTCACGACACCCACCGTAAGACCTTCCGTCACTATCATCAGAAATTGCACGTTGACACAATGGGCAGATCCCCTGGCCGTAATGAAGTACTACGAAGGTGAGCCTATAATTATCCTCAATTTTGACACATTTCCGGCCGACTAATCCAATCCAGATCAAAAGGATGCAGCTCTCGAGAAGGCCAAGGACTTCCGAGGAACCAGAATGCCCAAGTTCTTTAGCTATTTCGAGCGAGTGCTGAAGCACAACGAAAGCGAGGGAAAGGGCAAGTTCCTCATCGGTACTAAGCTCTCGTACGCTGATACCACTGTGTGGCAACTCCTTGATGGTTTGAAGTTTGCATTTCCCAAGGAGATGGAGGCTAGAAGCAAAGAGTATCCGCTACTATTCGGAACGTTCTACACAGGCATCAAAGGACAGGAATGGCTCAGTTCGTACCTCGACAGCAAGAAGAGGCTGCCATACTCCATGGGTGTCTTCAGGCACTACCCAGAGCTAGACCGCCAATAGAAATTTTGACGCAGGCGAAGGTCAGAATTACATCCATAATCTCTCTCCTTGACATTGTTATAATGTACATGGTTACAGAGCCAGTAAGATTGGCTATTGAATATGTAAAAGCTGTTCCCCAATTCTCTCATCAACTCTATACTATGTGAATCTGATGATCACACAGCAGAAGAATGATCAGGGTCGGTGGCTTTGTCAGTGTTGTACGCACGAAGGCGTGCTAATTTGACTAGCACCTCGTCCATTCACCATGTCCAGACTTCAGGGAAGTGAGCGCGAGTAATGAGACACCCTGGCCACTTACCCGCTCTAGCCTTCCATGCCCTCCATGCGAGGCTTTGGAAGCATTGGTCAAGCCGCTTCCGCTAGTGGAGAAAAGAAGATTCAAGCCATGCATGAATGTGCATCGGAGGGTAACGATTTCGGTGTCGTGCAACCTCAAACGAGTTATCTCCTTTGATAGGCATTCATCGAAGTGGACGAGAATGCTCGTTCCAATTCCTAGCGCGAAGTTCTATATGTGATGAATGTCCACCTTGAGAATCTATTCCTGCTTGGCGTCTCCTCTGCTAGCCATCAACAGACCCTGCAGGATTTCTCGTCCGCTGACGACAGTCATGTACGCTGGAACAATGATCCATGCTCCACTAGACGATTCGTTAACCAAATCCACAATGCAATGGTCTTTCAGCTTACTTAGGAATAATCCAGAGGAAGATGAGAGAGTACAAATCATTGTGGCCAATATTCTGGAATCCACTGCAGGCCTCGTTCAACCAATAGAGGACTGTCTTACTGACAGTCATGAGGCTCATTCCATACAGGACAAGGACGGCATACGCAGCCCATTCGCCATGTAGCGCTTGACTCTGCGCAAGCCAGCCCATTCGCTTTTTACTCAAAGCGCCTCTACCATCTACGTTCTCCTGTTTGCCATGACGATACAGAACCCATAGGTAGAACAGATAGCCAGCTGTCTCGATGACATTCATCGAAGCCTGTGCAGCAGTGAAGCCATCATTCCGCTCGTAAGCCGGCCAGCCATAGATATAATCCACGGTGGCATAAAGATCATACGGCTGCCAAAGCGGCCACTGATACTTTCCCCCTGCCATGCTGTGGGGTCTGAGAAACACATAGCTAGAATACGTGTTAACCTAGCGACTTCCCTAGTATAGACGAGAGCCATACGCAGTATCCCATATGACCAATGGCAGCGAGATAGCTAGCCATATGATGGTAAAATTGGACGGTGTATGGGCCCAGGCTCCTCTGAGCTCAGAGACGGGCCGTGTAGACAAGGCTGTCTCAGCTGAGGAGGCGCGTGATGACTTCGTGGGCGAGGCCGGCGAGGCGGGCGAAGGGGGAGGAAAAGCTCTTGGGTGGTTACGCGTGGAGACCATCTCTGCGCATTCGTCAAGTTTTAGATCAAGTCAAAGTCAAGTGAGTAGTAAAGACAAGGTACAAATTGGAAGTTGCAGAGAACCAAAACGCCTGGAATAATCGATAGAAGCGGTAGGTCACTATTCGCCCGGATGTGCGAGCTTCCGAACCTGGAGAAACACTCTGGGGTTCAAGGCTGTGATTGGCTCATGAAATAACGTTTGGTCCATGCCCGTTGGTAAGATTTATGGTTATTTTGATAGATTTGAACGAGCCGTCCTCTAGTCGGTGAGCATGGGTTGCGAGGAACCACTCTCCTATTCGACAATGTATTCCGTCAAAACACTTGATGTTCAGGAATGGCCAGGTCAGACGACCATGTAGGAGTATCTTGAACAACAAAGGCTTGCTTCGGAAAGACCAGGTTCGTGCTCTGCTCATCAGAAATGTCATTGAATGTGGGGTAGGCTGCGATAGATCACCTGCTAGACCAAGAGCTTAAACCTCACCTCGACGTCCATTTGAATACATGAAGCAACCTTATCCGCATGACACAGCTGAGTTCCAAACTACCACTGCGATCTTGGGAGCGACAAGCCTCCACCAAGACCTTCTGCTGTCGTACGAGATAGACTGCGCCTCCACTGGGGGCGTCTGACTCCCCGCAGAAACACTTTGTTATTGACGGATCGGGCCAATCAATGACATGCAGTTTTCAAGCACCCCTGCGCACCCCAAGTTTTGAAACACCAAGATATTGAGCTACCCATTCGAGCTACTCGTCGAGCTACCCATGGTATGAAGTGCATGCCAACACAGTGACGCGTGTCCATCGTCTTCTTATGCGCCTTTCATTTTTGCTCGGCGTTCGGATCCCCGCCGCAGAAAGACGGCAGTGCTACTCCCCAGCATGCCCGAGGCTGGGCACGGTGTGAGTCTTTTGAGACAGGTATCCACCCAGGCATATCAGGCTGTAGATGTAAGCACGATGACATGGCTACTATCATTTGTTGGTCAGGTTCGAAATGGCGTCGTCGTCAGCCAGCCTCGCAGATCCATTGGCTGGGTGGAAAAGTAAGTATTTAAAAACACTCGAAGGGTCCGAGGGGCTGGATTTGCCTTTCATGCCATTCCTAGCGCCTATCACAAGCGCCTGATCTTGTTTGTCTCATTCCAGCAACGCTCTTCTAGTTTATAGGGTCGAGAGCCTGCCACTGCCTAGACGTTTGCCCAATTCTTCTTTCATACATTCTGTGCATGGTCATTCCTACAGGCAATTCAACACAATATGAGACTTACTAGTGCATTGGCAGCTATTGCCATAGCTTTCGGTAACATCTACATCAAAGCCGGGAATTCATTTGCTGTTGCTGACGATACTATTTGCGCAGCGCCTACCACTTATGCTCAAAACGCCCAGCAATGTACTAGCGACAATGTCTGCTTCTCTCTCAACATTCCCGACGCGACGGCAAGCTCTGGAAGCGGTGATGTTTACATGCAAATAAGTGCACCCACCACGTACACATGGGTCGCTCTAGGTCAAGGGTCACAGATGTCTGGGGCTCAGATGTTCGTACTATACACGGATGCCAGTGGAAGCAATGTAACGCTTTCGCCACGACTGGGTACAGGCCACGTGCAACCACAGTACAACTCAGGTGCTCAGATCTCGATCCTTGATGGTACTGGCGTCTCCAACGGAGTGATGACAGTAAATTTCAGATGTGAGTATTTCCACTTGGGGTCATTGTGCAACACATGCTGACCGTAATCCAGGTGCAAGCTGCAGTTCTTGGTCAGGGGGTAGTATGGATTTCACGAAATCATCAGGAAGCTTCATCTATGCCGTCAAGTCCGGTAGCCAATTAAAGTCGGACTCCACTTCTGCAACCATTTCTCAGCACGACTCGAACGATAACTTCTCATTTGACTTTACACAAGCCAAAGGCGGTTCTTCCGCCAATCCATTCAGTACTGCTTCTACGACTTCTAGCACTCCTGCCTCTGTGGGTTCCAGCAGCGGTGTCGCTTCATCAATGTGCACTCCTAAATCGGCCACATCCACCATTGCGTCGCCTTCTGGTTCTGGCTGCCCGACTGCTTGGCCGACTGCATGGTCGACAGCTTGGCCCACTGCTGAACCTACCCAATACGCCTCCTGCTTTTCAGCTTATGGACACGGTTCCTGGCCATCTTCTGCTCCTTATGTGAGAGCCAAGCGAAGTGACGGAGACGGAGACGGAGATGATGACTCTTGCAGCTCTGGCTCAAGCAGCAGCAGCAGTGGCTCATTCAGTTCCGGCTCTTCTGGTTCCAGTGGTTCTTCAGGCTCCAGTGGCTCGTTGGGGCTCAGCAACAACAACATTCCTTTCGGAGGAGACTTTAAGAAGGCCGAGCATGTCATGATAGCCCATGGTGTGATGGCTGCGCTAGCCTGGGTCATCTTGTTTCCCATCGGAGCCATTTCGATAAGACTGCTGTCTTTCTCTGGTCTCGTCTGGTTCCACGTGGCAGTCCAGATCATTGCCTACCTCGTCTTCATTGTCGGCTTCGGCCTTGGTATCTACCTTGCTCAAAATACCTACGGCGTAAGTATTATGCCAGACAACGAATCACTCGTTGCACCATGACTAACACTTACGGCAGTTCAATGAAGCACACCCTGTGATCGGAATCGTGGTTTTCGTCCTCGTCTTCTTCCAACCCTTCCTGGGTCTTCTTCATCACCGAATGTTCAAGAAGACAGGCGGACGCACATTCTGGTCTTATGCTCACGTCTGGCTCGGCCGCATCCTCATCACCCTCGCAATCATCAATGGTGGGCTAGGTCTACAGCTGGCCAATAACAGCAAGTCGGGTGAGATCGCCTACGGTGTCATTGCGGCGGTCGTCTGGCTTGTGTATGTTGCCAGCATAATTATTGGTGAGCGGAAGAGGAGCAAGAACCTCCCGCCGAGCTATGAGAAGAGTATTGGTCTAGGACATGTGAGGAGTGCGAGTCAGAGTCCTCCTAGGAATAGAGAGTGGTATGGTAAGAGGACTTGATGGCAGAGGAAGGCATGATGAAATAAATGGTTATGAATAGGATATGATATGCGGATCTGACTCAAGATGCACGAATAGCTCAGATATGTAAATCACTAATTTGCTGCAATTACGCTTGCACATGTGGACTAGCGCAGGAGTGTGGATGCCCCTTTCCATTCACTGATCATGCCCCCATACGCCATCTTCTGCCTTATTAGCCTCCTGCTGCAACTCCCTGATTGATATACCCCCGACCATCAAATTCGTAAGCAGTCTATCTGTGTCTTCCATGGTTGCAAGTACGGTTCTGACATCGTCAGCCTAGAAAGCTTGTGCAATCAATACAGTGCTATCCTCTACAGATCTGTCATCGAGGATTGCGAATTGGTTTAGGTCAAGATCAGATTCGGTTTCCTTGACCAGCTGCTCCAGCATTTCAACGCATTCTACTGCGTCGTTTCCTTTGAATGGCGGTGGTGAATGACTTGGCTTCATAAGGGATTTGGAAGGTTCTGTGTAGGAGTTGCGGAGATCATCGGCAATGACCACCATAAGTTCGGCCTGCCGACTCTTTTCGAGATTCACTTTAATAAAATCGTCAAAGAACTTGAGATGCTTTAAGACTTGTAATCTTGCGCTCTTACGGAAAACGCGTTATACCTCGGAGCTAAGATCTGCTGCACAGCAAATTGGCGACCAACCCATGGTTGTGAAATGTTATTGACGTTCAGGAATACTTTCTGAGAGGTATAGGATATATGTTGATTCTTGACTTGACATTGTACAGTGAGGAATATACTGCAGACATGGCCCAATGTTTCTAAGTTACATTATGAAGATTATAGCTGCCTCGGTAGCCCTGCCGCAATACGTCAGCAAGAATCGTTTGTTCTACGTCACAACATATTTGACCAATAGGGATACTCATACCCGAACATTGCATTTCGTCTAAAGCTCGTTTGAGAATATAAGGTACGAGAACAGTTGTTCAGACTCATCCCATCGCTGTGGCAACCAGGGCCAGCGGGATTGTGCATTCCTCTTTACTCAAGAAAGGTACATCATTTTGATCACGGCTCTGACTCTATCTTGTATCACTTCAGTGTCCATTGTCCGTTCTCCTCAACAATCTCAATGGGTCTGTTCTCGTCCAGACTCCTGCGACCGGCCTCGAGAATGGCGCCCGTAGCAATGGTGTTCTTCAGTGTGGGAAGACCACGCTTGTCAAGGTCATCAAGTGTGACCTTTCCATCCTTGAGTTCCGTGACGGCGTCGACAAATTTCTCAAACGACACATATCCGTAGCCACCTTGGCCTGCAAAGTTACCAGACTCATCAGGCGCGTATTTCATGTAGAAGCTTCGAAGCCTCAGTCAGCTTTCATGGAAGATGGTTCGGAATATTAGTACGGAGTTTCCACTTACGGGTTATACCATGTCAATCCGGACTCGTCCTCTGTGACATCGTAGCCTCTCTTTGCTTGATTGACTCGGACCTCGCCCTTGCTGGCCATGTAGTGGAAGTACTGATTGCTGTGCACACCGGCCTTTTGCGGAGCGGTCCAGCTAGCAGTGTATACACCCGTTGCCCGTCTGCCACTGCCGTCTTGCTTCTCCCAGTCCACGAGCAGGGTAATGGTGTCTTCGGTCTCCTTCACACAACCCAAGTCGGTCGCAATCCCAGTGCTTGCACTGCCAGTCACCTTGATTGGTTTCCACCCAGGAACCATGCTCTCATTGACGTCAATGTGGTGGGAGTTGAGGTAGTAGGAAATGTCGGACTCCTTGCCTGCCCATGCCTTGAATGTCTCGAGCTGTGATTTTGGCTGGGACATGTAGCTGTAGAAGTAGTTGAACTCGCCCAGAGTCTTCAATGCTCGGTGGCGGGCATCAGCGTAAGCTGGGTCAAATCTATGAGACATTAGTGGGCTTGTCCGCTGCAAGTTGCGTCAAGTTGCCGATGATTACCTCTTGTGGTGCTCAATGAATATGAATACATTGTGTTTCCTGGCCTCCTCGAGCAGGCTTTGATGTTCAGCTAGTGTCTTTACAGCCGGCTTGGTTATTAGCACGTGTACTCCTCGTTGAATGGCATAAAGTGCAATAGGATAGTGCGTTGGATCAGGTGTGAAGATGGTGATGGCGTCGCCAGGAGACAAAGCGTCAATGGCGGTTTTGTAAGCGTCTGGGTCCCGCTGGTCGTTTCCGGGAAAAGACTCGAAGGAAGTATCAAGGCCGTTGTAGACCTGGGTAATGTTCTTGTCCAGATGTTGCCCTGATTTAATGAGCCTTGAACAGCCACAACCAATTGAGTCGGTAAGGTGACTTACTGATTGCGGGGAACTTGTTGCCTGATACTCCCACCATAGAGAGCTTTCCAACTTTGCCTCTTCGTCTGAGATCGAATAGTGTGAGGCCTACCACACCAACTTTCTTGTCCGAGCCAGATTGACCTCCACCAACAAATCCTGTCGTATACTCTCCCGTGCCGATCATACAAACATTTAGAGGTGCCATCTTGTCGGAGTTCTATGGTTTTGAAAATGTACTTCCTAGGTATAAAGTCCAGTACAAAGACGTCCGGAGTCGTAAGTGAAAAATGAAGAGGGCGAGCAAAAATCAGGAGGAAATCAGTACCCATAGGTCTATGACCAAGACCAAGAGCGGCATCATAAGACGGCCAAATTATGCGGGGTGTGGAGTATCTATCGCCGGCCATCGGCGAGGTTTATTCCTGATTGGTGGAACATCTTGATCCGCGTACTTCCTCCGCCAATCAAATCAGTCAGCCTGAACTTCAATTGCCGACAGGGCATCAATACCTGGCCTCAAGCCCCACGTCGGGGAGTTCTGCGGTCATGGCGGGGCGTGGAGTGATATTCAACAGAGGCAGAGTTCACCTCATGCTAGTAATTCATCCGCTCTTAAGTACCGCCTGACTCCCGAGCCTGTGACGAACTCCATTTCCTACATCTTCCCCTTGATCCATACTCTCAAATCATACTTCTTCTCCAGAAATATCTTAGATCAAAATTAAGCACAAGATGGCAATCAACAACGGATCCTCAAAACAACGCACTCCTCTTCGTCATGGAATCTATGCCCCTACCATGACCTTCTTCAACCCCGAGACTGAAGACCTCGACATTCCCACAATCAAAAGACATGCTGTCCGCCTTGCAGAAGCCGGCCTTGTAGGCCTTGTTGCCATGGGCAGCAACGGTGAAGCAGTGCACCTGACTCGCGAGGAGAAGCTTGCAGTGACCAAGGCAACCAGAGAAGCCTTGGACGAAGCTGGCTACAAGGATGTGCCCGTCATTGTGGGAGCCTCAGAACAAAGCATACGGGGGACCATCGAGCTGTGCAAGCTTTCGTTCGAAGCCGGAGCCGAGTACGTTTTGCTCGTGCCCCCGAGCTACTACCGCTACGCCATGACCGATGCTGCCATTGAGGAGTACTACACCTCGGTCGCCGATGCATCGCCTTGCCCTGTGATCCTCTACAACTACCCTGGTGCCGTGGCCGGCATTGACATGGACTCGGACTTCATGATCAAGCTAGCACAACACCCCAACATTGTTGGTACAAAGTTCACTTGCGGCAACACTGGCAAGCTCACTCGTGTTGCCCTGGCCACCAATGCCTGCTCGGTCAAGGGCGAAGGCAGCGGCTGGATGGCGTTCGGTGGCATTGCAGACTTCACTGCCCAGACTGCTGCTTCAGGTGGCAGTGGTATCATTGCTGGAGGCGCAAACGTTCTACCAAAGCTTTGTGTCAAGGTATGGAACCTGTGGGCGGAGGGCAAGTACGAAGAGGCCACTGAGTTGCAGAAGATATTGTCAAAGGGTGATTGGGTCTTGACCAAGGCAGCCATCCCGGGAACAAAGGCGGCAATTGAGATGGAATATGGATACGGAGGCTTCCCACGAAAGCCCCTGCAGAGACTCGACGAAGAGGGACGACAAAAGGTCAAGGCTGGGATTGCAGAGGCAATGAAGATTGAGAAGAGTTTGTAAACGACATAGACAATTGAGATACGATAATCACAGGTTTGACGTTGAAGATGAAATAAAACTGGGTATCTTTCATGGCAAATGCAGTCTAGAGAATTTTTGATTGATGGATGTGAAAACCGACCATACTTTTTGTTCATTGATCCGCTAGAGCTGCGATAATGGTAAGGGTGTCATGCGTGGTGGTATATGCTCAGTCAGATTGGACCGAAGACAACCAGCGCCGGGCGCCTGGCCCACGTGACGACCATTGATGATAAGTTCAAGTACATAAGCCCTGGTCGTTGACCATTCCGTGCGCCTGCAGCATGCTCAAAAAGCTACATTTAGTACTCAGCGGCAACCTGGGGGAACTCGAAGTTGACACCCTTGCCGGTAAGTCTCTTGTAGACCTCAGAGTAGGTGTCGAGGCGGTAGTCAACACCACCACGCTCCTTCTCGTCAAGGACGATCTTGAGGACCTTGGCACCGTCCTCCTTGGTGCGCATGCGCTTGCCAACAATCTCGACGGGGAAGACGAGGTCGGCGAGGATGGCGTCGTGGACGGCAGTAAGAGTCCTGGAACGAGGACGCTTCTGGGTCTGGGAGGTGCGGCTGCGGTTGGAACGCTTGGGGCGGGGCAGGATGCGGCGCGAAGCGATGATGAGGACGTGGCGGTCGGAGAACTTCTTCTCGAGCTCACGGGTCAGGCTGTTGACGAGCATCAGTACATGTCAAGAATGAACACTGGAAAGGGGATGAGTATTTACCGCTGCTGGACCTTGTGGAAGCCCTGGAGGAGAGGGACGGGGACGAAGATGACAATAGCCTTGCGTCCGTGACCAACCTCAATCTGTAAGAATCCTGGTGTCAGCGATGATTCGCCGCCCAGTGCCCACCGCCTCTTCGATTGTGTATATTGTATGTATGGGGTGATGATGTTTCATTCTTTCTGTCTTTCTTCATCTTGCCGGTCTCCTGTGTGCAATCGACCGATGTTGAAGTCAAGCCGGATCAACGCATTCGATGGTGCCGATGATGGTGATGGTGCTTATTGTGGTAGATAGGTGCTAGATGCGCCTTTCAAAATCTTACCTCGCGGGCGGAGACGAACTGCAGAGGCCTCAAGGCGCTGCGCATGTCGGGGATGTTGGTCTCGAGCTCGTAGACGGCATTGGCAATGCTGGTCTCGATCTCGCTGGGGTTGGCGCGCGAAGGCGAGTTGGCGGCGATCTTGTTAAGAGCTTGAGACATGGCGGCGGTGTTGGCGACGGTCGTTGGGCGATGCTGCTGGTCGAGAGAAAGTCGTCGCTGTGTCGAAGAAAACTTGTCGTCTCGGTAGGCGGACCACGTCGTGCGCGCTAGCCGGCAGCTAAGCGATCAACCAAATCTTGGCCCAGGTGTCTCACGTGATATGATTCTCACTTTTACATTCGTTGTACGCGTAACACCTTCTCCTCATCACTACTATTATTTTACACCATGTTCAATAGATTGCATTCTCCTCATATGTAAATATTCCCTTTAGTCTCTTTACCATTCTGTCTTTTCTGAGCCTCATATCTGCTTGTGTTTTTCCTTTCGGATATTTCCTTTAGCATGGCTTCCAGCGGCGGCATCACGCCGCGAACAATTCTCGAGTACATCGCCATTCTAGGCGTCATCTATCTCGTCTTCGGTGGTCAATTATCTGGTGTTTATCAGAACCAAGATCAAGATGGGGAGGACGGAGTTCTTCCTCTGTCACAAGAGAAGTTTGAGTCACTTGTCTATCCACTTCCGGATCTACAATGCAGCCCTCCTTCCTTCGATGCGCATATTTTCTCTCGCAGTCCGCTCATAATCTATATACCTTCATTTCTGTCACCAGAGGAGTCAGATCATATGGTCGAGATAAGGTAGGACTTTGCTTCAAAACTTTCTCGTAGTCGATCCAAGCTCAATCATTCAACAGTGAGAGCAAATGGACGCCTTCCACCATTTTCAACAACGGCGTCGAACAATCTGATGATTCTGTTCGCAAGTCAGAGAAGGCCTTGATTGAGCGAGATCATACTGTACAATGTATTGAACAGCGAGCTCTTGACTTCCAAGGCTGGCCCGAGGATACCTTTATTGAGCGCCTCTGGACCCAGCGCTACACTCAGTCGGGTCACTACGCTAACCACTATGACTGGGCTCACGCATCCAAGAATGCTCGTCGTGTCAGCACATTCATGGTCTACGTGCAGGCCAACTGCACAGGAGGTGGCACCAACTTCCCGCTCTTGACCAGACCGAAAGACGAAAGGTGGTGCCAGTGGATTGATTGTACAGAACCAGTAGAGAACGGCGTAACTTTCTTGCCAAAACCTGGGAGTGCGGTCTACTGGGAGAATTTCGACGCGGATGGTCGCGGGTGGCGAGAGGGACTACACTCTGGCAGGCCAGTCGAGAGTGGCGTCAAGATTGGTCTCAACATATGGAGTTGGTACCAGAGAGGACATGGAGCAATCGCTGGTGGGGAGAGCGCAGCGGAGCTCTGATCCCACCAGTCTGAACGGCGGTTGTTATATGTACATGTTAGATTCCGTCTAGATACATAGAATATATAGATACCATGGCTTTTGCATATTCTGTTCTAGCCTCGTATATAAAGATCTTGATCAATTATTCCTGGTCAAGACTGTCTTCAGCCTGCTTCATGCACAAGTCTAGCATGCGCCAGATCGTCGTTGTACGTAGGCCACGAGGTATACGGACACCTGCCTCACCAGATGGCAATTTCGTGCAGACTGTGCGGCCGCACTGCGAGCTGTTCCTAGCAATCTCGTCAACACCGTGCTCTCCTTCTGTGATTACGTTGACCGAGAATCTCTCGCCATTCAAGTCGTCGAACAGATCGGGGACAAAGCATGCAGCCACTGCAAGTGGATCGTGCAGCGGAGGCCCTTCTACCAAAGCAAATACTTCAGCATAAGTATGCGCGAAGAAAGTAAGAATTTCTTTGAATAGCACTCGGAGCATGGATGGTTCTCTTGGTGTGTCGAATCCCTTCAGGAGACCTTCAATGATCTCTGGAGTAGCAATCATCTGATGCGTCAGGTCAATCGGCGCGATGGTTGTCTTCTTGTTGAGGATTGGATTGGAGAAGATGGCCTGGGCACTCTCTACCGAAGGATTGTTAGCAGAAATTCCCATGTTCAGTGAAGTATACCAACATACCTGGATCTATGTAAATATTGAATTCAGCCCATCTACTCCAGTTGCCCACACGTTCGCCTTCTCCCTCAATCTTTCCCATGGGTGCGTCGCTAAAGCCACTACCCACCGCACCTCCCATGATGCTCAATCCAGCAAGATGTTCGGCAAGGTCTGGGTAAACCGAGAACAACAGCGCGATGTTGGTCATGGCCCCAACAGCCACCAGCCAAGCTGTCTTTGGTGGCGTTTGAATCAAGGCCTTGTACATTGCTGGGATCGCAGCCTCCTGCTGAGCGGGAACAGCAGGGACTGGGAGACAGGTGGTACCATCGAGACCGGATTCGCCATGAATATCTGGAGCGGCAGCAGGTTCCCGGCAAAAAGGTCTGCTAACTCCAGCGAATACAGGCACGTCTTCACGATTGATGGCCTTGAGGATCGCTCTGGTGTTGTGCGTTGTCTTGCTAAGGGGTGCATTACCGTAAATAGTACTTATGCCGAGTAGCTTCACTGCCTTGCATTGTGCAGCGAGAAGTATAGCAAATGCATCCTTGGGGTCATAATTAGCATTGTCATGCAATACGAGTCAAGCAAACTGGAATTAATACATCATGTCCCGTGTCACAGTCCAGCCATATGCTGACGGGTCTCGAGAGATCACCTCGCCAGCGCTTCTCTGCGTCTTGTTTCTCAGCCATGTATTCACCTTCAAATTGATTTGCAGCAGCTGTAGAATTATTCAAAACTGAGCTCGGAAAGAAAGATAAAAGTGATAGGCAAAGCGGCCAACACAATGTCTTGGCACTCCTGCTGTGACTCACTTACCTGCCGTTCAAGACAACAACACATATACGTAAATGCGTGTGGACGTAAATGGTATTGCAATGACAAGTCAAAATCACTGCTGTCTTGGTGCATGTGATATGGCGTTCTGGCCGTGACACCAAACCAGGCACGATGACGCATCGTGGTCCGCTTGCGCACAAGCGGGGCACAGCCTGGTGGTTGTGCACTTTGCTTGGTTCTCGTAACACATCTGTGCTTCATCAATAACATGAACCGCGACAACGAGTCGGGACCGAGGTTTCCTGGACTTGTCTGGTCTCATCCATTCCCTTCAAGATCAGCGAGCACAAGATTTCACTGAAATGGTGAAGCTTCTTCTGGGAGAGATGTCGAGTGTACGCCAGTCAAACATGTTAAGAAGCACACCTCAAATAAGCAGACGAACGATCTTAAACCCACCGGACGACCAAGTTTGTGGGAAAACTTAGACTTCGAGATCTATGAAGACGTTCCTGGGGCCGCTAGACCTGACCTCGACGCATGTGCCTTTGATGCTCGTGACATGATAGAGAACAACCAAGAGAATGTGGTACCATCAGCGCAAGCTTCAGGCTCAATGGGGGAGAGAACAGCAGTATCGACAGGAGAAGTCGACGATTATGACTCACAATTGAATTCACCAAGATCCAGAGAGCCGCTCAGCCATGATCCAAAATTCAGATTGTCCACTCTTTCCAGAGCGGTCTTGAACCAGATCCCAGACTTCGAGGACGGAGATCAGAATGTGAGGCGCGGTCCCGCGATGACTTGCGAACCTGTTAAAGGTGGAGCAAGTGTACCCAATACTGCGGATGGTGGATTGTTCAAAGCGCAGTCTCAACAGTGCCCTCAAGCTCCCAAACTAGCACGCTCTGGAGTCAAGCTGCTGGATGTTACAAAACTGCGCTGATGGGGCCGGATGAGGCTCCGACATGCTGAGCTCTTGTTTCGTGAGGGCAGAAAGCTGCGAGGGGCCGGCACTCCGGGCTGCGATGAAAGACATGGAATGATCGAAAACTCCCAGACAGCGGGAACGCTACTCTGTGGTGCTGCATACAGCTATCGCTATCTGGCAGGATTGGGATTTGATATCAGTCCAGAGCAGAACGTGGCAGATGGAGTATGTTCTGTACTCTCAATAAACAGGACAGAGTGGTGCACCAATGGTTCTAAAGGACGGAGGTCGCACATTCAGTCGAGCTCTCACGCAAACTGGGGTTCGTCTAGCTGGATGGTTGCATCAAGCGAAAGTGTGTTGGCCGGCCACAGCATCCAAGAAAGCGTGACAATGTAATATCTTCTGCCATTACAAAGTGTAGAACAATCGTGGTTATGATAATGTGGTTTCAGGTTACGTCCGAAACAAGCATAAGCAGTAAGACAGGTAAAAGCGTGTGACTTAGGTGATTGTGTCTTACCAAAAGGTCAATTGGGTCTTGCATGTGAGCATTATATGCATCTACGGTACCTACTAGACCATCCGGGTGACACTTTCAGACGACGTCATACAATCGCAACTTCTAAATCGCGACTCATGGTCACCAATATGGGCAATCTTTCTCCACGCACTGCTCCACCTTGTGTTTTGTTCTGTTCTCTTTTGGGTCCATCAGATATTCTAGCATACTTAATCGTCCTGTCGATCAATCCTAGAATTGGAAGAGAAAGATGGCAGCCTCTGGCCTCAATTCCGAGCAAAGTGCGGCACTGATAGACGTGCTTTCGCATGCTGCGCTCTACGACGAGATATGCGAATTTAAGGATCCGGCAGCGATTAAAGATTATGGCCCGCCCTTTCAAGATAAATCAGGCTCCTCGGCGCCTATGCTTCAGACATTACTGTCCAAATTCGTCTTGACCTTGCCCGGCCTTCGCGACGTTGCTCCGGACTTCTGGAAAGTGAGGGTGGAACACTTGGTAGAAGAGTTGGCTACTGCAGAGCTCAGTGAGAGTTATGACAAGGGCATACTGGGAGTGAGGAAGACTTTGGCTACAGCTGCATCTGCTCTGCTCGAATACCCTGCACGAGGCTGTCTCGGCGCATTCCCCAAAGATGAGGCGGCTTTCAAGCAGAAGGACTACGACCCTACCAACCCAGATGACGTGCTGCAAGCATGGCAGGACTTTCGCCAGCAGCTTGTATACGGCGACCTCTTTGACAAGCTGTTTGCTAAGGCTGCCGAGACCGACGATCTGAAGAAGCATGATAGCCTTGTGCAAGCTGCACATGAATATGTCATTGTAAATCTTGCATCCTTCATGCATTACACTCTAGTTCTCTCTCCCGAAGGACCAACTCTACTCAGACTCGTGGAAAACGTGCACAAGCTGTGAGAACCAGTTGCTGTTCTGTAATAACTTCAAATTCGCTGACATAGATTCAGCGCTCCGTATGGGCTTATGAGACAGACCTTGAAGATAGGGAACGTTGCAACCATGCTAAACGGTATGGTCAGGCTAATGCTTGCAAAAGTGAGCTTAGGTACAGTTACCAACTTTTTTGGCCTCAGCAGCGGTGCCGATGAGGGAATGAATCTACTGCAACAGTAAGCCAGCTTCAGCACGCTTCGGAGCTTACACTAACAGCGCCTCAGGATCATATCTACTGTGCTAGGCTGGGACAAGAAGGAACTCAAGAAGCGCGCAGATAAGATCGAAAAAGACAAAGATGCCCCTAGTAAAGAAGCGCGTGAAGCCTTGAAACAATGGACTTGCGCGACGAAAGACGAACACCACGAGTGTCGAACGAGAAGCAGTAAGTAATCTGCTTATCTTTGCTACGCCCGGCATGCTAAGAGATTCCCTCGAAGGACATGAAAACATGTCAATAGCTGCTGTTATCCTTTCACTCTCCTCTGCAAGCCCGGACATGACCGAAGCACAACATGCCAAAGCCCTCGAATACCTCTCATTACAGCTATCCATTCGCGACCGAGACGAGATCACCCGAGTGCTCTGCCGAAGCAATCCCGACCACCTGACCCAGGCAGTCCGCGATGGCGTCAATGCCTACGAGCCCATGATCCGTCAAGTGCACCAAGCCGTGGATCTCAGCGCCACAGTCGGCGACTTCCAAGCCTTCATGGACGACATGATCAAGTTGACCAAGGTAGACAAGAAGAGCGCCGAAGATGCCAAAGCCCCCAGCGTAGAAGACTACGTCAAGCTTCTCCACAATCACATGGCATCCAGCCACCGCTTCCTTCACCAAGTCGCCAAGAACGGCAAAGAAGTGACCGGCTGGTTCCAAGACTACGTCCACAAAGCCGCCAAAGAGTTCCAAACGACCTCCGACGCCTCCAACAAATCAACCTACGAATCCATGCGTGCCTGTTTCACAGAGCTGACGCCCGACGAGCAAGCCACAGTGCGCAAGGACCTCGACGCTTACTCCAAATACCTAGATGCACTACACGAGTCGTCGGCAGCTCGCATCCGCGACGTCATCAATAACAAGTCTTCGACCACTTACGGACCAGGCGCTTACCTCGCTCGCTGGCAGAACCTGCTAGACTCCACCCTCATCACCCCCGCTACAGCTAAGGGTCCCGTGCGCACAGGCGCAGAGAGGAGCATCAAGCAAGAAGCACGAAGGGACGTCGACGGCGAGATCAAGGAGACTGGCATTGATGCCTCGGCGGCGGACAAGGAGATCAACGAGAAGACGCCACAAGCACCTGATATGCAGACTACGATTGGGTTGTTGGGACCGAAGTTTCGGGAGCTGCTCTTCAAGGCGGCGCAGTAAATGAGTGGCTTGGTTGTATAAGTGGTTACCTGTATGCCTTGTGGATATTACTTTCTGTTACACTTCTTGTCCTTGTACATGGATTGAGGTATAGACGTGGACACGGATAGTGGAGCTGGGACCGAGCAAAGGGGGAAACACAGGACCCTTCCTAGAGTTCCTTATACGGGCATTGGGCTCTTCTATAGTTGCGCGTAGGAGATAGACAAAACAATCAGTTTCCAAGCTGGCTGAAAATCATGGCGCGATATTGACTGTTATGAATGGACTTTCAAATTGTGTTGGGTATTCTATGGGTGGTATCAAAAGTTGGAAGGGAACAAGGTGGAAGGAGATACACATGCCAGACCGCGTGTTCGATGTTTTCAAGTGTCAAATGATGCTGCACTAAACCATTGCGACCATCATCATCTGTGTGGCACGATGCCGTTATTGCCAATCCCCAGCTTGAGTTTCTTCCTGCAGTCAGGGCAATACCACTTGGCGCGACGAGGAGGCATTTCCTTCAGTCCCACGCAGTCGAGATGGAACCATTCCTTCGGGCAGTCGTTGTTGTCGCAGGCAATCATGACACCAAAGGAGACATCGTTGCAAATACAGTAGCGTTCTTCGTCCGGGTCGACCTCCTCTTCGGCCACAGGGCCAGGAAGGAGCTGATCTTTTGCTGTAGCACCATTGCCGCTTTTGGCTTGCTGCGATTGCTTCTTGACGGGAGGCTTGCTGCGCTTTCCAACACTAACTTTGGCGCTGCCGTCTTCCTGAGAGGCAACGACGCCCGGGGCTGGTCTTCGTCTACGGCTTGGTTTCGCGGACTCTCCTGAATCAGGAGCTGCTGCTTTGGGCACGGGAGACTGGGTTTTCTTGCCTCCTGCGCCTGGGAGTGAAGCATTCGAGCCGCGACGCAGGGCTCTACGAGAGGGCGGTTCTGCCGACGCCGCCTTCTGCCGTTTGATGGTGATGGTGGTGCTCGATCTCGCAGCACGAGTGCTCGAAGATTGGGCAAGCGGCGTCTGCTCGGGCACGACAGATGGTCGTTGGCTTCGTGGACGAGCTGAAACACGTGGGCTGGGTGCGACTGGGGTCGCGGACTTTGGCTGCAACACCGTTGATACGGATTCTGGCGGAGGAAGTGGTGGGTTGAGCTTCAGCTTTTTCCTTTCCGGTACAGGTCGAGTGAGGCTCAAAACGTCAGGAGACTCGACAATCGTATCTGTCGGGCCAGTGTGTGCAGTGCGTGGGGGTGTTGCATCCCTTTTTCGCTTCTTGGATGCAGCGTCGGCAGGTGTGGCTGGTTTGAAGGGCTTCGCATGTGTAGCAGACTCTGAAGTAGAATTTGACGGGTGGGTCTGGCTGGGCCTTTTACTCTCAGACGGGCCTGATTTGGAATGATGTTGGTCTTTTGGCTTCTTGGACTCGGCAGTTTGGCTGGCGAGAGGCTTTCGGTCAGGGCTAACTGGAGGCTGGAGGTTTGCATTCTCCTCGGCCCTTTGCATTTCGCGCTTCAGCTTCTTGGCCTCATTCAGGCGCATGCCACGATTGATGAGAGCCTGATCACCATCGGCCTGGTCTCTTTCGGGGCCGAGAATGGCATTCATTTCTGCCTGCTGCTCGCCCGACACAGCCATACTAGTGGGGTCTACCCAAGTGTCCTGGTTGTAGTCATCGACAAACACAGTCCCGCCAGCCTCGGCTTGTGCTTTTGCGTCGTCCCTGGCTTGAAAGCCTCTTCCCAGTTGTTTCAGCTCCCTGTTCCTCATAGCAGGGGATGGCTTCCACGCAGCATTCTTCTTCATCCTTTTGCGCAAGATAGCCAGCTCAAACTCGGTCAATCTATTCCAAGGGAGCCACTTGCTCCCAGGCACAGCGTCCGCGGGCGGGCGAGTGAGAGCCATGATGGCGTTCGACGTGCTTATGCCAGCAACAGCCGAGTGGGCATTGGTGCCAGGGGTACCTGGAGGTCGAACACGAGGCGTCTTCTGGGCGCGGTCCTTTGGTGGCTTGGGCGGGCGGGGGGCTTTGGGTGTTTTCTGCCTAGCCACGCTCTTCTGCCGCGCTTCTTGGACTTCACTCGGGCCAGGAGAGGTCCAGTCATCTGGTTCGCTGGGCGGGGGCGAGTCTGGGTTGGGAGGCGGCAAGACCTCGCCTGGTACCATGAGCTTGTCTCGGTTGCGTACTCTGGGGGCCGTGGTTGTGCGATGTGCGGCAACGCGCTTGTCTGCGGAAAGTTGGGCCTGTGTCTGGGCAGTACGCTTCAGGTGCGGCGAAGAGAGCACAGGGTCTGGTGTGGCATCTCTGGACGGCGGCATAGGGAGTGCATTGAGCTTGTGGGTCACGAGGTGCAGCCGCTTCGCTTCTCTTGTCACCAGCTCTTCCATGCGCACAGCCTCTGCCGAAGACATGCGCTTGCACTCCTCGAGCTTGTCGTAGGCGTGGCTGATGTCGCGGCGCATCTGCACGGGGTCGGGCGCATCGTCGGTGATGGTGGGGAGAATTGAGTAGGTGGTGAGCAGACGGTGAATGTGCGTCTGGAGGGCGGCGGCCTTGGAGTTGAGCGTTTCGATGAGCGTCAAGGAGCGGAGGACGGCCGACGGGAGGTGCTCGGTGTAGGTGAGGAAGTCAGACAGGGTGGCCGAGATGTCGGGATCCATGGCGGCGGGTGCACTGATGGTGCGTAGGTCGGGGGTGGTGATGCTGGCCAGCGCCATGGTGGCGACGTCTCCTTTGTGATGCTATACCAAGGCCTCCAGGGTGCTGGCGAGGACGAGTGATTGTCTCTGCAGAGTAAATGCCGAGCTGCTTGCTGGCAATGGGACGCGTTCTAGGATCTCATTCGAATGGCTGTTGATGCACGTGTCGCGTGGCTGTTATTGCCTCGTAGTGCAGTTCACATGCACATTCCAACATGCCAGTCGAGCTCGTCGATTGGTGTTCGAGTTGGCCTGGACAACTTTGCTCAGGTATCATCAACATGCATCGCAAGGTAGACGCGCCGTCATCCTGGCGTTAAGATACAATAACACCGGTCGCACCTGTCCTGCCTGGCCTGCTCTATGCCAAGCCTTGATCGCGATTAGCCTAATCAGGAAGTCCCCCAGCTATCATCACGTGGGTCTGTTCATCCGAACTCTCACTCTACATCTATTATTTCGTCAATGCTTCGGTGCCATGTTCGATATGCCGCACCATAATTGAATTGGATACTTGATACTGTTGGTCGCTAACCTCCAGGGAGCTGCATCGACAATCTGAACGAGGAGTCGTACTACATCACGGCATATCCAAGCTACATGTACCATTCACTGAATGGCCTGGTAACCTTCTCAATTTCATATAGCCGTCATGGAAGCGGCTATACGCTGGTCGCCTCTATCTACTCATGACTCCAAGCGCTTCTTATTGGCTGATGTCGCTGGCAACTCTCTGACTTTATGTCAAGTCGAATCCTTGGGCAAATCGAACCTCCAATACAAGCCTGTAGCTCACCGAGACAAAGTGCCTGACTTTACCGCCTTCGACTGGTCAAGATCAGATGATACGCTTGTTGCCCTCGGTCTATCATCAGGCGAAGCTTCCCTTGTCAAGATCGAGCCTGGCCAGCCTCAGACTGATCCTGTGCGTAAATTCACCATCAAGACTCAGCGCAAATGCAACACCATTACTTTCAGTCCCGACAATCTCCTTGCAGTCGGGCTGGACCGTGTTCGCCATGATCATTGCTTAGCAGTCTACGATCTGAATGTCAAGGAGCCTCACAGCAAATTATGCGTTTCTGAAGCTGTCACCAGCGTCCGATTCTTTCCTACCCGACCAAATGAGCTTCTCGCGGCTGTAAACCGCAACACAATCCGTTTATATGATCTGAGAGGTACGAATCACGCGTCTTCGCAGTACTCAAACGCACTTTGTAGTCAGGTTTCCTTTCAATATTTCAAATGCTGATCTACATAGATTCTGCAGCAAGTACGGCGGGTGTCGGTACTTTTGGAGTCACCAAGCTAGTCAACAACATTGCTATCGATCCACTAGACGAGAATTATTTTGCCTCCGGGGGTTCAACTGGCGATCCTGCTGTTACCATATGGGACAAACGCTTCCTAAACCGGTCTGCCGCCACTCCCAGCCCAGACAACACTTCCAATGCCGCTGTCCTTGAGCTTCGGCCTGCTACTGACAATAGCCAAACTACCAGCGTCTGGAGTATTAGATATTCTGGACGCAAGAGGGGAAGGTTCTGTCTTCTGTCAAGCTATGGCGAACTCAAAATCTATGACACATCGCACCACCAATTGACAGTTCCATCTCGTTCTCCAAACCCCAACTTCTACGGCGGTGCCCCCTGGAACTCTCACCACTATGTCGCCAGAACACATAACCTACGCGCTCCGCAACATGATGCTCGGTCTCGACAGAAGGACAGCACTAGTGTGATTGCTTTCGACTGGATATCTTCCGATGAAACTGATGGCCAAAGCATGCTTACACTGAACCCTGCCCGCAAAATTGAGATCATCCACACTCCGCACCCTTGTCATGTCCATGTGACTGCTCGTGACGATTTGGCTCTGTGCCGTGAGGACGTGCTCGTCTGTGAGCCTAGTAGACAGCATCAGACAGTAGCCGATGAAATCAAGGCCATCCAAAGGAGCCAGGACAGGCAAGATGCCAAGAACGACAACTCTTCCAATAGCATTCTAGAGCGGAGTGATCCCCTTGACCAGCATAGTCTCAAGGCATTGAATGGTTCAATCACTACTGCTGCCGCCAGAACAGAGAAATGGCTCGACGAGGAGGTAGGCGCCCCACCTGCAATAATACGTCAGGACAAATTTTCCGACTCGTTGGCTCTAATCACTGTACAACGTCGACGGTGCCAGGAAGGTTATCTCCTCAATTGCAAACGTAATCTGGAAATAATTGGCGAGGATCCTGCACTGGTCAAGCTCTGGTCTACGATTGACAGATTTGAGGATCTCGCTCGTGATGATGGTATGATATCAGAATCTTTAGATTTGGCCTACCTTGGTGTTGTGGCTGTTTGGGAAGGAAGGCTGGGCAAGAGTCCGAACAGAGTAGTGGCCTCCAGAGCTTTCATGCCACCGAGGTTTGAAGACGCTGTTCGTGGGATCTTGGAAACACACGAATTACCTCATTTCTCGGGCCTTGAAACCGAGAAGCCGGATCAGCGTCAACTCTGCCTCGCAATCTGTGGCTCGGTGTTCTCCATCGAGGACGCAAAGGAGCGCTGTGATCAGCTCAGAGATGAACACGAGTACTACAAAGCTGTAGCAACAGCTTTATTCCATGGCTACAGAAGCCTCTCCTTAGACATCTTACGCGATTTGATACGTGGCAAGGTGATTCAAAACATAGGACTCGGAGCCCTTATCGCTTCGGATCGACTCAACAAGGAACAGCGCGAGATGTGCTCATGGCTGGAGGAAGATGCCACAGACCCATACTTGCAGGCTATTCTAGTCTATCTTGGGACTGGACGGTGGATCAACGTCGTAAACAAGCTCGAGCTTGATCTCGACCTTTCGGATCGGCTGATCATCGCTTTCATGTACTTGGAAGACAACCAGATAAGCACTCTCCTTGAACGAACAACCAGATCCTTCACAGCCGCGGGCAATATCGAAGGTGTTCTTCTTACAGGCTTGTCGGCGCAAGCCATGGATCTCTTCCAATCTTACATCAGACACACAAATGATCTCCAGACGGCTGTGTTAGCAACCGCCTTCACCAATCCCCTTTACGTCGATGATATGCGCTGGGATCTATGGAAGGAGACGTACTTTATGCAGATGCAAGCATGGCGGGCCTTTATCGAGCGCACCAAATTCACCATGCAGCATAACCGCAAATCGATTACTCGAGGCAGCCAGAAACTCGTCAAGCCACCTCCACGACAGTTGACCCTTCGCTGTGCGCACTGCCAGGGCTCCATAGCCAAGAACATCGAAGGTGTATCTCCAAGCAATAACAGCCCCACTAAACCCAGTATAGGTGCGGCGGATGCAACACGCGCGCGCATGGCAGGGCCGGCCGCGAGTGCCGGCACCGTATGTCCACGCTGTGGAAGCCATTTGCCGAGATGTGCTCTGTGCATGCAATGGCTCGGCACGCCTGATCCCACAAGAGCAAAGGATATTGACAAGGATGTCAGCGGGGCCAAGGAGACAGATCTGCTCAGCAAATTTGTGACCTTTTGCGCGAGCTGCACGCACGGCTTCCACGCCCATCATGCAAAGGCTTGGTTCTCGAAGCATGCCATGTGTCCTGTTCCTGACTGTCGATGTCTCTGTGGGCTGAGGGGTTGAGAGATACGCGTTAGTGGATGCTTTATACGTGGATGGTTTATAAGTGGATGGTTCATAAAGACATAGAGTCAGGACAATCATGACAATACAGTTTCACAGACATACCAAAACAGCCTCGAAGTTTACGAGTAGGATTTTTCGAAAACATCTAATTGTACAAGAGTGGAAAAACTTAAGTCTACGGAAGTGATTTGGCCTTGCCTCCCCCCCAATACGCCTTGCTGCTGCACCCCAGTAACGAAACAATGTAAGTGAGAGAGGGAAAGATATGTACACAGCGGCCACAATCTTCCTGTCCTCATCTTCGCCTTTCCTTCTCATATGCTTCTTTCCTCGTGCTGTCACTCACGATCTCGTCAATCTTCCCCAGCCCTCTTACGTCGTCTGGCCGATAGATATATGAACAGAAAATCCCTTCCCCGCTATGCTATGCGATGTTTTCTTGCAAGCCGACCGATAAGTGAGTGACCCTATTTTCACCCCGAAACGGACTACCAGCTGTAGGAGAGCTACTCGTGGTCGGCTTGTCTCCTGTTTTTTGGTGCTTTCAATGGTATATTATACAACTCTGTATTGGAGCATTTCGATCACCTCACATCCTTGAAGATAGTAGGCGCGGCTGATCCCGCCCCGGAAGGAGGCAATATCGGCCCATCAGTTGGCTTGACCGGCTCAGGCGCAGGTGGGAACCCATCAGTGCCCTCCCTATCACCCCTGCCGCCAAAGTACTTCTCAAACTCCTCCTTCTCGCCCCACTGTCTAGGGCCAAGGAGACGGACGAGGTCGTCGCGGGTGAGAACTTCCTTCTTGAGCAGCTCCTCGGCTACGATACCGATTTCCTTGCGTTTCTCCTCGAGCAGGTCGCGACATTGCTTGTATGCCTCGTCGACGATACGCTTGACTTCCTCGTCGATGTTGCGGGCGGTTTCCTCCGAATAGGGCTTCTGGAGTTGCTGAGAGGTGTCGTCTTCGTAGTAGAGGTAGCCGACTTTCTTCGACATGCCCCATTTGGTTACCATGGCGCTGGCCATGCGAGTCACCTTGTTGAAGTCGTCCGAGGCGCCAGAGGTGACGGTGTCGAAGTGGAGTTCTTCGGAAACGCGGCCTGCGAGGGTCATGGCCATGCGGTCGAGCATCTGTATATTATGTTAGCTTGTCGTTTGGAACAGACTGGGAAACAGAAGACAAAGAACTTGAGCTTACCTGGTGCATGTTCATGAGATAGGTATCACCAGCGGGGAGGTACTGCGCGTATCCCAGAGCTCCTTGACCGCGGGGAATGATAGAGACCTTGAGGAGGGGATCCGCGTACTGGAAGTACCAACCGCAGATGGCGTGACCAGCCTCGTGGTATGCAACCGTCTTCTTCTCCTGGGGCGATAGAACAAGCGACTTCTTCTCCAAACCACCAATGACACGCTCGATGGCTTGTTCGAAGTGGGTCATCATGACAGAGTCCGCAGAAGCACGAGCGGCAACGAGTGCAGCTTCGTTGACACAGTTGGCGATATCAGCTCCAGAAAATCCAGGCGTCAAAGCTGATAGACGGCCCTTGAGGTAATCAATATCTTCCTTGGTGACAATCTTCTTCAGGTGAACGTCGAAGATCTGCTTTCGGCCATCCATGGTGGGCTTGTCAATCGAGATTTGTCTGTCGAAACGTCCCGGACGCATCAGAGCAGCGTCCAAGACGTCGGCACGGTTTGTACCAGCCAGGACGATGACCTGCTCGGAAGTGTTGAAGCCGTCCATCTCAGTAAGAATCTGGTTCAAGGTGCTTTCTCTCTCATCATTGCCTCCACTAAAGTTGTTCTTGCCTCTGGCCTTTCCGATGGCGTCGATCTCATCGATGAAGATGATGCAAGGGGTGTTTTTCCGTGCGTTGGCGAACAAGTCTCTTACTCTCGAGGGACCAACGCCGACGAACATCTCAACGAACTCGGAACCACTGACACTGAAGAATGGCACACCTGACTCGCCAGCAGTGGCCTTTGCAAGCAGAGTCTTACCAGTACCTGGAGGGCCCGAGAGGATAGCGCCTCGTGGGATCTTCGCACCAAGCTTTTGGAATCTGGCGGGTTCCTTTAGGAAGCTGACAAACTCCATAATCTCGACCTTTGCTTCATCCATGCCTGCAACGTCGGAGAACTTGACTTTGACATCGGTCTCGTGATTGAACTTCTTCGCTCTGCTGCGACCCATGCCAAAGACACCGCCACCACCTCCGCCAGCGCCAGAAGCGGCTCTCTTTGATAACCAGAAAATGGCACCAATGAAGAGGAGAGTAGGACCAAAGCTGAAGACAGTCTCCAGCCACGGCACCTCACGAGAGTACTGAACGGGGATCCTTTCCGAGGCGGGTATGCTGAGCTCCATCTGGGCTTGGTCAACCTTTCTTTCAAAAGCCTCGACGGAGCCGATGGTGAAGAAGTACGAGAAGTTTGCGTGTTGAGCGGGGCTACCAGTTACGTCAGTATCCCAGTTAGAAGACGAGAAGAAACAATGTGAAGACATACCTTTCGGGGTACATGGCGGCCACAGCCTCACGGTGCAAGTATACTCTCACCCTGCTGTTGTTAATGACGACCAGCTTCTCGACAAGGCCCTTGTCAAGGAAAGTATTGCGGAACTCCTGCCAAGTAATCTCTCTTGTGTTCTCGCCGGGTACGACGAGTCTGTAGAGCAGATATGATGAAAAGACAGAGATGAGGATGGTGTTCAGGTCGAGTTTAATCTCTGTGAAAGGGTTCTCGCCGTCCTTGTTCGTCTTGCTCTTGCTCTTGCCAGCACCAGGATCATGAGCGCCTGACTTTTGCTGGCCAGCAGCGGCATCATCCTCCTTCAACTCGGCCTCGAATGTCTTGCGGGCCATGGATGAGACCTGGCGCCACAGCTTGGCGGCGGTGGCGGGGGTCATGGTGCCCTTCTTCACTTCCTCCATGGTGTCTCGTAGCTCCTGAGGGATACCGTCCTCACGGAGCTTTTGAAAGACCTTTTCAACGTCCTTGGTCATGGCCTGAGGCATGCCCTTCTTCACGTGCTCAAACAATCCGCTGAGTTCCTTCTCTTCCTCGGGCGTAAGCTTGGAGAATCCAGGACGGCTCGTCGAGGTTTTGCCGTCACCCTGCTCCGGCGACATGGGGCCAGACTTGTTGTATAGGTGCTCCATTCCCTTGGCAGGCGCACCCGGCTTCTTGTCTACCTTCTCTCCATCTTTCTTGGGCTCCTCTGGTTGAGTTGCATAGCGCCGGACACGTTGGTAGGCGTAGGTAGGTCTCGGAAGCGACGCAGGGCGCAATGAGAGCGGGCGACCTTTGGAACAGACTCCTAGTGACTGCCTCGAGAGGCGGGCCAGGTGCGCGGGCTGCCGTAATAAGCTGCTCATCGTGTACGGCCGATGCAGCGGCAGCTGTGTGTAGAGTGTCCTATTGATGAGAAAATCAAAGCCCAACTACCATCCACGTAGAGTGTCCTTGGGTATTGCTGGGTTGTAGCGGATGAATAATTGGTTGCGGAGGCGAGTGATCAGACTGCTATACCCATGTCCATGACGATGAGTCTGAACCGCCGAAGCGGCAGAAGCCGTTGCTTGGCGCTTCGAGGCGCGCCTTACCGCTTCCACGTCCGTCAAGGTAGCCATCACGATTACTGCCCACATATCACCACGTCATGAGACATCACTCTTCGCAATTGAAGATAATCAACTGTACAGAGAATGACAAAGAACTGTACTTTACCTATGTCGTGATACGTAAATCAGTATTACTACATTCTTCTATACACGTCAGTGCACTAAACATTGGATGTCTTTTGATAATGTAGAATGGGGTAATGTATTGGGTCTTTTTCCCGGCCTCCTATTCGGATCTATCTGATACGATTTCTATGTTGTGGTGGTGAGGGTGCGGGCTATTGCGATAGACGTGGACTCCCGTTATCCTCCTCTGCTGCCATCATGGCTACGCGGACAGAGATGCACGCACTAGGCTTTTTTCCCTCCTAAGGGACCAGTTTATTTGATAGTCTCATAGGAGACAGTGATGACAGTCAGATTCTGGCCCCCATTGTTTTCTTTCGTCCATATGGACAGAAGCCCTGTGTGAATGCTAGCTCGTTCCAATTTCGGTGCTGATGATCAATCTCTTAACTCGAATTCAACATGCAGGCCTTCCCTCAATGTTAATAGCCAGTCTCAGTTTGGGTACCTGTGAAGTAGAGGTTGGAAGTCGAGTCTTGACCATACAAATCTGAAATGAGCACGTCCAGATGACCGGACAAAGCAGAGTTTCCATAAGGCCGTAGCCAGGTATCTGAGAAATCGAGTTGAACCCATCGACGCCCGCTGTCCCCGTAGCTTTTTGCAAAACCATAAAAAAAAAGAACGCCATGTCTGAAACTCCGTGCGGCATTAAATTCATGCATCGACGTCCATTTCCTCCGGGCCACCACCTCTGACCAGTCTTTGCTTCTTCTTGCCCTTGAGCTTTTGCTGTGCCTTTTGTGCCTCGAGCTCCTCCTCGTCGAGCTCCTCCTCTTCGAGATCCATGGTCGTCTCCTCGGGGTCCTCGGCCAGCGTCTCCTCGATGGCGTCTCTGTACTCGGGGGGCAGCAGGTGCTGGTGCTCTGCGACGAGCTTCTTGTCGGCCTCGAGCTGTCTCTCGCGGTTGCCCCGCATGCGGTTCTTGTAGAATTGCTTCTCGCGCTTGTTGCGGATCTCGCTGACTCTTTGCATGGCCTTGAGGGTGGTGGCGACGAGATCGCGGTTGTAGCGGACGGGAACGTTGCGGCGGGCGGCGAATGACAGGGTGCTGTCGACGGTCATCTCCTTGCCGTGGGCGTGACGGAAAGACTTTGTCCAGGCCAGCTTGCGCGGGTTACGCTTCATCTTGAACTGTGTCCAGAGAATCAGAGGACATGTTTGCCATTTGGGACTTGCGTCAGCAACGTACGTTCTTGTGGCATTTTGAGCGGCAGAAGCGGAAGACTCTGGCATCGTTTCGGACGAAAGTGATACCCTTGGAAGGGTAGCACGGCTGCGAGCTGGGATGGGATATCAGTATGGGGTATGAGGATAATAACATGATGAATGTACGCAACATACCAGAAGTAGCAGGTTTCGATTCTCATCTTTGCCTGACTGTTGTGCTTGCGACAGGCAACTTGGGGATGGATTCAACTGAAGATTGCACTCGCCGCAAGTCTCTGGGTCTAGGGCTAGAGAAAAGTCCTGGGCAGCCCGGCAAGTTTTCTTTCCGTTTGCGGCCTAGCGCTGGATTGCGGCGAACAAGCTCACCTCCGCCTTTCGCATTCGCCCAGCAGAGACGCTTCTACACGTACATTGCGCCATATTACTTTGTTCATCTTCTGGTAGTCTCGATTGTGCCGCTCTCCCTGTCTCTCTCTTACTCCTCCTTTTCCACACAAAACTCGAAACCTTCAACATGGCCACGGCCCTCGCGCTCGGCTTTGGCATCGCAGCCGCCGCCTTCTTCGCATGACTCCCGCATTGCCTTGCCAACCAAATAGAAACATACTAACCCATCTCAAGGGTCGTGCCGGTCTAGTCGCCCTCAAGCGCTCTCGCGGCGGTGTCAACGCCATGGGCAAGGCCTTTTACAAAGGTGGCTTCGAGCCCAAGATGACCCGACGAGAGGCCGCTCTCATCCTCGAGACCTCGTACGCAGCACCATCTATACTGCCTCGATCCGCCAGCCTTCCCGCTAACCATTTCAGTGAACGTGGCATCACAAAAGACATCATTCGCAAAAAGCACCGTCAACTCATGATCAAGAACCACCCAGATCGCGGCGGAAGTCCTTACCTTGCCACCAAGATCAACGAGGCCAAGGAACTACTCGAGAAGACGTCGTAATGCGCTCCTCATCCAGCTGTATAAACATGTCGAATTTTCCAAGGACCAGGGATAAAGCGCGGCGTTGGTGGGAACTTGAAACTATACGGGGCTGCCTGGCCATGGGAAGGAGGAAGGAAGAGGAAGAAAAGAGTGGCAGGCAGCCGACGACAGCATTGAACTTTTGAAACGGAAAACTCGCCACTCTATGGCTTTAGCGGCGCTTGAAGCTTTTCTTGTACGATTATTTGCGAAAGATATGCAATATGATTAGGCTTGGTAGCCATTTTGAAACATGAACCACATCTCCCTTCATAACGCTGCTTGAGTTCAGTCTTACGGAGTGGGAGAGCATCACTAGCGGAACAAGAAATCTGGATCTAGGAAATTCAAAGCATTCTGATCGCAAAACCTACGCCGTGCTAGATGCGGTCGATACAAAACCATGTGTGCAACACACCCCGTCCAAGCACCAGCCACTAACCAGACTAATCCTCCAACCCCTTGACCTTCTCAACCATACCCTCAATTAGCGCATGAAACTCCTTCCTCTTCTCAATCGGCACCACATGACCCTGATCCTCATAGAAAGCCTTGGTGACGCCCCCCTCCTCGCCCCCCAGCTCCCTCAACAGCATCTCTCCGTGCGGGAAAGTAATCATCCGATCATGCTTACCGTGCAGCACCAGGATCCTCTGTCTACCAACCTTATCCGCGATTTCCTTCAGCTGCTCGGGCGACTTGTGATGCCACCCTGCGGCGATCGCCTGGGAAATAAAGCCCTTTTTACCGAAATACTCGGGCTGCGAACGCTTGATGACTTCGCTGGCGGCGAAGCGGTCGCCGTTGGTCGGGAAGGGCTGGATCTCATACTCGGTCTCGTCTGGGCGGTCCAGCCATTCGGCCGTGTAGAGGTTTCGTTTCACGTGGGCAAGCTGGTTGTCGATTGAGCGGGGGATGAAGAGGTTGACTCTGTTTCGGAGGTTTTCAATGAAGCCGACTGTGTTGACTAGTCTTGGGGCTGTAGAGATGAGATTGAGAGACCGGATTCGTGCCGGGATTAGGTATGCCTTGTGCGGGTTTGGTCAGTGAAAACTGCTCCCATCGCGTTCAATGCAAGAGATGATGACTTACAAGTTCTTGCGCAATCATACCACCCATGCTGATGCCGATGACGTGGAGCTGTCGCTTTTCCGTCCAGCCGACGTGGTCGATGACTTCGAGGAGGTCCTTGGCCATGTCTGAGGTCGAGTATCGCATCAGAGGCTTGTCACTCATGCCCATACCGCGATTGTCAACAATCAGCGACGTGTAGGTCGAAGCTTGCTTGTGCGAAAAGTCCTTGGTCTGTCTTTGCCTGTATATCATGTCGGCGTGCGATGCACTGATTGAGCATATCGGTCACTGCTGCCTTACCATGCCCACTTAGAACCGCCGAGGCCCATGATCCACTATGTAACATGATTGTGTCAGACCAGCCATCTTGAACCAGTACTTATGGTATTCCCACGCCATCCAGCAATATTGTATCTGCACTACATGTTTCTCCTCATGCAGCGACAATTTGCAGCATCCAATAAAAACAGACAAGACAAATTGACAAAAAGCAATACTCACCACCATACGCTCAGGTCCTTCACCATGAATCTCCCACGAGATATTGACCGGTCCACCGCGGTCTTTGGCACAAGGCAGAATGCCCTTCTCCCTCGCCGGAAGGCTCCATGTCGTATGCGCAAACTCAGGATGTTGTTTCAGTTCTTCCGCTGTAATAGGCCTATTATGATTCGCCAACACTTAGCATCGACAGCCGACTTAAGACTTGTAATTCTTTCTTGTTCTTCTTTGCGAATTTCTGGATCATCACATCACAAGTAGACCCTGACTTGCGCTCGGAATGCCGCACTCTGTTCGCTTCTGTTCATTTCGACGCGTGGCGGCCTCCCGGGTGTTTGCGTCCCAAGGTGGTTTTGTATTCTTTCATTCTTCCGCTCTCCTCACTTTCTTTGCAACACGTACATGGTGAGTTTTATTGGATGTATGTTTAGTTCCGGTATATCTTCTTCACTCAAGCGTGGCGGACGCAGATAAGAGTATTCCGTCCAATTCAAAGTCGGTTGTCTGTCGTGCGGGAAGCTCAGGTTACGAAGCGACAGAGGAAGTGGGACTTTTAGTGACGAAACTAGGCCTACTCAAGATCCGACAACTATTTATCTACCTAGTCTGCCATTCTGCTTATCAGCATCCTTGTGGTGAACGTATGCCAAAAATAAAGACTGGATATTCAGTATCTGCTATTTTTTCCGACTCGCCTACTTAATAATGCTTGTCTCCAACATGCTTGGCAGGGCAGATAAGAAGTGATCTAGTCGGTGAAGCACGGAGTGAATAGATGGTTGGGCATCATTTCCGAACAGAGTACCATACAGCACCTTCAAAAGATATATCGAGATTGTGGAAAACGTTGAAAAGAGGATAAAACATTGATGTCATATCTTTACGATGGTGACATTCAATTGGTATGGTATTATTGAACTTGTGACGCGCAGGCATTGGAGAGAAGAAGTTGATCAAGTCAATGAGACTTCAGATCTCTCTGCCTTTGCAGAAGTCGCTATGCTAATCACTAGCTTGGGCCTGCATCCGTACACCATCAATCAAGTTCAAACGTTGGTGTCTCAACCTAACGCGAACTCAAGACTCTTTTCCTCTTCTTCCAGTATGTGGTTTGACCAGTCCCACCTATACACGGTCTTTATTATGTCAGCTTCTGCTTCCCACTGCAAGCAGCACTCCATGGCTAGAAATGCTCGAAATGCTTCTTCAAGCATATAAGACACCAACACCCTGTCAATCCAGGTCCTCGCCATCAGCACTTGATATTGGCGAGGCTGGTGCCCAGTGTTGTGTACCATCAAACAGTAGATATATGCCCCACTATAATCTTCCCTCATGTTCGTTCCTCGTGTCCGTCTCGCGTGCTACCCATTACTGTCGTATCAGCCGATCCTGTGTCCATTCGTTTCATGTGGCGACTCCTACGCTTCGTCGTTGTCACATGGAGCCCATGCGTAACAGAGCTTCGATCGCGTCTCGCTCCTGTGATGTCTGATTCATGTCTACTGCGGAACCTTTATCCTTGGGTTGCAGGACGGGTGATCTTATCATGGTTGATGGTCTTCTGGCGTAATGCGATGCAGACCACGATGGAAGAGGGGATCGAGCCCCGTAGGCAGACCCATATGTCGAGGAACGACGAGCGTCGTAACGCGGTCCCGGGATGCTGATTAGGTTGTAATTGCGCCTTACGCTGGTAGAGGCTGCAGTGGAGAGAGAGGCCTTGCGCAATGTATCCGGGCCAATGGCAGCCCAATCCTCCTCCTCGGTCTCATCACCAGCACTATCGGAAGTCATGGAGTCATCCTCATCTGAGTTTTGGTCAGAGGATCCGTCAAGAGACATCTTGTCTGCTTCGTGCTCTGCCATGCTCATGTCGTCCAGATGATCGCCAAAGGATGATTGCGGAACCCATGATCCAGCCCAACTCTCCTGCCGACCGTCATTGCGGCGATTATCAAAGCCCACACCACTTTCATGGTAAGATTTGGTATAACTGCCGACTTCGCTCTCGGGAGGAGAGAGTTTGCGGTCACCAAAAGGAGCAGAGAAGTTTGGACGATCACCCTTCCTGTGTGCATCCCACCTTCCCCAACCAATCTTCTCAAACACGACATCACCATCGATGCCACCGCCGTGGCGGCTCTCAAGCGCTGCTACCACAAGCCTGCGGGCTTTGGCTGGGGGAATGCGTGTGAAGCCAGGTAGGGTCTGCGTCAGGCAGGCCATAACATGACGGATGGCTACAGGGCCATGGCCAAGTATGATGGCTGGCAAATGGTGCTTGGCCAACATAGAAGCGGTGATTGAGTGCGAGGACTCAAGACCAGAGAGAGCGCCCTTGCTAAGGGGAACCGGTGGCTGATCCTGGGCAGCAGCATGGTCCATGGCCTCCTCCAGGTCGATATCTCCGTCAATATGCATTGGCGGAGGAGAAGCAAGACTGACGCGAGCAACCTGAGCAGGTAGGTTGGGGGAGACGGAGTTGGGAGGAGTGAGCATGCCGGCCGTCTGCTTAGCAAGGGCAGACAAGGCACTGGCAGGCTTCATATCATATGGCTTTGCACCAGCCGTAGCGGTGGGGGAGGCAAGAGCCATGGCAATGCCAGAAGTTGCTGGTTGAGCCATTTTAGGATCGAGGTTGCGGTGGGCTTCCCTATGATGAGTCAGAACGGCGGTCGGCAATGAGTGTTTATGACGCGTTGGATAATCCAAGAGGCAATTAAGGCGGACACATCCTCAAAAGAGGCGACAGGAACGCGAAGAGGGTGCCCATATTGTATGTAAGCTAAGGCGACTTACTTCAACTCGTGACGGAAGCTTCTCAACAGCAGTGCGAGGGTGTACAGGCACTGATGGATTGATCAACAAGCTGGTTCGGCGTCGCGGAACTTGGCAGCGCGTATACGCGGATATGGTGTTTATAGGTGATAGCGCGTTGAGTCGTCTTTCGGTAATGCGGTCGAGGTCACTAAGCAAGCAAAATGCAAACGAGAAGGCGGCGCGTTGATATTTATTGGACTTGTGTGTGCGTGTGAGACTTGTGAGGAGTGCAAAGGTCAAGCGAATGGTCTTGTTATTAAGGTACTCGTGATACATGGCGGGCAGGTGCCACAGTGATTCGCCTGGATTGGATGCGGGACGGGATCGATTCACCTTCGGACTGCCCTGCTTGGACGCCCTCAACTCTATCGCGCCAAGACGCTATCATTGCCCGACCTGCCCGAGTCTCCAACACTTCCCACGAGCCCTTTCTCGTCTCCTGAGAGGCCAGCTTGAGGTCCTTGGATTCACCTCTTGTTCCAGCGACTTGCAACCGCTACCCACGTGTTCATCCCCTTAGCCCAGTGTCCCTCGAGCAAAGCAGAACGTGATACTCCTCCTCAGCAACCATTTAGTCACCTGCGTCAGGGGCTCGCGGCTTTATGGTCGACCTGCTGACGAATCTAGCTGTTATCTGGAGGCGCCACTTGCGTCCCCTAAACCGCGACATGTTCCGAATCAAGCTCCTGAGAGATTGGTCCTTTCACCCTCGGTGAGGTCACCCTGTTTCGAACACATCGTCTACTACACGCGCCTTAAGCGCCAAATGCAATTTACGTCGGTGTCGTCTTCCTGAACTTCAGTTTAATCCCTTGCGCATCATTTCTTTGGCATCTCATATGGTTTTATTCAGTTCACCAGATTCAGCCTCGGCCGATTGCCATCTAGCCGGGCCCGTACCGCCACTCACTGGTCTTATCTGTAAACAGACCAAATGCCTACTTTACTATCTTATCTGTTCCCCCCACTTCCTAGTATATAGTGGTGAATCCACTTCGAGTAATCGCATCCGGAAGTACTACTGCACAAGGCTGCGACATAATTGAGCAGTATGTCTCGCTCCAAGTTCAAGAACTCACAGGGCACGATTACCACATATTGATGCGTCAAAGGCTTTTTTTTTGTTTAGTTATACTTTCGGTCCGTCATTTTGATTGTAGGAGATTCCCCGTTCATTTCACTGCCGCCTCCAAATTTAGTGGAAGAGGTATCAGTAAAATTGTAGGGTGAAATACCTGCAACACAGCACACGCATAGCGTCTACCATCATAGGAGTCAGGCGTTCTTACGAAATTCGACTTATGAACGAACGTGGTGTTATAATTTGACGATCTAAGCAATTCTGCAGCCGTGATTCGTTAAGGAGCGTCTTCTCATTCAATCGTCTTCAAGCTCTCATCAAGCAGTCCAAGCGCATATCAACTGGTCTTCGCAACGCTGCAGTATTGGTAGACGCATACTGTTAAGGTTGATCATTGCGGGCGATATTCTGAACAATTCGGGCCATCAGTGCTGGGATTAAATCAGTCTTGTCCAGTAAACTGCTGCTGGAAACGCACTTGACGCACAGCGGAAATGGTAGTGTTGATTTGGTGGCCGCATGAGCTGCATCCACAGCCTCCAGTGCAATTCGTGGAACAGCAGCTGGCGCAAGAGCAACCTCCCATGATGATCACGGTTTTGTTTGGTAGGTGGTGGAAGAGATTCGAAGTTGAGCTGGTTTTGATTTCGATGAAGGTCGAGATGTTTGAGGCTTAGGGTTATGGATGAAAGAGAAAGAAAAATCTGAGCCTACAGCGTTCTACTTATATGGCTTTCTTCACCGTCAACTCATTTTCGTCCCCACTCTGTGCTCACGAATCAGCCTGGACATGCGAAGCACATGCAAAAGGTCACATTGCCAGCACACAAGCTTGGCTGCTGCGAAACGAAGCAATGAGGTCCTACGAAGTTGCATCTCGTACGCCGTCTGGTTCTGCAGATCGAGTACGCAAGCGCGGCACTCGCGTGTCGGTAATGCAGCTCTGGTGTGGTGGTGAGTGGCCTGATGCAGACTCCACAGCTCACCTACCTTGATGGCCAATTCAGGCTACAGGTAGGCTTGTTTGAACCTCGAAGACGAGGACTGAATTACATCTCTGGTGTGCAGTGGTGGTTTCCAATGCCATTGCTTACACAGTGTAAATTGAAGACATCAGATGGGCGACAACCAGACCTGATCTGGCCCTTCACCGACACTGCGAAAGGCTAGAGCTGTTTTACTATTCAGACAGCAATGATCTGAGCATAGCCAAACTTTACACACCACCAAGACTCGTTCTCATGCAACCTCGTGACCCTGCCACGTTTGTTGCAGAATGCCCAATCGCGAAGTGTTGCCCTTTGCAAGCCAACTCGGCCCGATAGAGGAGCATCAGATAGATTCCATTGCTTAGCTCTCTGTTCAGTGACCTATCGAAAATCGAACACATCCATCAATGCAATGTGGCCTGCAGAGGGAAATTGGTGGAAGTGACAAGAGTGAGAGGGAAGGAGCAGTGAGATCAAAGGGGGAAAGCACAGACGTATGGCGGGGGAGTTCGCAATCCAATCACCGAGCGAGCCTTGTCTTGGGTTGTGTTCCTGTCGCTGTTTACCGACCAAGAAAACATTGATCTGCCTAAATCGCAACTTGAGCACCACCACGTCCGACTAGCTCGTATTATCCAACCGTAGAGTCAGAATCAGCACACGTCATTCATACTGCTGCGCAACAGCCATAAAGCATCCGACGGCAATTCAACATGGGAGAATCAAGGTACATGGTTGCGCCAGATCACTCATGATGAGCAGTACAGGAACTGATACATCCACAGACAAGAACTGCTGGCCTGGGTCAACGGCCTTCTCCAACTGAACCTTACACGAGTTGAACAATGTGGCACAGGGTACGCTACTCTCCACCCTGCGATGCCAGAGTTATGTATGGGTCCTAATCGTGCACTAGAGCGCCATACTGCCAGATCTACGACAGCATTTTCCGTATGTGTTTGACGTCCCAAGGACAATGTTGTATGAGTATGAGGCTAACTTGTGTGGCACTAGTCGACTTGCCCATGTCTCGCGTCAAGTTCAACGTTAATTCCGAGTATGCATATCTGGAAAACTTCAAGATCCTCAGCAGTACGTCTTTGAACCTTTGTTTATTAAGCGAACATGAGTCTCTGACTATCTCACCAATCTAGACTCCTTCCGCAAACACCAGGTCGAACGCTCTCCCCCAGT
Organism: Dothideomycetes sp. NU200; assembly: GCA_027943355.1. NCBI lineage: Eukaryota > Fungi > Ascomycota > Dothideomycetes > Dothideomycetes sp. NU200. The sequence continues at coordinate 57,991 of BSCJ01000021.1, read as the reverse complement.
CGAGCAGCTTGTAAAGTGTAAGATGCAGGACAACCTTGAGTTTCTTCAATGGACAAAGAGATATTGGGACCAGTACTATCCAGGTATGATCCTTCCAGGGCATAAAGTGCTTCTTTTGCTTACCTTTCGAAAATAGGCGGCGAATACGATGCCCTCGCAAGAAGGAAAGGCGCCCCGGGTGGTGCGGTAGCAGCATCAACCCCTGGAGGCAGAGCGTCGACGACTGCAAGAAGACCAGCTGCAGCTGCTACCGCAGGAGCAAGGACTCGCACACCGCTAGGCGGCGGCGGAGCGGTTAATGCAGCGCTTCAGCAAGAAAACGGAGTTCTCAAGGAGACGGTGCAAGGACTGGAACGCGAGCGTGACTTCTACTTCAGCAAACTCCGCGACATTGAGTTGCTCGTCCAAGGAGCCATTGATGCCGATCCCGAGCTCGACAAGGACGAAGGTGGACTGCTGAAGAACATCCAGGCAATTCTTTACTCAACCGAGGTAGGACAAGACGGCAACCATGCATGATCACAACAGAATGCTAATGAGATGCAACAGGAAGGATTCGAGATCCCTGCCGAGGCAGAGGAGGAATTGGTCGAGGAGGAGACATTCTAAATAATACCCAGCATTCATAAAGTTTGCAGCGTTTAGCGGTGGATTTGGCTTGGGAGGGCATGAGATTACAGAAGCGAGGGCCGGGCTGAGCATGTCTCCTTGCACATACAGCAGGTCTGTGAATCGAAGACGACGAGGCGGGAATGCTAGTGTGGTGTCGCTCTCGTCCCGTGACTCCATCTAGTCCAAGAAGGATATATCGGGGACCGATAAGAGCAACATGAGACGGATGGCTGCTCGAGAGTTGTCAGATAAATGTAGTCTCACGCAGACAGCAGTTCGACTTTATCTCATTTACACAGGAAGATGCCGCGGGACCTACACGTAGTGTCGGTTGTGAAAACATAGTAAAGTAAATTCATGGTAGAATAGCTCTCATCAAGGGAGGTATGGTAGATGTATTGTGCCAGTCGGGCTGGCTTTCATGTGATGCAAACGAACTGCACGAGCCACAATGACTTCACACTTGTTGCTGATCCAAACATGAGATGACGACCTGACAACCAGTCAACTTGCTTCCCTTCATCCTCTGTACTTCAGGTATTTCGCGGAGTAAACACGCACGATGCCGCAAGCGCTTCAGATTTCTATACCTCAAACGTCGACGTCGGCCGGAGACAAGCCATACACACTCTACCACGTCCAACTGTCCCTCCCCATTCGCGTCCACGAAACACTGAAACGATACTCCGACTTTGTCGACCTCCACAGCGCCCTCACCTCACAGACCGGCCTCGCCCCACCCGCACATCTCCCTGCCAAATCCTGGCTTCGACGGACCGTCAACAATCCTACTCTGACCGAGTCAAGGCGGCAGGAACTCGAAGCCTACCTCCGCGCCATCGTCGACAATCAAGACAACCGATGGCGAGTATCCAGCGCCTGGCGCTCCTTTCTCAACCTCCCCAGCGACTCAAATGGCAACAACCGACAAAAGATGGGCGCACCCCAAGGCGTGATCACCGACCCTGCTCAATGGCTAGACCTACACAGAGACGTCAAGACACAAATCCACACCGCCAGGCAGCTCCTCAAGAAGCGAGAAGGCGCCCAGACAGCCCAGGAACAGCATGCCGTCACCGCCGACGCCAAAGCCGCCCTCGTAAGAGCAGCCACGGGCATCGCTCGACTCGAAGATTCCCTGTCAGCGCTGGCGAGGAGGAAAGACGAAGAAGACGACGGCGGCTGGGGCGCGAGTGCCAAGCTTGGCGAGGGCGAAGTCAGAAGACGTAAAGACCTCATCGGCGCCTCCAAGATGGAGATTGAGAGTCTAGAGTCGAGTCTGAGGTCGTTGGTTGTCAAGCAAACGGGTAGTATGCTGAATGGCTCCACTGCCGGCGCAGCAGCCACAGCAAACGACAAGGAGGCGCTTTGGAGAGGTACCGCTGCCGCGAATGGAGGACGACCTTCTGGCAGGGTTTTGGGCGGTCCGGCAAAGGAGACAGATCGCACGCGTGAGCTGGATAATCAGGGTGTTTTGCAGCTGCAGAAGCAAGTCATGGCCGATCAGGAACAGGACGTCCTCGAGATCGGCAAGGCGGTCAGTCGAATGAAGGAGATGGGCATCATGATTAATGAGGAACTGGTTGTGCAGAACCAGATGTTGGATCTGATGGATCAGGATGTGGACCGGGTCGAGGGCAAGATCGGGGTGGCTAAGAAGAGGATTGATAAGATCAATTAGATCGTCCTCGTCTTAAAGTGGTCTCGGGGGTGGATTCCGGTTGGGACGTGGTCTTTTATTCTTCTTTCTTCACGCCCGTATATACCCTGTAGCGTTCTAGCGAGTGTTTATGCAGACAGCCTTAACTAAAGACAATTCGCAACCCATCAGAAGATACATTCCGCACTCATCAAAGGCCTAAAGCGACATTAAAGACGCTGGTAGAAATATATCAGGGCACACCAGAAACCCTGCCGGGCTTTTTCATATGAAAAACTACCTCTACCTCTTCATCTTCTCCATGCCTCGTCTCCTCTTACCCTTGACATCCCTACCCTCCTCAATAGCAAGCAGCGCCTCCCTCTTCTTATCACCAACGACATTGAGCGCATCCCTGACGACTCTACCCTCCACACTCACGCCTTCCTCCTCGTACTTCTCCATTTCCTTGCCTACCCTGGCCTCTATGGCCTGGACGAGCGCGACATCCCTCTGGCCGACAAGACTGATACTCGTGCCTTCCCGGCCGGCTCTGGCTGTTCGACCGACACGGTGGATGTAGTCGTCCGGGTCTCGGGGAAGATCGTAGTTGATGACCAGCCCTACTTCAGGGATATCCAGACCACGAGCCGCGACATCAGTGGCAACGAGAATGCGCGCCGCGCGAGCACGGAAGCGGGCCAGGTTGTTGACACGATCAGAGTGGTGGAGAGCCGAGTGAAGGGACGTTACGCGGTGGTCGAGCAGACGCAGCATGTGCTCTAGCATGTTGGCCGTAGACGTGCGATTGCAGAAGATGATGGCGGATTTCTCGACATTCTGAGCAGTCAGGAGCAAGACGTGCAGATATTTCTCCTTGTGCACTACATTGACGATCTGGTAGGTTTGCGTCAGGGTGGCGGGAATGGCCAATTTGTCCATGTCGACTTCGCAGACGAAGACAGGGGGTTTCTCGGCGGACCTGGGCTCGTCTTTGAGGGCGCGGACTTCGGGTGTGACGGTTGCGGTGAAGAGACAGGTTTGCCGCTTGTTTGGGGGTGGGAGCACGGAGAAGCACGTCTCGAGGTCTGGCAGCATACTGCCCTTTCCTGAAGCGAGGAGTCGGTCAGCTTCATCGAGAGCGACGAAGCGGGCTCGGCGGAGGCCGCAGATGGTGTCCTCTCCTGAGGAGTTGATGTGATCTGCCAGACGTCCAGGGGTGGCAATGACAACATGAGGTCTCCGTTCTAGCTCGATGGCCTGTATACGCATGTCGCTGCCTCCAGTAACTAGAATGACCTTCAATGACATTGGAGATCCAATGGCTTTGAATTGTTCGTATATCTGTAGTGCCAATTCCCTGACAGATTGTCAGCATGAATTACCTCCCAGGTGGCAAAAGCCTATGAAAACATACCTCGTCGGCGTCAAGACTACAGCATAGATGCCCATAGGATCTCGTGCCCATGTCTGTAATATGGGAACTGCAAAAGCGACAGTTTTACCAGAACCGGTCCGACTGCCACCAATACAATCTCGTCCCTTTAGGATTTCCGGAATACAGCCCTTCTGAATGTCGGTAGGATGCTTTATGGCCATATTAGCCAGTGATCGCACCAGCCAAGGGTCAACATTGATGGCTGCAAAACTCGTCTTCTGCTTGGTGGACTCTTGGATGGTTGCGGGAGTGTTGTCAATTTTCTCAATAGGAGCGCTGATTCTGGATTTGATGCGGCTTCCAGTAGTCGCTGAAGGAATGGTATTAAGTCGGGGCTCATCATCTTCTGAATCTGACTCGTCTGCGGCTGGAGAGAGCCGTCTTCTTTTTCTGGATCCGTTGTGTTCTACGTCCAATTTTTGAGCAGGACTGCTGGAGGATTGGCTAATTATGCTCTCATTTTCGCTATCAGAATCGGATTGCAGTTGTTTTGCACGGCTGGGCTTGGTTTCTGTAGATGCCGGCATTATTTCAATTCTCCTTCTCCCTCTATTACAACAGATATACGGTGTCAGAGTGTTGAAAATAGTCGATGAAAAAGTTTGTAGGAATAATTATTCCTGAGGAATGATGCCAAGGCTTAAAGTCGTCGGGCGTCTTAAAGAAAGCCGGGTCTGTCGGACCAATGAAAGGCCAAGGGTCTCGAATATGGTAGGACATTTCCGCAACAACGCCATGCATGTTCTTCGCTGAACCCAGACGGGACTAGATGGAATGCCTACCTCACTAACATGATGAGCATGTCCTAAGTGCATACCACAACTCAAACCTGATTACATCACGTTACTAGGACTTCATGGAATCGCAGGACACTTTGTGAACTTTATGTAGAAAATCATTAAGCAGTCAGCTTCTCATTGTCAGATGTCAATGCTGTCTTCCACGTAGTTATACATACCATGGAGCTCAATGATCAGCTCACTCGACCTAGGATGGACGAGGAAGGCATAGCAGAGAAGGGTTAGGAAGACCGTAACATATAGGACAATGGCGTAGATGCAAATAGACAGGGTCGCCCCACGATTGAAGTGAAAGCGGCGGGCCTTGGCGTACCGGGTAAGGCTGAGGCGGAGAGGAGCCGTGTGTGCAGTGTTTACCGGATTGACGTCGGTTTGTTGATTGGGGAACAAAGTTTAGCTCGTATCGTATCTGCTCCGTGCAAGCGTGATCACCATTCTTTGACAACGGTGTGTGCACGAAACCCATAGACGTGATTCTCTGGACTTACTGTCGTCAGTCTGTCTTGTACAGCACGCGTGAGATAACAATGGCTCGTCGGTCCTCGGCCAGATTGCGCGCCAAGGTGTCGGCCACTCCCCAGGTGAGAGCACATCGAAAGAACGGTGACAGGCACCCCATTGACCTGACTGGTATACAGCCGCAGAAATTCTCCAACTTCGACCAAGATACCATCGTCCGCACACCCAAGACGGCACCAAAGCTCACGACATTGGCTGAGAGTGATGAGATGCCCGGTGCATTCCCTCGCTCGACATCGCCAGCGGAGAACACGCCGAGCAGGCTTGCAGAGCACATAGCCCAGGCCATCACGGGCGAGCATGCCACACCCAAGCACACAACACCGATCAAGCCGAGTGCGCAAGAGATGCACCCGCAGAAGTATCAGATGAGCACAGCAAGACCTCTCGACGAGGCAAGATGGCTCGGCTTCTCCAGCATGGCCCCTCACACCGAGCCCGCAAAGGGTCCCAACAGACTCGCCCTGGCCCAAGGCACCCCGACCAAGGCACACGCTGTCTTTGAGCCCCCGAAGAAGTTCGACTTTACATTCAGCCGCCCTTCGCTGGGCCTCAGTCCCGAGGCCCGCCAGCTCATGGCGGAGAAGAGAGACGAGGCGGCCAAGATCAAGGAGCAAATGCAGGCCAGCGAGGAGGCCGCCGTCAGCTCGGCCAACGACCTCCTGGCCCGCAAGATGGCCACTCCCAAGGGGAAGATGGGTCGCTTCAGCGATGTGCACATGAACTCGTTCAAGAAGATGGAGTCGATTGCTGGCCACCCTTCGGCCTTCAGAGCCGACGCTGATCGTCCGGGGTCGTCCAAGGGCAACAACACCCTGGCTGCTGCCGCCACCTCCAAGACGCCCAAGAAGCCTTCTTCGACCATTCCAACCGCTGCGCCCAAGTCACTCAAGAGGACCCAGTCCAAGGCCGAGTTGACCTCCAGTGCCTTGCCACGCGCCACCTCCAAGCCCGATCTGTCCAACACTGCCACCAAGCACGCTGCCTCCAAACCCGATTTCAACAACTCGCCGGCCAAGCGCGTGAAGCGTGCCATTGACGATGACGTTGCCACGACTCGCCCTCAGTCCTCCAGCTCAGACACTCCTTCCACCCCACAGCACACCAAGTCGCTCAAGCTTCATTCGGCCAACCCACATCTGCACAAGGGTCTGAGCACACCGACTGCTTCGTCACTCGCCCGAGCTGCCAGTGTCAAATCGATCAAGCGTACCATGATTCCTGCCCTCACCCGTAGCCCCTCGAAGGCGGCCCCTACAGCTGCGGCCCAACAGCAGCCAAAGCCATCTACCCCACTGCTTGCACGCTCTCCTTCCAAACTCACCCTACCTGGCACAATCGCTGCGCCCAAGCAATCCGAGCCGCAGAGTCCTCTCCTGAGCCGTAGTGCAATCAAGCCAACCATAGCAAGGTCCAATAACAACCAGGACAATCAATCGAATGAGCAACCTGACACCACTCGCTACTTGTCTCGCTCGCCCACCAAGATGTCTGCGGCCAGTAAGGGGCCCGTCGACACAGAGAGCATACCCGACAAGACGCCTCTGCTTTCGCGCTCGCCATCCAAAATTGCTATCCCAGACGCATTCTCCCATACCACTCACACCCCTGTCAAATCCACTGCCACCAACCTCATGACCCGCTTCAACCTCCTCCGTGCCTCGCCCATGAAGTCCATTCTGCGAACGCCTCAGCGTCTGTACTCGAACGATCCTGTCAAGATTGCGAGTGGTACACATTTTGCCACCCCGGAAAAGGCTACCCAGGACTCCAAAGATTCCTTCCTCAAGGTTCCTCCCAAGACTGCGCCCGTGCAAAAGCATGTTGATTTTAGCGCCTCCACCAAAGGCTTCGAATCTCGAGAGCAAAAGCCAGATACGCCGTCCAAGAAGCCTGCCGAAGATGTGCATGAGCCTGAATCGCCCGTGACCACCACTGCCGCACCAGCCCAGCAGACCGTCTTTGCATACCCTTCTCTACCACCTCGAGAACCCTCGCTCAAGAAGAGTCACAGGCGTATGACCATGGCGCTGCCCAGTGACTTCACCTTCCGCGCGGGTGGAGAAATCACTTTCGCCCCATCTCCTGGCCGCAAAGACACAGACAAGACTGCGAAGCCATCCATCCGCCATGTCAGCGCAGATCCCGAGGTAGCCCCTGCTTCCAGCAAGAAGCGCAAATTCTCAGGCATGGATGACACCACCATCGCTGTTACCACACACAAGCACGAGTCCAGTGACAAGGAGAATGGCCGCGCCGACGAGTCCTCCGACGACGAACAGCGACCTGCGAAGAAGTCGAGACCAAATGCCCCAGAAGTGGCACCAACACCTCACAAGACTCCTGCAAAGACGCCTAGGAAATACTCGACACTCGGTGTCAAGCCAAAGTCGACGCAGAAGCCTCGTGAGAAGCAGCGTCCTGGATTGCTTAGCCAGGCAAGACTCAATGCTCTCGCTACACCCAAGCGTCGTTGAAGAGAGTCAGAGCAACTACACCTTTCTTTCCGCAAGCAGCAGATTGGCGAAAGAATGATTTCGCAAGGTCTTTCGGCCGTCTTGCTTCCAAGCTGCCGTCTACAAGTCCTCAACAGCAGCAGACACCTGCGGCACATTTTCGTATTCTCCTTTGACCAACAAAAATGTCCTTCTTCACCCTGTTGTTGTATCTTTTCTTTCTTCAGCTGCGATCGACTGTATACTCTCTGCAGCGAGCGACTACTTGAACTTTTCTACAGTTGGGCACGGATGTATAATGATTGGCGTTTTTTTATTGTCTCAAAGACATTTTGGGAGAAAAGGTTGGGTAGGGCAGGGTCGGAATGGCAAACGATGTTTTCTTTTTCTTTCTCCAGCACACACAAGCACGCACACATACCGACACACATATGCTCAGAGCAGTAGTAGTAGTAGTGGTGGTGGTGGTGGTGGTGGATGTAGCAGTCGATGAATTATAATGACCTTGTTTACAAAACTTTGGACTTTCTCTCATAACTCTCTTCAAGGTTAGAAGCTGCATGCTTGCGACGTGAACATTGTAATTCCGGAAAATGACAAGCGAGGTTAATGTGAACGACTGATCCTGTTAACCAAGGCAAGAAGAGACATGTATCTGTCTACTGAAGACCTTGCACACGCAATCTAAGTAGGGCAAGCCCTGCATGATATAATGTGAGCACCAGCTAACCGATCCTCTCTGAATACAGCAGCCAATGTTCGGTCCGCGAAATCCTCACTCGCATTTTCGAATTCCTCATTGAGTACTCCTCCCACCCGTTCGTTCAAGTGACGCGCATGTTCACTATAACACTCTCACTCACAACCAATTATCCCGACGCACTACCGCCTCCTGTTGCTGCTGCTGCTGCTGCTGTTGCTTAGCAGATCTCAAGGCCCCAAGCCAGCCTTTGAACCCTCCTCCTCTCTCTTTACTCCCCTTCCTCTGTTCCACAGCTTTGAACTCAAATCTGCTTTTGTCCCATTCAGCATCGTCCTTTGTGCGCCAGCTCAATGCTCTCGCTACACCGACAGCCCCCTCGCGACTCGGCCGCTCATTCGGCAACAGCGGCTGTAGAGGTTGCGAGGACGGGAGATACTGCGATGGTTGGAACCCGCCAACATGCTTGGTCAGTCCTAACGTGTGCGCGTTGATGACGCTTTTAGAGGGTTGTTGAGAATGCTGTCCTAGTGCACTCTGCACTTGTCTAGTAACGACGGATGCATTCTCTTTCCTGGAGAATGATGAAGATGCACCGAACGGTTGTCTCCATCTACTCTTGCCAGAGGGAGTCGTAGATTTTCGACTTCTGACGCTGTCGAAGCTGTGAGTGCCCCGGACAGCTTTGTAATGGTCTTTCACACCTCCGTTATGGTGGCGGCTCTCATCTGGCTGTGGTGGCCTTCCCGGTATTGACGTCTCGAATATTCGTCCTTTACGCTTCGACGGCGGCGTCACGTATTCCATTCCTGCGCCAGAGAAGCTACTGCCGTTGAATATGGTGTAGCTCCCCACGCTGATACCGCCAAGTGATAGGTTGCTAGGCTGTTTGTGTATCTCTCGTGCTGGCCGCGAAACTATGGTTGCGTTTGCAGTTCCACCGGTAACCCGTGTTGTGCCAACGGCTCCCCTTTGAGGACGTTTCGGAGTGCCATGCTTTCTCGGTGACGAGTTGATGACTAGCCCTAGTTGATGTAGGTCGGCGGCGTTCGCATTAGCCCTATCAAGTGATTGCTGTCGAGGTACTGCAAATGCGCGACCTTGCAGCTTCGATGAACCGCGACTCAAGCTTGCCATCGCGGTCGGAGGCGTTGAATGACTCAAGTTGTGTCTCTTTGTGTTACGCTCTGAAGCATTATGGGACCGCCCGCGGATGTGTTGGGACTTCTTTTCCTCTATTGCTGCTGCTACTTGAGCTACTGAATTGGGGACAACATCCAATGAGTTCTGATTGCAAAATTAGCAGCTGTCTCTCGTCCAAAGGCATGGCTTCCGTACCATATGAATCAATATAATGGGTAATTGGACTGAGACGAGTTTTCTATGATGATGTGTCAACTGAGAACACAAATGAGCTATCATGGGAGGCTGACGTATGCGATGTGCTGATGCTTATGTTGAGAAAGTACCGGACTTCAAAGAACTTGCCTATCATAATAAGTATCCGACTCGTTATACACCATGTCAAACCGAAGCAGAACCTACCACATTTCACAGTAGCATGACCTCTGGGTATGTCCAGATCACACGTTCGCGTGGTCGTGCCGTAAGCTCCGACACCTGTCCATCCTTGCCCGCCTTGTTTGAGACATGATTTGCTGAGAATGGACTTATCGTTGCTTTCGAATATTCGAGCTTGACTTGCAGATTGCTCCAACGTTGCGGCAGCAGCCTGTGGACATTTAGTATGAAGTAGCCGACATAGGCTTTGTGCAGCACGTACATGTCTATAATATAGTATATCTCTTTCCAGACTCAGTTCAAGCTTCTTGATCGTCTTCCGACTGCCATTGGCGATGTGTACGTCGACGAATATTGTGCTTCCACCAACCCAGACCTGACGATGCAATCCTGCAGTGATTTTGATTGTCTCGATAGTACCGGATCTCAACAACGAGAACTCGTCAGATGCCGTCAAGGGACTCGGGAGTGACCTCAAAGCTCGTTCCGCTACATCATGAACGTCAGGACCACGTGAAGAGGTATCGAATGCAAGACTTACGATCGTATGTTGACAGCACGGCCATATCCTGTGAGCACCGTACAAGGTACTGTCTGCCTGAGTCTTTGACAAGCAATGTAGCACACAAAACAAAACGTATTCGAGCGTGTTTAGAGTGAAATGGAGGCGGCCCAGTATCCAACGGAAGGCTGAGCATGAAAGGCAAGCATGTGGACGATGGCATGAGAGTCCAGAAGGAATCCATTGCTTGGTGTCGGTTGTCTGGGTCCAGCATGTTCTTGGGGGGAGGATGGTCGGCATCGAGCAGTTCTGTGCCTAACGATAGGAAGATGGATCTTCGAAAACTTGAAGTCTCCTCGACTCCAATCAGGTCGACAGCCAATCGTCCGATGGTGAGATTCTTCTGCTGCCGTATTCTTTCTGCATCATCAACTACAAGTCTGACTGAGCCCTCAATACTTCCGCCACCTACAAAAAGTGGTGCAGCAGTCTGTAACTCGAGCCCTATGCGTGAATGCCGATGGATAGGAAAGTCGAGGATGTCGCGAGGGTGAGGAATGCGGATAAAGGTTCGCGATGGTATCCGCCTCGGGGTGTGCGGCGAGTCTGTATCGAGATGAAGCCCTTGCTTTACGGGAGAACAACTTTTGCCATGGTTTGGTACCGTCTGATTCCTGACCTTCTGTGTCGGAGTCAGAGAGAGCTTCGAGGATATAGATCGGAGTGTCCTGGTAGCTTCGCGTGCCTGCGATGATGCACGAATGGGTATGCTCGATATAGGAATGCTGTACATGCTCGAATTGTCGCGTCCGCTTGCTGCTGAATCACTGCTTGTCTCCGAGTTATCGACCTCATATTTGTAGCCAGAGTTTGCATTTCGCTCGATTATCTTGACAGTGCCTCCGCGTCTTTGGGACGGCCCTCGTTTAAAAGAGCTTTGGCGGTGGGGTTGTGTTTGAGTATCATGTTGAATAGGCTTTGATTTTCTGGTCAGCGCATCTAGGAGGCTGGGTTCGGTGAGTTCTCGTATATCCGACAGAGGTCGCGCAGATGCAGGCCACGCTTGTGATGCAGGACTAGTCCAATCGCCAGGTTGCAATAGGCACTGCTGTTTCGAGTTCGATGGCTTTTGAGCTTGTCGGGTGTCCATCACATACTTCAAGCATTAGGGGTGCATCAGGCTTTGGTGCTACCCAAAGACACAGGACAGGCTTGTGCAGTTTTCGCCGAAAAGATTCTTGGTCCAAAGGCGCTGTTGGCTCGCGAATCGTGCTGGATGAATCCCAATTGTGACGGACTTCAGGTAAGTAGATTCTACCACGATCAAGCACAACAATTGTCTCGATCATGTTCCAAGCTTTCCTGCAGCTACCGAAGCGTCCATTATGAACACAGCAGAATAAACATCGGCGACACGACGTGCACGCTTTGCGCCTACCTATAAGGTACAGTATACAATCTGGTAAGTCACGCCCAGTGTGTTTCCTATCCTGGACATTTCACTACATGGTACCAAAAGCATGGTAAAGCTCATGTAGCAGCCTGGGGCATGTGGGTCACTCCAGCCTATGGTATATTGTGAGGAGCAAAGGCCGTCAGGGGTATCCATGAAGTCAGATGCATGAAAGGAGTGACATGTCATATACGATCATCCCAAAGTAAGATAAGGTGCGTATATGCGTGTTCCACGTCTCGTATTCTCCTTGTACACTAACGTACGCAGATGATGATATAAGCAATCTTAAAGGACAATGAATGGCAGGCGTCGTGGTCATCGTCTGATATCTGGCTATCACGCGGTCCAACAAGTATGCACTGGTATGGTCCATGCCAGGAGTGACAGGCCACAGAATGGCCTCAGATGAGAGCCTCGGAAATAAGGTTTTCTGATCGACGTGTCAGAGGGGTTCTCTGGAAGTTTCCTTCTCGGCAACTAAGCTCAAATTGGCAGTTTAACCCGCTTGAACTGGGCCGTGCTTCGAGATCATGTTGGAGAAAGTGGGATGTTGAGTCGATATTCGCTGGCGCATGCAACCGTTGCACCCATGGCTTCGTGGAGGATCGATTCTATTCATTTCTGTGCCCACAGAAGGGCCTTCGTCATGTCACTACGGCTTTCCACGGCTGTTGTGTCTTCGGCTTTCACACCCTGTATAGTGCCAACCCCAGGTCTCAGGCTCCGACAACGGCGTATCACGACACACCGAAATACGTGCGCAGTAGTCACGACAGAGAGCGCCGTCAAAGTGCGGGGACAAAGTTTTCGAGCGGAAGACTTTTTCCTTGTGTCTATCGCATGCTTAATCCCTTCTGTCCGCCGTTTCCATTACCCAACTCCTTACCTCACCAATTACTGCACCCACGTCGAATCCTGCCTAAGCTTATCATTGCCCATTACTACAAACTTTTACTACAAATTGTTTGGCCGCCCTAGCCCCCCGCCTATCTACCTACCCTATAGGGACTTGTTATCTCCGCGCTTAGGGTACACGCTATCAGAGAGTACTGTGCAGTCCAGTCGTCGCCCTTGCAGATGGGCGATAACGTTGCTGCTGCTACTGCAGAGGTAGCCTCTGCCGTCACGAAGATCGATGCCGGGCAGGAAGCCACGCCGAGCTCGCTCGAGTCAACTCCGGAACGTGAAACAGAGATAGTACAAGACCCAGCCCAGCCCCAGAAGCGCAAAGGCGGTCGCAAGCCTGTACGTCTGCCATACAGTCCCACGGCACCTTTAGAAATTTTGTAGCATCGTGATTTGGCAACATGGCCGTGCTAACCAATACAAAGATTTATGCAACGTCCGAGGAACGTAAGCAGCGTAATAGGCAAGCGCAAGCAGCCTTTCGCGAGAGGCGGACTGAGTATATTAAGCAGCTCGAGACTACGATCAAGCATCATGAGGACACACTGCAGAACCTGCAGCAGAGTCATCGTAGCGCCGCTGATGAATGTCTCATGCTCCGTTACAAGAATTCGCTTCTCGAAAGAATCTTGTTGGAGAAAGGTAATGACAAGCGATCATGGTCCTCTTCGACCTAGCTAATACCATGGCAGGCATCGATGTGCAGGCCGAGCTGCAGTTGAAGACGGGTAGTCCTGCTCTGGGTCATACGTATATGCCGCCCCACCCTGCCTCGAACTCAATGGCGTCGGCGCCACTGCAAAGGACTGCTATAAATCGACAGCATGCTCGTCGGGCTGGCCAACCCTTTACTCAGAGGATGGCGCCTGGCTCAGCAGCACAGTCTGAACTTTCCTTTTCTGCTCGTTCTCCTCAGGGTCATCCTACCCCTTCATCTCATGCATCTTCGCCCACTGCACTTACACAATCGCCTGCTTCTATGCAACAGGGTGGCATAACTCCTCCCGCATCAGCAATGCATGGGCAGCAGCAACACTATAGCGTCCAGCAGCCCAGACCGCGTTATGTAATGCAGCACCCTCCACAACGGGTGGCGCCTCCAGTTCAATATGCAAATTCGAACAGTGTAACCAATCTCCCAGCGCCAAATCTGGCGGATGGCAACAGCAACAACAACAACAACAACTCAGTAGCGTCCGCACCATCAGCATATTATCCTTCGCCATTCCAGAAGCATATTGAAGAGCTCGGCAAGTTGTCCCGTACCCTGATTCGTTCTTTCCAAATAGAACTTTGTCGTCCTAGGTTAATTCCGTGAGTACAGAGCAAGAGTATGATGCGCAACCATCATCAATGATCGAAACCGACGACGCAAACGAGCAGCCCGCGACACAAGGGGCAGAATCCGGACACTACCAGAATCCTTCATATCAACAGCAATTGCCAGGACAAAGCATGTCACACGGTCAACAGCACTCGACAGGGCACAGCCAGACCAAGCCAGTTCACGAACGGGGCCAGGCAGCAGAGGGAGCAGGGCAGGGTGGTGCAATGAACCAAATGTTCGACGCGTACGATCCCATGCTTGACGCTGACCCGTTCGGGCTCTCAGCCAGCATGCATTTTCCCACCAATTACTCATTCGATCAACCACAGCAGAGGTGAGAGTGGGTCAGGGTGGAATGCATTTCTCTATGACGACAGCATGAGCCATAACGGGAGGGAATTGTGCGAATGATTATGTGTATCGGTGCAGCATTCAGCGACAGTGCGAAAAGGAAAAGGAAAAGTCTTGGACGAGAGTACGGATCAAGGAAAAGTTTACTAGGAGATTGAAATTCTGCATGGCGAAGGCGTTTTACAACAAAAGCACATTTGACTTGAAATGGCGGATGGCAAGGATGGAGGCGCAAACAACGTCCCTTCAATGGAATAGTCGAAGGTACTGGGTACTTGGAAATCGAGAGGGGCTCGAAAGAGGCACAAGAGGGTTCTGTGTACATTAGGACAAGAGGGGTTCGAACGATGGGGTGTCCGCTTCAGGCTAACGATTGGAGGCTACGGCTGGTCAAGGACGATCATGTATCAGTAATGATTAGGCCCATAGCGTAGGTCCCGAGTGAAGCAAGGACAGTCTTCCATAAGGTTTCAGGACTATTTAGGAAATGAGATGGGCGTCACGCGCGTGGACGCGATGGACAGATGAGACGGCTTGAAGTTGTTCTTGGAAGTGACGATTAGAGAATCTTGGCAGTCTATCATATCTGCTATCTGACCTGGCGTATCTGCAGGGCTAAACAGTCAGCTGGTCGATTGTCGAAGACGAGGCACGCACAATGAGAAGTACTTGTAGCTTGCTCGATTATAAGACAAGTATGACAGACGGTGTAATTCATCATTATTGGTTCCGGCAATATCACCGACCCTGCCTCACCGACCAGCAATAATGATGTTGGCTGTCAAGGTGAAGCTGGATCGCTTAGAAGCCCACAGTGTGGCCCGAAAAGGCCAAAATGCCCGTGCGCAGGTTGGAGGTGCTCTGACGTTCGCAGTTTGCTTGGTGGCACGCTGACTGCACCTGGCCCTCCTCTCTTTTGACTGCGATGGAGAGAGTCTGAACAGCTGCCTAACCCAGACACTCCAACATGAGCAACTCCGTGGTCAGCAAGGTGAGTTCTTCGAACGTGGTACTGTGTGCGCCTGCTGCTATTGCCATTGCCCTCCCATTGGCAGGCCTTTCCCTATTGCCTTGCTATTCACTTTGCTGTTTGCTTCGCTGCGCAAGCTCTTCGTCCTACCCGTGTAGCATTCATGGCTGACCTCCTCCTGCCTGCAGAACCTTTACGAGCTCCTGGGTAATTTACCGCTCCTCATCGCGCCTACATCCGCATCCCTCTGACTTCCCCAACTACAGGCAACGACCCCGAGCTCGACCCTAACCGGGCACCCGAGCCTCCCACCAAGGTCATTGACAAGTCCATTCCTCGCGCTGGCAAGCGCAATGGCACCACCGAGGCTCCCGTAAAGGAGGCTGCTCCCGCCCGCGCTGGCCGTAAGGAGGCCTTCTCCGGTAACGAGCAAGGTATGTCCGCACACATACATTGCAGTACCAACCCAGCCTACAAGTCGTCACCATGTCCTGCCAACCCTCGAATCATATACTGCGCCACCAACACGTTCCCCACTGCCGACCTCACTCGCTAACCACTCATGCTCCTCCAGCCATCCGCGA
The DNA here is from genome assembly GCA_027943355.1 of Dothideomycetes sp. NU200. NCBI lineage: Eukaryota > Fungi > Ascomycota > Dothideomycetes > Dothideomycetes sp. NU200. The sequence continues at coordinate 42,210 of BSCJ01000021.1, read as the reverse complement.
TAAGAACGCCGGCAGCTCCAACAACCGCTCCAAGCCCACCGAGGATGGTGCCCGCCCCGACCGTCGCCCCAGAGGTACATACCGCATGCATCCAACTCACCCAGATAGCCCGAACCTGACTCCCTAATTCTAGACTCTAACCGTGGACGCGGTGGCCGTGGACAAGGACGTGGTGCTCCCCGCTCTGACCGCCACGACCGCTCCGGCGTTGCTGGTGCCCAGTAAGTATCCTCTCACTTCTTTTGACATGTTCGCGCTGACTCCGTCTAGCTCTGGCGAGAAGCAAGCTGCCCACGGATGGGGCGGTGAGACTGGTGATGCTGAGTTCGCCGATGAGAAGGCCGGTCTTGCTGATGCCCGCGCTGAGGAGAAGGAGGGCGGCGTTGTCGCCGACTCTACTCCCGTCAACGCCGACGGCGAGAAGGTCCCCGAGGTTGAGGAGGACAACACCAAGTCCTACGAGCAGTACCTTGCTGAGCAGCTCGAGAAGAAGGCTGCTCTGAACGCCGCCCCCCTTGCACCCCGCAAGGCCAACGAGGGCTCCAGCAAGAAGTTCCCCGAGGGCAAGGCCTTCACCCGCAACCAGGAGGAGGCTTTCATCGAAGGCACCGCTGGCAAGGCCTCGCGCCAACGTGAGCGCAAGACCAAGGATGTCGTCGACGTCGACCTCAGCTGGAAGGAGGACCAGGCTGCCGGTGCCAGCGCTGACCGAGGTGCTCCCCGCGGCGGCCGTGGTGGCAGAGGCCGTGGTGGTCCCCGCGGCGGCGACCGTGGCGACCGTGGTGCCCGCCGTGGTGGTGACCGTGCCGAGCGTGGCGAACGCGCCCCCAGAGGTGCTCCCCGCGCTGACCGCTCCGGCCCCACGCCGAACGTCACCTCTGCTCAGGACTTCCCCAGCCTCTCATAGAGCAGCGAGTCTAGTCTCGAACTTCTGGAAACCATTGATGGTCTGCTGTGAGCGACCGCAAGAATGGAGCACTCATAACTGAGCGCTGAAGGGAACCATTTGGAAGGATGGAATGCCGATTTTGGTGCAATCCCTTTGTGTACAATTGTCGATCTTCTCACCATCCTCCCAAAAACAAAATTGCAATGCAAAACACTTTCATGTACCCAAAACTTTGATCCATATGCGGTATCGTGAAGGACTGTGTCACTGAGCCATGGCTTCAAGTGGCCTCGCGAGTGCATTTCATGAAGTCTACCTTACTTAAAGTGACCGCCAAGACAGCTTCATGTGGACCACATCTTGGCCTGAACGAGGCACGTCTATCAGCACATTGAGAACATCACAGCAACGCCAATTACGTAGAGGACTAGATGCGACACTTCGTCGTGCGGTAAGTGTGGATTAGTCATCTGGTGGCCACTTTCCGGCCTATCTTGATACTCGGCCGAAAATGGTCTGTGCCAAGCGAGGTACACCTACAACAATGGTGCTCACTACAATTTTCTTAACTTACAGACCACTAAGCTCCCAGACGTCTCATTGAAGTTGAATCAGGAACCCTCTGGAGCGTGTGCAAGACTGACATTCGATTATCATGTCTATACCCTCAAAGATGAAGAGTTGGATCACCAACCAAGATGGCTTTGACAACCTCCAAGAAGTACAAGACTCGGTACCACAACCTGGCGATAAGGAAGTCCTTGTTAAGATCAGTGCTGTATCTTTGAACTATCGTGATACAGAAGGTAAAGGCCACATTGTTTCTACCAAATTGCGCAATGCTAAAGTACTATCAATTTAGTAATCATGGGCTTATACGGCCACCACAAATCTGTCTCTCAGGCAGCATCCCTGATACCATGCTCTGATATGGTAGGCTCCATTGTTGCCACCGGAAAGGATTCATCCTTTAAGCAAGGAGACAGAGTCTTGTCTATATTCAACCAGACCCATCAAACTGGCCAGGTCAAGGAAAAGGACATGGCATCCGGCCTGGGTCTGCCCCTTCCAGGCGTCTTGACAGAGTACAGAGTCTTTCCAGATTACGGTCTGGTTGCTGTCCCGGATTATCTATCCGATGAAGAAGCATCTACTCTTCCAATCGCAGCCATGACAGCATGGATGAGTATTCAAGGATTCCAACCAATGGGCCAGCCCCTGATCGATCAGGACATCACCGTTCTTGTCCAAGGTACCGGAGGTGTCTCTATCTGTGGACTGCAGGTTGCGAAGGCATGCGGCTTAAAAGGTAAGTTAAAGTCATCATTATATGCGAGGACAAAACTTTGCTCACTGTTTACCTAGCAATTGTGACCTCTTCATCAGATGCAAAGCTCGAAAGAGCCAAGCAACTCGGCGCAGATTATTGTATCAACTACAAAACCAACCCCGATTGGGACCAAGAGGTACTCAAGATCACTAACAATAATGGTGCCGATATCATCTTCGAATGTGGAGGTGCGCAAACTCTCCAGAAAAGCTTCGACTGTGTGGCTTTTGGCGGTCTCATAAGTTGCATTGGCTATCTTTCCGGCAAGGAAGATGCGCCGGGGAGCAGGATGAACACGAACGTGCTTGCCCTTAAGCGAAACGTCACTCTCAAGGGTATCCTGAATGGACCAAAGGACAGACTGGAGGAGATGTTGCGTCTTTATAGCGAAAAGCAGATTCATCCTGTGGTGGATAAAGTGTTTGCATTCGACGAGGCCAAGGAGGCTCTACAATATCTTTTCAAGGGCAGCCATTTCGGAAAAGTGGTTATCAAGGTCGCCTAAATATCTAGACGGTGCCCAGGTCTTTACGATCAAATTTACCATTCCCTGTATCCACCATCTTTGCCAACAAAGCCACCCAGTGGCCAAGCCACGGCGTTCTTGGACACCTCTCGGACCAATTTCTCATTGATTTCGATGCCGAGCCCAGGTCCCTTTAGAGCGTCCACATAGCCATCGTGAACGTCGAAGACCTCTGGATTGTGGATATAGCTGTTGATATCATAGTCTCCCGCCTCGAGGTTGTAGTGGATGCCGAGTGACATCTCCTGAATTACGTGATTGGGTATGTTCAAGCCAACCTGGAGACACGCCGCCAAGGCTATAGGACCCAGAGGACAATGAGGTGCAATTGCAACTGTTGAAGCGTCAGCTGAACGTGAGGGACATGGTGGTCGAGCCCACTCTTTGTAATCGATCAGGGATGTCATACCGTCATAAGCCTCGGCCAATGCAGCAATTCGTTTAATCTCGGATATGCCGCCGCAGTGTGAAATATCAGGCTGGAGGATATCGACCGAAGCATCTGCAAAACCATCCAAAAGTCAGTGTTGCTCCACAAACACATAGCTGCCTCATTCTTCGATCTAGAGCAGTCTAAATCTCGTACCTTGAAGAAACCGCTTAACGTCCCACCGACTATACAGCCTCTCCCCAAGCGCAATCGGACAGGTGGTAAGCTCAGAAATCTGCTTCACCCCCTCAGGATGTTCACTAAGCAACGGCTCCTCGATGAACAACGGACCATACGGCTCTAGCATCTTCGCCAACTGCTTAGCCATAGGCTTGTGCAACCGCCCGTGGAAATCAATCGCCGCGTCCATCCCTAGCGCTTTCACCGTCTTCAGCCTTTCCACCGACGCCTTGAGCGCATCGGGTGAGTCCAACCAGCCTACGTCTTCCGTGGCGTTCATCTTGATAGCGCGGAAACCTTGAGCAAGTCGGGCTTTTGCGGCGGACTCGACGTCTGAGGGGCGGTCGCCACCTATCCAGGCGTAGACGGAGACTTTTTGGCGGACGGCACCACCTAGGAGGTGGTAGATGGGGACACTGAGGCGGCGGGCTTTCAGGTCCCAGAGGGCGATGTCTATGCCGGAGAGGGCGGACATGAAGACTGGGCCTCCGCGGTAGAAGCCTGTCTTTGTTGTTAGGGATAACAGAGTCACCGCTTTGGACACGTGCTTCTGCTATGGTGAATTTCTTTGCCTTCTTGATTACGGCGTTCGCAACATTTAATTTGATTGTGATTATGATTGGAAGTGGAAATGGACATGGAGATGGAAATCAGAAAAGGTCAAGAACATACTTTGTCGCCATGCTAGCTGCCAAATGTGTTCAATGTCGTCCGCTTCCAACCCAGTGAAGCGCTTGATGAAGCCATCTAATGTCCCCTCTATGGCTTCGGTATGGCCTTCTAGTGTCGCCTCGCCCCACCCGAAGTGATCTTCTGCATCCACTATCTTGACGAACAACCATCTGGGCATTACCCGGAAGTATTCAATAGACTTGATGGGAGCCATTATTGAAAACTTATAATCTGGATGTCTTGTGGCTGAGTAATAAAGTACGTGCAATGGATTTAGGTAAACACCTCGAAGAAGGATGGAACACAAGATTGCACTAACTACTGTGATGTCAATTGTGTTATATGTGCTTGAATCGTCGGCTTTTGTCGGCCTTTGCACCACTTTCGGGACATGTATAGCCCGATGCTGAAGGTGAGGAGATAGTGGGGACTAACCAGTGCGAATGCACAAATAGTTTGTCTGTGTCTAATATTACAGAAATGCTCATTGCTTTTATGCAGATGTAGAGCAAACAAGCCGTCATGTATGTACGTTCCTTGAAACGTAATCTGCGAATACCGTCCTAACAATGAACCAAACGTCCAAGAAAAGAGGAAATCCGCCCGTGTTGCCTTTCGTGATATATCATGCCTTCATGCTCGCCAAAAACCCGTCGAGATTGAACTCCTCTTCATATTGTCTCTCATCCCAAAGCTCGGTGAGCTCGTCCAATACGCCCTTTTTGCCCTTTTCGCGGACGTTTCCTTCGGCGTCCACAGCATCTGCTTCGTTGATGGAGTTGGGATCCTTGGCGTTCTCTTCGAGAGATAGGCCCCCACTGTCCGTATCACCCACATTGAACAGATCGAGGATCTGATCCGTCTGCATCGTGCCCAATCCTGCATTTTGCTGGTTTACGACCGTACTCGCGACGTCGATCTTGAAGCGTTGGAGACTGGAGAAATAACATTAGTCAATCTGCAAGGACGATCGGGGAGGAATATTTACTTGAGAATCTTCTCTTCCAAGGTGCCACGAGTAATTAGCCGGTAAACGTTGACGACTTTCTTCTGACCAATGCGATGTGCGCGATCCATGGCTTGTAGATCCTTCTGAGGATTCCAATCGTGCTCCACGAAAATGACAGTGTCTGCCCCTGTTAGGTTGAGACCCAGGCCACCAACGCTCGTCGTCAGCAACAGACAGTCAATCGAAGGGTCCGAATTGAATCGGTTGACAATATCCTGGCGCTTTGAAGCCTCGACAGTACCGTCAAGGCGGGAAAACGTAACCGACGGCAGCATCTTCTTGAGGACGGTGTTCTCCACCATGTCAAGCATCTCCTTCATCTGACAGAAGATAAGAGCTCTGTGCTGAGATACTGCCTGATCAGCTGTCGGCACCTCATTGACCCCTGCATTGCTTGCCTCGGTTCCGATGCCACAATCGACAAGGAGGTCTCTCAGAGCTGTGAGCTTGGGAGCGTGGGCAGGGTCGGACAGACTAGAATTAGATCTTGCGAGGTAAGACTGGATTGCAGCATATTGTTTATGACCTTCTTTCATTACCATTGCTGGCGAATTGCACAGCTTGCGCATGTATTGAAGCGCTTGGAAGATATGCTGCTTGGCTTCTTTGTCGCCTGCGGATGCCTTCTCAGCTAATCCTTTGCCTTCTTTGCGGGTAAAGTCTTCGAAGAGCTTCTTCTGAAGCTCACTGAGATCGCAGTAATAGTTCTGCAAGATCTTGGGAGGAAGGTCATCAAGTACTTCTTCCTTCAGACGGCGTAGTAGAAATGGCAAGACCTGCTTGTGAAGGGCTTCGATGGCAAGCGCACCAGCTTCCTGCTCCCTCGAGGACGATTTACTAAAGCGCGACGCAGCGATAGGCTTAGCAAATCGGTCTTGGAACATCTTTTCCGTACCCAGAAAGCCTGGCATAAGGAAATCGAAGAGAGACCAAAGCTCCAGAACATTGTTCTGGATTGGTGTCCCAGACAGAATGAGTCGGTGGTTGCTTGACAGACGCTTGACTGCTTGCGTGACTTTTGCCTTGGGATTCTTGATAAGGTGGCCCTCATCGAGTACACAGTAGTTCCAGTTGATGGGCTGCAGAACATCCACATCATTACGACAGATGTCATACGAAGTGATCACCACGTCCGCGGTGGCAAGCTCTGAACGGTGTCGTCCGCGTTCTGATGGAGGTCCGACGTATCCGACAGCCTTGAGGAACGGTGCATAGGTGCGGATCTCTTGTTGCCAATGGCCAGACAGAGTCGGCGGGCACACAATCAGTGTTGGCAGCTTTCTCGAATCAGGGGATTGTGTCTTTTCAAACTCTTCGTTGCGCATGTGGTGGTCGCTCGCGACGATGCACAAGGTTTGGAGAGTCTTTCCAAGCCCCATGTCATCACAAAGTACACCGTGAAGATGATAACGGTTCAAGAAAGCTAACCAATTTACACCATCCTGTTGGTACGACCGCAGCTCTGCCTTTATAGCGACTGGGATTGTGAAAGGCTCAACTTTTTTGGGGTCGAGCATCTGGGCGATGAACTTTCTCTCACGCTCACGTCCTTTGAGTAGCTCCTCCGAGAGGCCAGGCGGGTCGGGGATACCAGCTTCCAGAGGCACAAGCTTGACGAGTGTGGCAAAGGCTGTCGTGGCGATGAGCCGTACCCCATTATCAGAGTCACTCATGCGCCCAAGCACAGGGACGAGAAGGAATATTACGTATGGGAGGATTCCATCTTCCATGACCTGAATAAGGTGATATATGCATTCGATCGCACCCTGGCGGCAATGCAAATCGTTTGCGTTATTGATAGGCGGAAGGACCTTTTCCACCAGCATTGTGAATCCAGTGACGGTAATGACGCTGCAGATACTGGCAAAGCACTTGGCAGCGATGTAACGAATGACTGCCAAACGTGCTTGGAGCGCCTTTGCCACAAGATGCATAAGATCCAGGACGAACTGGTGAAGATCTGGATGGAACGACGGTACCAATGCGCGTAGGGTCGACATGGCATCGACAACCTCCTGGCCAGTTGTCGTCTCGGGGTCAGTAATGTCAGCCGGCAGATCGCCCACGAAACATTGTTGAATAGGCGTCTCTATCAAAGTACGGAGCATGGGCACCTTGTCAAACAGCCCGCTTCCAAACATGGTGCACATCTGCTCTAATGCGTCTTTTGTACCACGTCGAGTAATTCGAGCCTTGCGAACTTCACGTTCGTACTTGGCGGCGTCCGGTCGATCCTGAATGTCTTCGTCTTTCTGCAGCGAAAGAATACCAGCCTCTTTGCTTGCATTTGGGTGGAACTCGGGGGTCTCACCTGTCTCCATGCAACAGAACTTAACGAGATTACCGACCACCTTGTCGACCACTTTCATGCGTCCTGAATCAACCAATTGATTAACCAGACCAGCGATCGCATTAGCAGATCGTTTTTGCAGTTCGAAGTTCTCCTCGTCTTTGACACTGTCCATAAGTCCCTTGATGGTCGCCTGAGGTTTCTTGGGGAGATCCCGCAAAGCTACAAGTGCTGCGGCGGCAGCAGACTTGATGCGTACATCGCGTTGCTTTTTAATGGTGACTGCTTCTTCGATCACAGCATCTGCATCTGCCTTTGCGCTCGCTAAAGCTTCAGTAGCAGTGATGCGTTGCGCAGGCGAAAGCGACTTTCTCAACTTCTCGTACTCCTGATTCGCTATGCGTTCACCATCAGCAAGTGAGAACGCGTTCTTGCCGGCTTCTGGCTCGCCTTGAACGACGACTGCAATGATGGGGAGTTTGGCAGGAGGCGTGTGAGCCTTTTCGCGGAAGGCATTGAGGAGAGATTGGCATTGCGCACGAACAATCTGCAAATAACTTGTCAGATCACTATAAGCACTAGGTCGTTCACTTTCGACCATCGGCTTCAGCACTTCGGCGAAAGTATCGGCAAGCTTGTCTCTATTGGACATCAGCTTTGCGTATTCCTCAACGACCATGGAAGCGAATAGTTGCGTCGACGAATAGCCAGAATGCAAGTTGGGGAGAATCTTGGATGCGAAGACATCGAATCTCGTCTCGCTCGGCCACTGACTCATGACTTTTCCGAGTGCGTGAGCAGCGTGTATTCTTGACCTGATCATCACGTCTGCGCCGACTAGGTCAACGTCTCCTTGCATCATATGGCCATCAATGTTATGCGAAGAAGTGGTAGGGGGCGGCATGTCCTTTTCCTTCTTATCTGACCTTCGTCTTTTCTTGACAGGTTCCGAAGACCCGTTAATAGGAGAAGATCTCCTTGTGCCACTCGAGAGGGGGGCGTAGCTGTATCCGGATGGGCGAATGAAGAGGGTGGCATCCATAGGAATGGGATGACGGGAGACACCAATAGGGTGTAGTGTGAGAGCAACCAGTGGTGCGACATGGCTTTCAAACTCCGATGCAAGAAGTGAAGAGTCTTGCTTGGCCAGGGTATCAATGAGAGCATGCCACACCTGTAAGGAAAGCTTCAATACGCTTTCGTTCCTCTCTACCAGTAGATTTTGGTATAGCAAGCGAAGAGCTCTGCCATTAACCCAGGCCTTTGTGTCGGTTCCGTCGATGTCGACGAACGTCATCAAGGCTCGCAAGACTGCCAACCTTACAGAGCTGATGGTGTGGCGAAGGAATGGGTAAAGACGAGGTACCAGCTCTGTAAATGACTGCTCAGGATTTTCCGCAGCATTCTTCTTCATCGCTTCCAGTACCTCAGGGAAGCTGCACAGTTTAGCTAACAGGTCCATGACCGAGCCGGTGCTAGCACTGAGATCATCGCTTAGATTAGATAGGCACTCCCAGACGACAGTAAGGAGGTGATTTAGGGCTGAGTGTTGCATGTTCACGAACTCCCTGGCAACAGGGATGAGAGTTGCTGCACTGACAGCACGCACATCGTCGTCGCTGTCGCCGAGGCCCTTGATTACACACTCCAAGACACCGTCCATCAGGGAGCCGTCCTGCAAGAGCAGATCGTTACGAACTGCTACCAAGTATCTCATCCCGATCATGCCGCCATGACAAGCATGCCAGATGCGCTTGCTGACCTTGAAGTCTTTCTGCATCACCAATCGGTAGAGAATTCGGTTCACGGCTCGCACCGCCGGTGCAGAAAGATATTGGAGCAAGGCGCCCAAGGTCTGGCCAGCTGTTTCGCGGATCGGAGCAACTGCATTGTCGGAAACGTAGTCGGCGAATCTGTCTAGTATGAAGACACAACAGAGACGACACGAAAGGTCGTTCAGCCAAGCCTGGTTCAGACGTTCGTTCTCTTCCCGGGTCTTGTTTGCCATCCGCCCAGCTCCAGCTCCATGAACACGCACGATTTCTCGGAGACCCATTGCGGCGCCATGTCTAATTTCCCAAGCTGGGTCGAACAGGTCGACAGTCAGAAACTCGCAAAGTCGCTCAAAGGGCCACTCCATACCCTCTTCCTCTGGATCAGACTGGAATGTTGATTTTTCCGGCACGGGTACGCCTTTGAATTCAGACACGACCTTGGTGTCGTCTTCGGTCTCCTTGCGCTCAAGCGAGAAGTAATCCGGCTGTATCGCTTCTGTGCCTTCGTCTTTGATGATCATTTCCGATTCTGCTGGAGTCTGAGCCACGTTACTACCCCGTCTACCTCCGGCAAAATCATATTTGAATTTCTTGTTGTCCCGCTTGAGCTCCTCCTTTCGCCGCCGTTTCAGCATATTGAGTTGTCTTTTGCTCATAGCTTCTGATCCTGGGGTTTGTGCAGTAGAATCACCAGGCGACACGGCAGCTGAATCTGCGCCTGGCGTAGTCGTACGTGCCGACTGGGGCACCGATGTATTAATGTTGGGAAGTCCGGGTGTTTGAGCGCCCCTCAAAGCAATATCTTTTTCACTAACAAGTTCTTCTTCAATATACTCGCCACCCAGACCCAGCCTCGCCGTCAGACTTTTCTTCTGATGCGCAAGTCTTTGAGCTGGATCCATGCCGGCAAGTTTAAAGTCATACTGGCGGCCTGCGCTGCCTAGAAGCTCCTTGCCATTCGTCAATATAGCCTCGACATCGAGAGTCTCTAGCTGCAGTTGGTCCTCGGAGTAAGCGGGAAGGTCGGTCTCGTTGGCTTCATCTGTGACTTCATTTTTGACTTCATTTTTGACCTCGTCTTTGACGGAGGTGCCATTTCCCTCGTGTTTCAAGGGATCGAGTGGATTTGGATCAAATTTTGAGGCATGTTCGACAATGCCGCCAAGTGCCTTTGCTGCGGCAGTACGCGTATCCCATGAAGAGGATCGCAGGAACGGAATGATTCTTGTTAGCAGGTTGAATAATTCGTCGGGATGGTTCTTTTGCACGTCGGCAAGCTGCTGAGCGGCAGTATTCCTGATCAGCTGTGTACTCCCCGTATCGAGGAGCACGACCAAGCCTTGCTGTGTGTTAGCATATTTCACAATCACGGTATGGTCGCGTATATCTCACGATCAAGTCTATATGTCGCAAGTACAATTAGCGGATGTTCGTCGGGTGTTTATGCAAGCTGAGCCTCATCTTCTGAGAGGCTTCACTTGTTCGACAACTCACCTGGTAGCACTCATTCTTATCAATTAATTACAGGCAGCTAATTCCATGAATAACACGTCTCTTTGTGACGTGAACACTATAGTCTGCGATGCGAACAACGTGCTCAATAATCCGCAGTCATGATGAAAGGTGTCGTAGATCAAAGTCGTCGCTTGTGACGTGACCTAACCGAGCGCCGTGAGGAGCGGCTTTCGAGGGAAGTCGGACCTTATAAATCTCGCCGCGATGAAATCTGAGCAAAGGTCGAGCTTTGACTCCAACCGTTAGTCTGCGTCTTGGCGTTCAAGCGACCAACCACCTGTCATCTTTTCGATTTCTGCGTGCCAATAAGCATTTGATGTTTATAAGTGTCAATCATTTGGACAAGTAGATGGCACGAAAGTATACATACAACATCGATGAAAAGCTTCCTTATCTATCAGATTTTGCTCGATATGTTATGTTGAAGTTGCAAGATAAGTGGAGGCAAGGACGCGCTTGCGCACGATGATCCGCTTGCCGTGATCGTGATGTTCTACACAAAAGGCTTCACGGAACGTGAGACTTCCCTATATCCGCATACCTTTTTTTGCAGTCCCCACCTTGCCCCAGTACATGTGATGTTTTCCTTTCCGACTACTTTTACCTCGTCACAAGTGCTTTCACTTTCCTCATCTTCTGGCAAACAATGAAGCAAACAAACTCACTAGCATGAACTATGCAAGATAAGCTGCAGTTTTACCTAAGCTGATATATGAGGTACATGAACTAAACAACGCCTATAAGAGACAGTTTCGTGGTTATCGACACTAGAGATGACTGTCTGAAATATACATTCAGGGCCGCCTCCATCCCATACCCATGATTTTTGCCTCACTTAAGCGAAAGACAATTGATTATGAGTATGTATTCACTTTATCTTATCAAAGATGTGGACATCATTTAAGATTGCACTTCTTGCATGTAAACTCATCACGAATGACTAACGCGACCAATCACAGCAAGACTGAGGAGTTCTCGATTGTTTATGTATATTCAAGGTAGACAGGCAGGACAGACGTATTGATACAAGAGTCGTAAGGCACGCTGTTAATCCCATGTATCTTTCTTGTCTACATCTCGCTCCTGCTCCCACCTCTTGCCCAATCGCGTAGAACATTCTTCTTTACCTTTCCTGTAGAAGTCTTGGGCAGCTCATCAAGTATTTCGACCTCTCGCGGTACCTGAGTGCGCGATGAACATATTAGAAAACCAGCGAGTGCAGGATGTGGTGCGATATGGTGTATAGAGGCAGACTCACCATAAAACGACTTATACCGGGATGATTTTTTGCCCAAGCGATGACATCCTCGCCAGTCATGCCAGCTTTCTTGACTGTGATGAAGGCTGCTGGACGTTCACCCTAGAAAAAGTCAGTCTCACGGCCAGCGGACCAACAATAAGAATCCAGTCGTACCCAATGACTATCTGGAACAGCCACGCAGGCCGCTTCAAGTACTGCTGGGTGCTGGACAAGCATAGATTCCAGAGCGACGCTCGAAATGTTCTCGCCGCCTGCGAAGGAGATGATGTTAGCTTCTGTTTGTGGTGGAGAGTGCCAAGATAGTACAGACCCGAGATGATTATATCCTTGGCTCGATCTAATATCTGGATTGCTCCATCAGGATGCCACACTGCCAGATCGCCACTGTGCATAACGCCGCCTGCGAACAGCTTTCTTGTGGCTTCCGGATCTTTATAATAAGCCCGCGCACATATATTGCCGAGGAAGATGATCTCTCCAATCTCCTTGCCGTCTTTCCTCACATCCTCAATGCAATTTTCTGGTAATTCAGTCCTGATTACTCGAATGGGCAAAGACGTAAGGAATCCATGTCCTTGTCGCGCCATTTTAGAGTACTTCTCGTCTTCTGGCAAGTCTGACCACGCTGGCATTCTATAGCCTTTTGTGATAGGGCCATATGTCTCGGTCAATCCATACACGTGCACGGGAAGAAGATTAAGATCTTCCATCATGCGGAATAGATGAGCCGTTGGCGGGCTCGCAGCCACTGTGACTCTGACAGGATTGGGCAAGCGCTCAGCCGCAGGATCATTGCAAAGAAGTGTGTTTACGGTTGGGGCAGCGTTGAAGTGAGTAATGCCCTCTTCCTTTAGAAGGCGCCAGATCTCTGGATAGTCAATCTTGCGTAGGCAGTAATGCGTACCCCGTACCGCAGTAACAGCCCAAGGAAAAGTCCATCCCATGGCGTGAAACATCGGCAATGTCCAAAGGTATGATGCTCTGCTGGTGTCGTGGTAGTTAAGGCCCGACTCAACGATGTTTCCGAGTGAAGCCAAATATGCAGACCTGTGAGTATACTCCACGCCCTTCGGCCGGGCTGTGGTCCCAGAGGTGTATGCTAAAGCGAGGAGAGAATTCTCGTCAGGTGTCGTGTGCTCAAGGGCAGCCCAGCCTTGGGAGCCATCAGCCGTGTCGTACTGAAGACCTTCCAACACTGCATCGTCGAATGGGCCGGAAAGTTGACCTTCGGTCACGTCCGTGTCGGTGTCAATGATTATTGAAACCCCTGGGTGGTTCTTCCGAAAGTCGTCGATCAAGTGCACAAATTCGGAGTCTACTATGACACCATCTACTTCTGCGTGATCTAAGATGTAACCAATGTCGTCGGGCTTCAGGCGATAATTGACAGCAACGTTAACAGCACCAGCGGCAGCTATGCCAAATATTGATTCTAGAAAGGCTGGTGTGTTCGGGCATAGTATGCCAATGCGTTTCAAACCATGGTGTTTAAGGTAGTAGGCCAGGCCTCTTGCTCGATCAGCAACTTCCTGGTAGCTTCGTCTGAGTACCTTTTTATTTGCAGTAACGTGGTAGATGGCGGTAGCCTGAGAATGTTAGAACCTTTTGACGTCGACAGATATTTATGTCATACATTGGGCTCTATGGCTGCAGCGCGTGGCAGGAAGAAGGTAGGGGAAAGCTGGTGAGTATTATGATCATGGATATACTGTGGGGAACCAGGCCCTGGGGTTGTAGATGAAGATGACGAAGGCAGGAATTGCTGAAGGAGGCTCGACAATCGGCGTGCTGCAGATGACATGGTTGCAGGCCGTCAATGCCAAAACGTCAAGTGTGGTAGATGACGAAGTAGATTTGTGCGCACGTGACAGTCAGACGCTGCGGGAACAATTGTCAAGGTAGCAAACAAGTATGTATGTTATATCACAGCAGAGACTGTAGCTGTACAATCATGCAAAGACAATATAAGCGATCATGGAGAGAAGGAAGAAGTGTGGGGAAATATTGGGGTCGATCGGAAGCGTGGCTTAATGATTACCGAGGTGATGAAAGGTGAAGGAAACGACCGTGTGCGTCACTTCATCTTCGAATTTACCAAGATGCTTTGTGCATGACTTGAAATGGAAAGGTTAGAAACCTGATATTGTTCAACGACGCTGGGCCGGATCGTTACAAGACGTATAGACGACCAGCACGGGACGAAGAACGTTTGAATAGTGCCTTTTTTGATAGCATTTCGATTTTCCCTAGCCACAGATCGCTGAACAATGAAGCAATGCAGGCCAGTGAGATTTTAGACTTGAGACATCCCCAAGAGCGCGCTCGACAACGTTACAGAGCACCCAGGATGAAAATCGACTCAACGAACTCCGGTCCCTTTTCCCACATGCATCTAGTAGCCGTAAGAAGCGAGCTGCTCCTTGACCTTGTCGTCGACCTTGGCGGTCTTCTGAGCGGCGGCCAACTGTCTCCTTGCTGCCCTCTTGCGCTCGTAGTATGCAGCGCCCTTGACCTTTCTTCTCTCCTCGAGTCTGCGATGTCAAAGTTAGCTTGTATTCTGTCCAGGGGTCGAGCCATGTTTGCAGAGCTTGGCTTGCAGCGAGTGGCGGGACAGGGTGTACCCACCTGGAGACGACGTCCTGGTACTTCCAGCCGAACTCGTGGCCGAGTCTGCCGACGGTGCAGTACTTGCGGCCAGGCTTGAGACGGAGGACTCGGAGAGCCTGGGGGACGACCATGCGCTTCTTGTGGTCGTATGGGGGAGGGATGCCCTCAAAGGTCTTGAGGCGCTCCATGGCGGCGGCGCCGCGAGCGGTCTTGTGAGGAATCATGCCACGGACGGTGCGCCAGAACATCTTGGATGGCGCACGGTAGTGCCATGGACCACCGCGGGTGGCGTTGAAACGAGTCTGCTTGCGGAGGAAGGCCTGGTAGTTCACTGTATTGATCCTTCCGTCAGTCTCATCATCCACTTGCGCCGATTCCTGTCGCTGTATGGGTGTGCGGCAACGTACGCTTGGCGCGGAAGAACTCTCCAGAGATGTTGAGGGCCTCGCAGCGGACGACAACAATCTTCTGGCCTTCAAGAAGCTGCTTGGCGACAGTGCTGGCCAGACGACCGAGCAAGTGTCCCTTGCCGTCAATGACGATCTGTATCCTCGCTGTCAGCCGTGGACTCTTGACTGCGCCCGTTCCATATTTCGTCTCGTCCATCCTCTTCTTGCTTCTGCAATTTTTCTTATGGGCAACCAAGGGGGAAGATCTCCACGTACGACTGGCTGAAATTCCGACATCGTGCTGCTCAGTGGGCGATTAGGGTCGTAGGTTGTCGAGTTGTTCAAGTCGCTCTCCGGATTGAAAGCTGGCTGGCGGACAGACAAATTTCGATTGGAATAAGCGAGGTGACACGCCAAGAGGTCAAATTTAAGGGTGAACTTCGGCCTATGCTAGACCCTTCCATTGTCTTTATGTTGCTGCCAGCAAGATGCATATTTGTAAACATTAAAAGTAAATGTGTTTTGATGTTTTTATAGTCTGGCAAGGCATGCAATTGTAAACATTAGAGAGATAGCAGCATACAGCATATTGATCCTGCCGTCGTTGGTGGATGGGCTTCTGCATGCGGTACGACAGAGTTTGCCCACACCTGCTAATAAGCTTATGTTCACGAATTGACCAGGGCATATTCTGTTAAAGGCCCATGAAAGCCAAACTGGTCAAATTGTTATCATCACACACCAAGGTAGCTTGCGATCATGTAAATGTGCCTGACCTCGGCAGCATGTATTGTATTTAATTTGCACATGTTCAAATCGTTGCGATTTCGGTCGATCCGCTGCCTTGTATGGACTTGCTGAACGTCGATGCCTGACCAAGGCTTGAATATATAATTCATCCTTGATAACCTCGTTACTTGTGAGCCTCGTCTAATCCAGTCAACACTCTCTGCGTTTCTCTGACCAGTTCCTTCCTTCTTGCTCTCGCTTCTGGATCGCCTTCAGTGTCTACAGCGTCGAGCTTCAGCAACACCTGTGCCAGAATGGTCTCGCTCAAGCGCTTGTGCTCGAAATCCTTCTTGGCGGGGTCTGCCGGTGGGCTATTTGTGTACTGCACACACTCGGGCAAGAGTCCCTGAAGGGTACGGCTCACCGCATCGAGCTTGTCAAGGGGAGTGGAAGGTGTTGATGGTGGTGGCAGATTTGCCGCAGCTGGGTTTGCGCTGCTAGTCGTCTTCTTACCCTTTCTCTTACGGTTTTTGTGGCGAACACGTTTCCGCTTGCTAGCAGCGTCTCCATCCACAGCTTCTGCGCCAGTGGGTTCGCCATCATCCTCTGAATCACTAGAGCTTGGCGATTCTTCGGCTGCGTCGCCCACAACACACATGATCTCGGCACCCTCTTTCAAGCCTTCTGCCCGGCATGTTCGATCGTCGTCCCTCAAATTTTTGCCCTTGTACAGAAGTTTGACACGTCTGATGTTGGACGTGTCCGTCTCTCTTGCTGCCTGTGCTCTGACATCACCAATTCTGACCTCTCCTCGTGAAATCGAATGCGCAGGAAAATGGACTGGATAGCTGACGCGCTTGCATTTCAAGAGCAAGACGTCCCTGTCCCTGGAAGGCCCGGACTCAGCAGGCGACGGCGACCGATTCTGAGCACGTTTGAGGTCGTCGGATGTGATGTAGCTGTAATCTGCGTCGCTGACTTGATTCGCGCCAGGCGCAGGATTGCGACCAAAAGGAGAAAAGCGGCCGGACCACGAACCAAAGCGGGATGACCAAGACATGAACAAGACGAAAAAGGTGAGCAGAGCGATGAAAAGCGAGCTGTTCTCCAGCGACGACCGGGACGCCAAGTAAGCAAGTAAGCGGTCACGGTACTCGTGGAGTGTGTCGGTTGCTTCAGATGGCTGCGGGGTATTGAACTGGCGCAAATACTGGAGAAGCCTTTCCGTGGCAGGTTGCGTGCTCTCACCCAGGTTAAATGGGGCGGTAATACTCTGCAAAGAGCGCGAGATCAATGAGGAAGCCAGCTTGTTGTTGTGGACGCAGCTTGTCCACGCTAGCGCAACAAAAGTACTTTGTGGCAGAAGGAAGCTGGAAGGGGAGGGAGAGTCGAGGGCGGTGACGGGCAGGAGCTGTCGGTGGCCAAGTCCACAGCACTCAGTCCAGTGTCGGCCAAGTCAGGGGTGTCCACCGCCAATCCGCTCAGCGGCGGAATCTGCCCTCTTCGCAGACCTCTTTCCACCGACCGACTGCAACCCCCGTTTCTAAGCGATGTCCTGAGTTTACGAGGTGGGGCTAAGTGCTCAAATTGCACATGAGCGAAGTGGAGTCCTCCTTTAATGAGTTATCTCGTCGTAAGATTCACCCTGATCCTTGTCCTCTAGCTTTTCTGCTCCCGAGCTTGAAGAAACGAACCAGAAAACCCTTGCCACCCCACGCTCCCAATGTACCAAGACATGGGTGTGGAACTCCGACTGTGCCCAGACCCGAGGCCAAGCATGTCAAGAGCCGGCCACAGTTACCTTACCTTGGGAGGATATAATCAGGCAAGATCAGAGGGTCAATGCATAAACTGTTTTTGAATCAAGATCGCCGCCACAGATCCACTCAGGGTGAAGGATGGATAGAATACGCGGCATCTATATGCAGCGTTCAGCTACGTACTGTTTGCAGGGTCGTTTGTCGTTTGTCGTTTGTCCAACTCCTGCTGCTAATTCAGGAAAGGTGATTGTTAGCGTACTCCACGATTGCGATTGCTGCCATCACACGCCGCTATATCGTCGAGCATTTGGAAAATGTTGCAATCAAATTTCAAAGAAACAATTCATAAGAGATATGCAGTAGTGTGTGGCTACGAGAATGCTTTGGGTTGTCCACCCAGTAGCTGGACTATTATTTCCCATTATCGGCCACCTCTACATGCGTGGCGGCAATATACCTGAGTAATCATACCAGAATCTTTCGGTGGTCGGACTTAATCAAGATCCGACCTTGACAAGCTTTGGGACTCATCGATAGTCTATCAGCCACAAGCGGGTCATGGAAGATCTTCACCATTAGCGAGAGTGTAAACGCATGACATCCGCGTGGCAGCGATACGTTTCTAGCCATTCCTTTGTCGACGGAAGCAGGGTAAATAGAAAGAGCATAATGATGCGCGCCTAACTTGTGAGTACATGTCGTGTAGTGGCCATTGAAAGTCGTATGCTCGTGCTATTCTGGACTTGCAGGGTGACGCTTGCTGCCAATCACCGATCTAGGTAGACGAACGATGTTTAAATGAACGTTCGATTGAATCATCAAGCTCGAGGTCATTGGGTGAGAAGTGCGCTTTCGTGAACCCTAGCCCCGCCGCAATTGACCGATTCGAGAGGTCCGCCCTCGTTCATTGTACCTCGTACGGACGTATTCCTACGTAGCGGTTTCGCTCTTGGGACGACGGTTTGAAAAATCCTTAGACGCTTACCTCATTCTCTGGCACCCTTGGCGGTGGGGATTCGAGGATTTTGCCAGTGCCCCTCGGACTAGTTTACGGTTTTATCTCCGCCGAGCGCATCCGCCTCCGCGACTTGCCTGCATTGGTTACGTATCTGCCAATCCCGCCTAAGTTGTGCATGGGTCATCTAGTCTCACTGACTCGGTGGGGTCCTCTTGACTCTTGACTCTTGCCATTTCGTCGGTCTTTGACTTGACCCGCAATACACACCCTTTTTCTCTCCTGACCATACATTGCTGCAGCCATGGACGCACATACCCCGGACCCCTATGACGAGAACAGCGAAGACCAGGCGGACAACTGGGACAGCGACGTCAAGCACGAGTTGCCTTCACACAACTCGCCCTCGGCCTCTGGAAACATTGGTGGCCAGACGCAATCCAAGCCGCATGTACCCATGCAGAAGCGACGCCGTGTAACCAGGGCGTGCGACGAGTGTCGAAGGAAGAAGATCAAGTGCGATGGAAAGCAGCCTTGCACGCACTGCACGGTTTACAGTTACGGTACGACAGCATTGAAGTGCGAGATCATTACGTCTCCCTGACTCCTCGAATTGCAGAATGTACCTATGACCAGCCATCGAACCGAAGGCGGAACCCCGCACCACAGTACATTGAAGGACTCGAACACAGAGTGCACCGCGCCGAGACACTCCTACACATGCTCATGCCAGACCTCAATCTGAACGATCCCAGCATAGATGTGGCTGTGGCGCAAGGCTATATTCCTGGCTTGAATGGCAAGCCGCCTGGTGGAGAAGCACTCAAGGGCCGGCCTTTTGCTGCGCCCACTGCTACGACAGATGTGCCGGATGCCAAAGACCCCAGGTTAGAATCAATGGTCCGCGCGATAGGGCAGCTGGAGTTGGATGAGCAGGGCAATTGGGACTATCACGGCCATTCTTCAGGCCTCAGCTTTGTCCGACGCATGCGAGAGCAACTAGGCGACGTCATGGGTCCAGAGACTAAAGCAACGCCATTCATGAAGTCCAGACCAATGTCTCAGGTCTTCGACTCTCCTCGCTCCATCAACGCCGAATCACCATCGGCCGATTCCGCTGTCTCTGGAACCGAGCTGCCTTCAGAGGATGTCGCCAGGGACCTTTGTAGCACCGCAGTAAACGACGCTTCGGTCCTTTTGAGGACAGTCCACGTTCCTTCTTTCTGGCAAGCATTCGAACGGCTCTACTCTATACCATTTGAGAATTACACCAACCAGGACCACAAGTTCCTGCCACTATTGTACAGCATCATGGCCGTGGGCTGCTTATACGGCAAAGACGAGAAAAGCGCGTTGAACCAAGCCGGTTATGAGCCCGCGATTGATCAGGGGTAACTGCGAACTGCCCCTTCACATACGACCCTCATGTAACTGACACTTTACAGATTCAAGTATTTCAAGGCGGCACGACAGCTTCTGGATATCGCGGATTGCAGGGATCTGATATCAATCCAAGCTGTCATCTACATGATCCTGTTCCTCCAATCATCTGCGAAACTATCACAATGTTATGCGTACGTCGGCGTGGCACTACGATCCGCGCTTCGCATGGGCCTCCACCGTTCATCACGCTCGTTCTCACGAACCTTCAATCCCGTCGAGGCTGAGACTCGCAAACGAGTCTTCTGGACTGTGCGAAAGATGGACATCTACATTGGTGCAATGCTCGGGCTACCTCAAACTCTCAGTGACGAGGACATCGACCAGGACCTACCCGTAGAGGTAGACGATGAGTACATCACAGATAATGGCGTTCTACCCATGCCTGAGGGTGCCACTTCGTTAATGACGGCGTTCAATGCGCACTTGAAGCTTGTAAAGCTCTTGACGAAGATAGTTCGCAACGTTTACCCTATCCGAGCGGTGGACGCACAGAGTAGCATGGACAAGTCCTACACCGTTCCTTTCTCCGTCATCAGGGACATAGAGAATGATCTAGAGAATTGGAAAGATAATCTACCAGCCGGACTTGATCCGTGCAAAGATCCAAACCCCAGGTTGACAAGGTCAGTCTCAGTGAAATTGAGACATGATTGGATCTGTTTGGCTGACCATGTTCCAGGGCGCAACAGCTGCTCCGCATTGCCTATGCGCATGCTCAAGCCATGCTCTATCGTCCTTTCCTTCACTTCGTCGCAACAGACAAACGGACAAGGAGCATAGACCAGAGGGCTTACACTTGTGCGGCATCATATGTCAATCTATCGCGTAACATCATTCATTTGTGCGCGCAAATGAAGCAGAGCGGGTTGCTGAACGGTGCACACTGGTTCATCATGTACACGACGTTCTTCTCGGTCATGTCATTGATATACTTTGCGGCGGAGAACCCGGACAACCCCACCACCGAGGCAGTGATGAAAGACGCAATGCAGGGGAAGGAAGTCCTAGCCTCCCTTGCCGCACGTAGTCTTGCTGCTGATAGATGCACCATCACACTCGAGGTAAGTGCATACTGATACATTATTTCGAATCGAGAAAGCTCACCTATTGTGCCAGGGCGTGTTCAGAGGTCTTCCAGACTGGCTTCGCGAGGGCCGGCAAAACCCCATTGTCTCCAGGAAGCGACGACAAAGTTCGCAGAGTGTCCCTGTCCCTCAACCAGCGCGAAGCCATCCCGATATCTCAGCAGCAGCTCGTGAACCTTCGCAACCAGGGCTCCCACGCGCGAGCACCTTCCCCAAGCCATCAACAACCCTCCCAACTGTACAAAATCCATCATATGATCAGCGCATGTCTTTTGCCACGACAGCGCAATCAAGAGGGTCCAGCAATGGCCCCTTCACGCCAACGAGCCCGAATTTCAGCCAAGGAACTTACGCAACTAGCGGAATGGACGATACCAGTCCAAACGGGCTTATACCATTCTTCGGTGCCGATGTCAGCCATGCAAACCTGCCAGACCTGTCGGCAATGATGTTCCCTTCTGCCGAGCCATTCAATTATCCCAATCAGCCTCTGACAACGTTCGAGAACAATCAATTCTCAAAGGATCAGGCAGTGTTCAACACGTTCGGGGCAGGTCGCGACACTGCGTCATCGGTGATTCCCCCGCGTCAAATGAACACATCCGAGGGCGATAATCTCGAGGCTCAGTTTTATACCTTGCCGCCTTATATGGTTGCACAGCAGCAGCAGCAGCATCAGCAGCATCAGCAGCAGCAAACACGGCATCAACAAGCCCGATGGGATGTTAGCATGCCATCGCAAATGAGCGGCATGCCCCAGCTGTCGACTTTAGGGATGGATGGCAACATGCTGGCAGGTGGTGATGGTTGGAGTGGGCAGCAAGCAGGCATGGCACCCAATGGCGGATTCACTGGGGTCAATCTGAATGAGATATTCGGTGGTGAAGAATGGAATGGAGTGCTCATGGATCAAGGCTTCAGGAATTGAGCGGCAGGGGTTCGGGGATGATTGTACAAAAGCAGAGCAGTGGGCAGTTTTTTTTTGTTCAAAGGTTAGATACCCAGGAGTCATGGTTGCAAGGAGGCTGCGTGTACATGTCCCACTTGTCGAGCGCAGGCATGCCAGTTCATATTTTCGATGATTTGCATGATCATGTACCACAATGCCTTTTCGTCTACCTTAGGATGGAGTGCGAGGTGAAGTCGTAGCGTAGCTTGGCAATGCGTACTGCGCGTGCACTGTAAGATACCTTAAGGCAGCTCGCGAACTGTTGGTCCGGGAGCAGTTCAGTGTGGGGCTGCGGTGGGAACGTCATGCTACACCTCATGTTGTGACTGCATGTGAAGGTGGGTGCTGGTCGACTTACGTGACATCTACGCGCCGCCCTCGTCGTCCCTCATTCGCTGGCGACACTCTGTCACCGCGTTCGTTCATCTGGCCCGGGTCAATGGCTTCAAGCTCTCGCAACCCCATAGGCTTCACTCCTCTGCCCGTCACCATCTACGCAACTGCTCTCTATGTTGCTCTCTTCGCCCTTCTTCTAGTGACACACCACACCCTTCCTTCGGCACCCAGCAACGTGAGCCCTCGAGAATGGCCTGGCGTGAACCTGACCGAAGCCTGGCTCGACTTGGAGCATCTGAGCCGCGACTACCATCCCTTCATCTCAAAGAGCAATCAGAATGTTCGGACCTGGCTCCTTGAGCGAGTCCACAACATACTGCATGCCAACAAAGTCGACTGGGACTCGGCCTCGCCCGATGAGTCCTCTGCTTCGCCCCGACATGCCTCGGTCACCGTCTTTGACGATACTCTGAGCAACATCACGTATGCATATTCGAAGCAATGGATCACGTACTTTGAAGGAGAGAACATCATGGTTTATATCAGAGGCTCTGACGACCAGCCAGGCCGTTGGTGGGAGAGTGGCAAGCCTTACGACGGACCGGGCGGTGTCCTTGTCAATGCCCACTACGACTCTGTCAGCACTGGCTTCGGCGCAACAGATGATGGTGTCGGCGTCGTGACCGTGCTCCAGCTGCTCTCTCACTTTACCACTCGCGACCGCCAACCAACCAAGGGCATCTTGCTTCTGCTCAACAATGGAGAGGAGGACGGCCTGCACGGTGCCAGTGCTTTCACCCAGCACCTGCTCTCCCGCTTTCCACATGCCTTCCTCAACCTCGAGGGTGCAGGAGCTGGAGGCAGAGCCACCCTTTTCCGAAGCACCGACACAGAGGTCACAAGGTTTTATGCCCAGTCCAAGTATCCCTTTGGCAGCGTCATCAGCGGCGATGGCTTCAAAAGAGGGTTAGTCAGGAGTGGGACCGACTACAGTGTCTTCACCCAAGACTTGGGCATGCGTGGCCTTGATGTCGCCTTCATGGAGCCAAGGGCGAGATATCACACCGTAGAGGATGATGCCAGAGACACGAGCATCGAAAGCGTGTGGCACATGCTCTCCGCCTCGCTAGCTACTGTCCACGCCCTCTCCCATGATACTTCGTCAACCTTCGACGGTGCCTCGCCCTCAGACGATGGCAAAATTAACGCTGGCCAAGGCAGTAATGGTGTCTGGTTTGATCTCTTCGGCCGTGCTTTTGCCGTGTTCCAGCTGCATACCTTGTTTGCGCTGTCTGTCACACTGCTTGTAGTCGGCCCTATCCTCCTTGTCTTACTCGAGGTTACCATTCGCAAATCCGGCAAGTGGTATCTCTTCTCCAGAAAGCAATTCCTGCACTCCTCGGACGATGATGAGCCCGTTCGAATGTACGGATGGAGAGGTTTCTTCAGGTTCCCCATGGCCTTTGTTGTCGCCTCTGCCGCCGTCGTCGCTTTGTCTTATTTGTTCACCAAGGAGAGTCCCTATATCATGTACTCCAGTCCATACTCGGTGTGGTCATGCATGCTTGCAGCCTGGCTGAGCGTCTCTTGGTTCGTTCTGCGACTTGGAGATTCAGTCCGCCCATCTGCACTGTCACGCCTGTATACTCTCATATGGCTCTATGTGCTGACATGGGCTGCCTTGGTCGCAGTGACCGTTGCCGAGGACCAACTTCACCTTGGCAGTGGTTACTTCATCGTTATATACAACGCCGCTGTCTTTGTTGCCCTGTTGATATCGTATCTGGAACTTTTCGCCCTTCCCAAGAAGACAGTCTACGCTCAGCACGCTTTCTATGGCCCAGAAGCAGATACTAGTCCGACAAGAACTGCCAGTCTACTTTCTGCGACTATCAACCATGCAGACGATCCTCCACGTGGTAGAGAGGGTGCTGCTACCAACGCCACAGAAGATGACGATGCGACCGAGAGAACATCCCTGCTCAATAGTCGCCAGACATTTACTCGATACGGTCGTGATCGCCGCCGATCCGAACAGACTGATCTTGATACATTGGCTTTGCAACAAGATCCTCTTACCAGCAAAGCATACGGCGGTGAGCAGGCGTGGTCAAGCAGTCTGCCACGTTGGACATGGGTTCTACAGTTGATTGTCCTGATTCCAATCAATATCATCCTCGTAGGACAGGTCGGACTTTTGGCCACTTCAGCCTTGCACCAGACACCAGCCGACGGCAATGCTGTCTTCACCATCTATCTCGTCATGGCGGCAATATCGACCCTTCTTGTTCTACCTTTGACGCCATTCTTGCACCGCATGACGTACCATGTCCCGACCTTTGTTTTCCTGGTATGTGTTGGAACGCTGTTCTACAACGTCTTTGCATTCCCCTTCTCTCGAGATCATCGCCTGAAGGTCTACTTCTATTCCCAGATCGACCTCGACACTGGCAGCTACAAAGCCGCGCTCACCGGACTCCAGCCATACACCTCAGACATAGTCGCGCAATTGCCCAGCGCGGCTGGACAGCAGATTGACTGCGGTCACACAGACTGGGCTGAGCGCAACGGACTGGAGAATTGCGTGTGGAACGGCCTTGGTCCGCACGTCGTGCCCGCATCATACAGCCCTGAACCAAACGTGCCCTATCCTAACCGTACAATCAGCCGCCAACAATACGGTGTCGCAAAGAGAAGCAACCAACAAGCAGGGCCTAGCGCCCAGCACACCGAGTGGCTCAACTTCAACATCACGCGACCAGAGTCAAATGCCACTTTCGGGGAATACATCTTCGACATCCAGGTTGCCAACACGCGCGCATGCAGACTCTACCTCGAGAGCCCGATCAGCAACCTAACGATTGAAGGCGCGGGCTCGACAGGCCAGGGCTTTGTGCCATCCGCCGACAGCGATGCAAGCCACAGCCAGACGCAGATCAAGCTCTGGAGTCGCACATGGGATGCCGTATGGCGTGTGCGTGTCTCGCTGCCGAGTCAAAGCAGTGGGGCACGTAGCAGCAGCAGCAGCAGCAGCCGTGTCACAGGCAAAGTCCTTTGTATCTGGGCCGATGCAAATCAAGAGGGGACAATCCCCGCGTTGGATGAGATCAAGCATTACATGCCTGTCTGGAGCACGGTGTCCAAGGGCACGGATGGCCTTGTGGAAGGCTACAAGACGTTTAAGCTGTAATTGAGCATTTTAGGGGCTGGTGAGCGTCTGGAGTCGATTGGGTGCGGTGATGTGATCTGATGGTTATATGATGGTTATATACGTACATGTGGTTGGAGAGCTGACTAGCCAAATCAGGATGTTCAGTGAAAAGGATCGGTGATTGGAACGTGAATCTAACTGGTTTTGTTGTGTAGCGTTTACGTGTATACTCCCCTTTATGCATCTCTATCCTGTCTTGCTCTTTGGTACATGCAGTATTGGTGCCGCGGATGTGGTTCTCGGGTATATGGATGGCATCATGGCGACGGGGCATACTGCCTCATCTTGTCAGGCCGACACATGGTTTTAGAAAGATCACTTAGGTAGAATAGAACGATACCCAACAAGACGGGTTGAAACAGAAAATAAAAGTGGTCAGCCAATCGGAAGGAATTAGACTTGTCTCGTGTGGCATAAGCCATTCATTCATCTATGATACCTAGTAAAAGTCCCTAACCAGACTGTGGGAAAATCCCACTTTGCAATCTTGGCAAAACATCATTTCGTGTAGCGTTACATGTCTTTCATCATAATCATCTCATTTCAGTACGCATAGGTGGCAGCAGACCTCTCGACGTTAGGCCTCGAGGGCGCACCCCCCTTGCGCGTGGAATATCCACTGGCCATGCGTACGTCGTCTTGGGTATACTTTTTCGCGTAGCTGACACTCTCGGAATCAGGACTGTACCTGGCACGGGGAGACTCTCGCTCGGAATAGTCGTATTTGGTCGAAGTGGATTTGGGAAGCTCGCCGTACAAAGGGGGCTTGGTGGATTCCCGGCGTGGTGGGGCAGGACGAGTTGGAGAGTTGCGGGTATAAGAGGTGGGAGACTCGGTGGGGGAGGCTGCATAGTAAGGCTGTGATGTGCGCAGAGGCGGTGGCTGAGGCGCAGAGGTATAGCGAGTATTCGAGGGGCGACTATGGGCGACTGGGGACGGCGAGCGAGTGATGCGGCGTTGTTCTACGGGCTCCCGTAGCACAGTGCGGCGGCCGTTGGTATACTCGGCGTCTTCTAGCTCGTTGGGGGCATAGCGGTATGAACGGGTGGTAGAGTAGGGCGGGCCAGGCGGAGGGGTGACATACTCGGGGGTGGTGCTTGGGGTGGGCAGGCCCTCGTTGATCTCCGTCTCGCGCAGGTGCGAGCTCTTCATGGGCACAGAGGCGTCCTTGCGCCTTGGGCTAAAGTTGGGCACGGTTTCGGCGCGGTGAATAGGCGGCGGGATGACATGGTCGTACTCGGGTTGTAGGCTTTGAGTGCGGACTGGGGCGGCCCTGGAGGTCGACTTGAAGGCTGCAGGCGACGACGTCGACGTCTGCAGGGTGGGTGGCCTCCGCTCTCGCTCCCGCTCTCGCTCCCGCTCTCGCTCCGAATCGCGTGGCAGCTCGACGACCTCTGGAATACTGTACTTGCGCTGGTCGCGGTCGCGGCGAGGAGGGGGTGATGGATCTCGTGCCGACGCTCGAGGACGGGCAGACGACCGACGCACGACGACAGGTGGGCCATCACGTGGACGGTCGACATTGTAGCCGTCCCTCAGAGACGTCGTGCGAAGCGCCGCCGGTCTGCCGGGATCGCGTGTCGTTCTTCCAATGTGATTTCGAGCCTCGTCCAGTGTGTTGGAGTACTTGCGCGTGTAATCATCGTATGCCTTTGGATCCCTATCTCTTTCCCGCTCTCTCTCCCTCTCTCTCGGTGCTTCTCGTTCTCTTTGCGCCTCTCTATCTCTCACCATCTCTCTTTCTCTCTGAGCCTCCCTGTCCCTCAGCACCTCTCGCTCCCTTTGTGCCTCTCTCTCCCTCGCCCGCTGCAGCTCCTTGGTTCGGTGCAGCTCTCTCTCCCGCTCCTCTTCCCTTCGTCGATCGTCGTCCCGTCGTCGACCAGCCTCGTATCTTGCGCGTCGTGCTACCTCGTCTGATTCCGAGTCGTCGACAACGTGGGGAAACTTGCTCTCTCGATCCCGCCTGGTCTCCTTGTCCCTGGTCCGCCGGCGATCACTCCTGCTAGCCTTCTCCGTCTCTTTGCTGGTCCGCACATACGCTCTGCTGCGCCCGCTGTCGTCGCGGGCCACGCTCTTCTTGGATGCTTTCTCGTAGTCGTCATGCTTCTTCGTTGTCCTACTGTCCGGAAAGTATTCGTGATCCGAGTCGTAAGTTTTGGTGGGCCTGCGTTCCTCGTAGATCCTGTCTGGTACTTTGGTTGTGGTTGTGCTGCGGCCTTTGCCTGCGGTAGGCACCTGGTAGGCCGCCGCCGTCGTCGTGCTGCTGACGCGAGGTCCTGCCGCCCTCTGCTTCTCCATGACGTCCCTACGTAGCTCTGCAAGCTTGACCTGAGCATCATAGCGCGAACGACGATCTTCATCGCTCAGGATTTCGTATGCCTGTTGGATGCGGTGAAACTCGTCGGCAGCGCGGCTCTTCTGCGCTGGATCGGTGACTTTGTCCGGATGGCATTTGAGAACGAGTTTGCGATAAACAGACTTCACCTGGGTCGCTGTGGCTTCTTTGTCCACGCCGAGCGCGACATAGGGGTCCGGTGGCAAGGGCGAAGACATGGCCAAGAGTGTTGATGGTGGGGTAGATTGCACAGTCGTGACATAGACTCAGACTCGTGAATAGTAAAAGTTGTGACGCATTCAGGAGAAGGCGTCGAGATTGTACAAAGCCGACAATACCGAATGGTGAAGCAGAATATACTGTCGAGTAAGAAGGAAAACAGACACTCAGCCAGATGGTCGTATGTTGGGCCGTGTCAAGGCGTTGATGATTAGCAGATGTGGTTGGTGTCGAGACGTTGATGATCGAGTTGGGGTAAAGTTGGTGTCGAGGCGTTGTTGATGATTAACTTCGTGCAAAGACGGAAGGGCGTCGGCCAGCAAAGTGTAATCGAAGCGTGGAAGCAGATGCTGCCACTACTGCACAGGCAGTCACCGTTTGCTTATTATTAGTCTCCGTCCTCGCCAATACTTGGACACGTCCGATTGGTGCGGTTACACGTGCTTGCAGTAACAGCCACGGAATGACGTTGCGATGGCTGGCGGCGGTTGACCCAGGCGAGGTCGGAAGTCGACCAGTTGCTTATTGCTCTGCGTTAAAGGTTACCTTACTGATGCACCTCTTGCTCGGCCTGCTTCTACCCATACAGCCGTATGTCAGCAGTTGACAAGTGGTGTAACGGTGGATATTGCGAGGCATACCTGCCCTTCTGAACTCGATACCCTTCGCCGCGCACGTGATCGATACCACCCGTGTCGTCTCCGGCTGATTCTCGATACCGTCCAGGCCCGTCGCTACTGGCGGTGAAGGTGTGGATGAATCGTGCCTCACCGTCGGACCGGCAATCAGGCGCTTTCTTGCTCTTTGCGTTGTCGAATAGAGCACGTCTGTCAGCTTGACATTGCTGTTTGTACCCCCCGCATTCACCGCGCCTCTGTCTGTGATGAAACCTCCGCCGTATTGGCATCCTCATATGTATACGGTCTCGCCTAGACACTACTGCCATGGCTGCACGAATGCAGTCCTGGCCTGCGACCAATCTCCTTGCATCTTCGCGACTTGTCAAGCCTCCACTGATTGGCTCTGACTGGGTGGGCCTGCCGATTCACCCACTTTGTTGGCTTGAATCGCACTTATGCAAACCAACCCATCCGGCCTAGCTAGCCACCAAGGATAGGGCTAAAAGGCAAGGTACACGTGGTCCACTTGGATTGCCCATCTATCCTCCTACTTGTTTCTATACTACTGGTGTCATGATTATTACTCAGGAACTTGGACACCACCTCCTCATCGTCATGGAAGACCTTTTCCAAACTCCCCAGATGTAGACTGTAATGACCGTCGGCCTATACCTCAACCCCACAGATCTAACTATCAAAGTTGCGGCCCACCCGACCCGGCGCCAATCAAGGGACCATAGTCAAGCGCCGGTGCACTTGCTCGTGATCTGGCTTCTCGTCACGTCACAGCACAGCTCGCAGTTCCTGGGCCAAATCGTAACAAGCATAGCACGTCGTCACCCTCGCATGCTCCCCACTTTCCGGCGCTTCATCGTGACCAAAGATTGGACGTCGACGCTTACTGTGACTTGCTCCCTCTACCGGACTCGAGCAGAGCCTTAACCATGTAGATCGTAGCGAGACTGCCCGAACTAGCCAACGACTGTAAGTATTGCATAATGAGCCATTTGCGGAACATGGCACAGCACTTTTCATAGCTCGAGGAAGCCAATCGCCTAGGGGAGCTCATGAGACCATATACAAAACACATGCAACATGCAAATGCAGTACTTTCCCCGCCCACGCTTGGTTGTTACAGCGACTCGGATGCCGTTCCTGACCACGGCCCAATCACTTCCCCTGATCACTTAGCATAGCGAGTGTGCATTGGCGACAATCAATACAATTGCTGCCCCTGCCCTGTGGATAGCTGTCTTCCCAAATAGGTATCAGGATTCCTCTACCCTTGCTCGTATCGTTCTTCCACGTCTAGGCTTTGCCCATACGTTCACAGCACACGGCTGTGCGGAAGAGACTGGCTCAGAAGATATCGACCTCTCGGTGCTGCGGTATCAGGTTTCGTCTCAATTAAACTTGGCTGCTCATCCTCTGCGCTGTTCTCATCTGTCAGGACGTTGTCGGACGTACGTCAAAACTCTTCATGTTAGTAGCAATATGTCAATGTGCTTGCGGCTCGCGGCTCGCTACCTGATCGTCACCATGCATACTACACCAAGTGGAGTTGCTTTGTTGTTACCAGCTTGCTTTGTTATGTTCGTTTAGTGAGCAATTTGCTTCGTTGCAGGTCTTTTATGCGCTATGTCCGACTCACAGGCCTTGCACCGCATGTTTCATCGATGTTCGCCATTTGCCAGACTGCCGGTCTTGACTCTCCACCGCAGAGCTCTGGAGTCCACGCAGCATCCTACAGCGCTCCACGTTGCACTTCTTCCTCGATGATCGTCTGTAAGTGTGCTGTACTGCAGGTCTTGGGGCCTTTGGTGCTGTTCTGATTCAGCGTCACGTCAGGAGACAAACAACGCAACAATCGATCAGAGTCGTCTAGCAGTTGATAGCTCGCAGTGCCCGTGTATTTGGGCTCCGATGTGGAAGTTATCAAACACTTGAGGTGTGCTATCGTTCTGGTTTTAGAGTACTCTTTGGTCTGATCGTATCACGATGGCGAGCAGTATGCTGACACGCTGGCCGAGACAACCGATAGTTCACTGGCGGATCGTTTCAAATATAGTGTAGCTATGTCTAGGCGTTGATAGTCTCTCTACCACATAGGCCTTAAAAACATAGCCTAGTAAATGTCGTGCTGGACTGCACGATGTGCACAGTTGATGGTATGACAGCTGACCAGGGTCGCCCCTACAACTGATCACAAGTTTTGGCAAAATTTGCATTCTCAGCGATCATCACGTCTCGTGATGTTTAAGGTCCATACATTGAACATCACAGAGATTTTGATGTGAACTGGAGCTGATATAAATTGCTGTACATACGTGCACGATCGAGGCTCGCGAGGGTTCTGAGCTTTCCCGCTTGGCAAGATCAAGCGCGTCATCAAGATCAACCCTACGGGTCTGCAAACATGAGCCTTTATATCACGCTTGCCCAGAGAAAGGAATAGAAATGCATCACCAATGAGTGCACTAATGTCCCGAGGATTCCAATCATTGATACGAAATAAACGAGTTCAGCTCGCGAGTGTGTCCATCCCACTACTCTACCTCTATTCATCCATGTCTTCGCCAAAGGAGGTTTCTCGGGACTTCACCACCAGTAAAGACTGGCCGTCTACGCCATATCAGCCACGATATTCCAAGTTCCCTTACACAGAAGAGGACTTTAGACGACAGGATTCAAGCTCGGACGGATCCTTTTACAGTAGTCCTCGCTTCGTGACCCACATTGACGATAGTGCCATCAATAGTCTCAGGCGGTATTACGACTCTGCTCTGCCTGAGAAAGGTCGCATACTAGATTTCTGTTCTTCTTGGGTCAGCCATTACCCCGAGCGTATCGAGAAGGCCAAGGATCAAGGAGACATGACCATAGTCGGCATGGGCATGAATGACGCAGAGTTTGTGGCCTGTTGAATGACTTGGACAGTATAGTTCTGACAATGATGCATGCTTTCCCGAAACTCCTTTTTGAATTATACGATACTGCAAGACCTCAACGTGGACCCAGAGATACCCTCTACGGTGTGTGGAAATGATGGTGCAGCAGAGCTATTAGACGCCAGTACCTGTGTAGTGAGCATTGATTACCTGGTCAGGCCTTTGGAAGTCCTTTCGAGCCTTCGGCAGAGAACGCGGGTTGGAGGTACTGTCCACTTGGCCGTCTCGAACAGATGTTTTCCCACAAGTAGGTTATGAACGGAAAAATGTGTGGGAGATGCTAACGATTCGTAGAAGTATGTCTGTCCGACTGTAGGCCGAGCCGAAAAGACTAACAAAACTAGGCGATCACACGATGGCTAAGATTGAGCGAGGAGCAGAGACTGCGTATGGTTGGAGACTATCTTTGGTTCTCAGGGTGGAGAGATGTTGAAATCATAGATGCAAAGGCCGGTGACGAAGAAGATAAAGCAGCACCGGAGAATGGTCTGCAGGGCTTCATGTCAATGATGGGCATGGGCCACAAAGATCCGTTGTGGATAGTAAGGGCTAGACGGACGGAATAGAGCCATGACGGACTCGTCGTGCTATCAGGCCATGTTTCGCATGCGATTTGTGCGGAGTCAAGGGAAGTCAGCCAATGTCAGTTGATGATGAGCAGCCGAGCCTAGAGAGCTCAATGTATTGTATGATTACGATGTCCAACCACAGGATGAAGAAGTAAATATACAGAATGCATGGGCATAAGCTGCAGCATCTGAAACACGTCAAGGGTTCATGCCAGAAAATCAGACGATATGCCAACCAACCCCATCATATGAGATGCATGTGGTGAAGCAGATACAGCGTACAGAGGCTGACATTCGTGTTCGGGTGATACTTGGCCGATATGGATGCCGAACCTTGCGCCGCTTACACGCCGCGCACTTTCAGCTACGTGAATGAGGCGCAGTGCTGCACGAGTGCGTATTGATTCTCTTACGAGACTGACCTGCTAAGCTTTGCTGATAGGAAGGCGACACTAAGAGGCAAAGTCCCTCATAAGGACCGAGGTGGATAAGCGGTCATCGGGCTCAATCGACTACTTTGGGTATCTTATTCGGTCATGGCCGAGATCTACTAGCATGTCAGTAGTATAGACAGACCATTACTCAAGGTCGCAAAGCAAGAGCCGCATCTTTCTGCACAACAAAAGCCTGCAAAGAGAACTGGTGGGTTGGATGACTCATGTTTGGCGCTTCATGCTACAAGTCTAGGCTCATCACATGGCCCTTGAGAAGAAGCTGTGGGCTCGTGGTCTTTTGCAAGTCGGAACCTGGTTTTGATGCATTCATTGGCTGCGCGTGTAGAATGTCACCCGTCCGTGCGACCGCGTGGGTTGCCGTTTCTGAATGCGGGAAGTTTTTCTCGAAGCACGAGGACGATCTTCCGAGGCTTTTCGCTGCGACCGCATGCGAGACCTCAAGCGATCCACCGACGACGCGATGGTGTAGAACGACTTGTTCACCTCAGCTTCAGCAAGCGCTCGGCGGGAGACACCAGACGGTCGACAGTCGTGTCCGACAGCCTAAGTCCCCAATAGCTCTGCTTGTAAGCGTTTAAAATCTACCTTATGAACTCAAAAACTTTCAAGTTTGGATAGCAGGAAGAGCCGGCACAGCGGGACTGTCGGTCTCGGATGTTGGTGGTAGCCAAAGTTAGAAGAGCTACAGTGACCTTGCGCAATAATATTGCTGGGCGTTTCCCAGATGCAATGCACTATGCTGTACCACGACGAAGAGCGCACAAGCCGATCGGGAAGAGCAATAAGTGATTCGAATATTGATCTGAGCGTGCAGAAGTTATACTTGGTTTGCATTGTCCTTCGGCGTACGCCTATTATGCACGATCTCTAGCGCAAATGCAGGCTGCACCGCCTACCTTACCTTTTGGCCACCCCGCGGCTGACGACCCATTTCGTGCCAGGATATAACCATAAGAACTAGTCGACTCCACCCTCCTTCGTCCACCGTTTTTCCCTTCCACCCTCTCTCTCTCTCTTCTCATTCGCTCTTACTCGTGCACACTAATTCAGGAACAACTCTGCGATTCAAACTCTAATTTTCGTTTTATTTTCATCTCTACTTTCATTATTGCTACGACGGCTACGATTCGGAACGCCCCGACCCAAAAAGTATCCCATTGTTATTCATCGCATCTAGTATAGGTCCCTTTTGCGATGCCTCTGCAGCTCCTACCGGCTTCCGCTGCAGCATTTGCACCTCGTTCGGCCCCGACAATCGTACTTGATCATCAAAGAAGGGTAGAAGCGTGGCTCACACAAACCCTCAAGCGCATCAACCGCGTCAAGCGCCCGCTCAATAGTGTCCCACAGCATTTCCGATGTCTTACGGAGACTCTTGGCGGGCCCTCTGCCATATGGACTCTGGCTTCTCTGATGTTACCAAAGGCCCCTGATAGCAAACTCAAGAAGGACGATGATCCATTGTTAGAAGCAATCTCCAACTTTCAGCTTGTGCCTATCGAGGCTTATGTGGTGCATGTCGATATGGTGTCACAGCATGAAGTCGCTTTCAAGCTGACAACCGAGACCATCGAGATCCTCATCGACTACCACAAAGCAATCTATTGCGTAGATGTTGCAGCAAGTACATACGCATGGCCCGAAAAGGACGCACAGATTAACAAAATGCAAGAAGAGTTTGTGCAAGCTGTGAACCGATTTGTGTTCAGAACCGCGGCTCGCGCGTTGGAAGGTCTCGAGGAGGAAGGTGCAGGTGAACTTTTGGATGGGCGGAGTGCAGATGCCAAAGTCGCAATCATGAATCTGTTCCTACCTCTCCTGCCGCCTCCTCCAAGGATCGTCGATGTCATTCACCCTGGCCCGTTTCTTTCCAATTCGACATACCCGCCAGGAACCTGGTGGCATCCTTCACAACACCCTAGCATGCTTCCTGCACCCGTCGATTCATGGCGGGTAGTACCTTCGACGCCAAGCCCAACATCGACTCCTTGCAGTGAAGGTCAGCCCACGAACTTTTGGTCAAACATGGGATTGGATGCGATAC
The DNA here is from genome assembly GCA_027943355.1 of Dothideomycetes sp. NU200. Lineage (NCBI taxonomy): Eukaryota > Fungi > Ascomycota > Dothideomycetes > Dothideomycetes sp. NU200. The sequence goes on along the minus strand of BSCJ01000021.1, from coordinate 7,679 downwards.
AGCTACCTTCACCCACTCCTTCATTCAGCCAGCCAGCCTTTAGCTCTTCAACACAGTTCTTCAGCTCGCCACAGGCCATCAGCTCGATCCCGTCCATCCCATTCCCCACTGCTCTGCCATGTGGCACAAGTATGAACATCAACGGACTGGATGGGTTTGGATGGAACTATAATGCTTTTGCACCCCAGTACGCCGCGATCTAGTCATCAGGCGGGCCGGGTCCGACACGCAACCTTCCATGGCCGGATGACAGTTGTCATGTCTGTCGAATCTGCAGAGGCGATGGGAGTGGATACTAGACGCGATGCGATTTCCTTGGACAACCATACCCGATGCTTACCGCGTCGGTAACATCACGCACTTCTGGATGGCGTTTTCTCTTCTAGCCTGGTCGGGCGATATATGTTTTGTTGAGTTTTGAATAACCGGATTAGCGAGCGTGTTCCTGTTTTTGCTGTGCCCGGGTCGGCAGTTTTCACGTTTTATGCATACTCACTCTGGGAGTTTACGATGCATGAATGGAAGCAAGAGGAGATTATCCCAAGGACCTCGCGGTCCTGACAGGAGGTCATTTGATTTTGCGTTGTTTTTTCCTTGCACGAGTACGCGAAATGCCCGGGGCATTTCTTCTATTCCCCAACCTCAGCCCAAGGGTCAGAGGCAGCTGCGAGACAGCTAGCTTCGCGATTTCCTTGAGCACACTGCGTCTCCGGTCCTGGAGACTGGCTGGCGAAGACGTGGTGGAGGACGATTTCACGATCAGACATTGTGGTCAAGACCCAAGGTAGTATGCCAAAACACGGCCACCGATGAGCAGGATTGTGGTTCGGAAAGTGGAGTACAGCCGCTCTGTCAGGAACGGAGTGGCCAGAGCCGAAGGACGCCCTTCTTCTGCTAGTCACAAGAGGCCGGTGTATACCTTTGGCGACTTCGCTGGAAGGACTATCAAGAGGGCTATTGGTGGGCGGTTCGGGCAGAATCCGGGTGCGTTTGCCGTAATTGACGGCCCTCACCTTCGGCTGGACCGAGAGAGGCTCAGTGCTGGACGCTGGGTCAATGGGCGGGTGGGCTACTAGCATGTCGTGTCCAACAGGCTTGGATGGTAGTGTAACTAAGAAGCCATTCTTTTACATAATGCTATTGTTTTGGTCCCAATTGACAGTGTGCCGAATTGAGGTGAAGGAAAACAAGAGTAGTATCGTGAGCAGGCGGTAAATAGAGTAGAGTAGCAGTGCCAAGCGATGTGGGGTCAATCGTATCGGAGTGCAGGTGGTGGAGCGTGGACTGGGGACAGCGAGATGTGCGGGAGGGAGGATCAGATCGTGGGTCAAAGGCGGTTCCAGGGTCCCTCTCCGCATGTCCCACTACCTTGATAAATATACTCGTCGACAAGCGTGCAGCGAGTGGGAATGCAAATGGACATGTACCTGATAGCTCCCTGATCATCCCATGCTGAGCATTGCGGAGGCACATGTTGATGGATTGATGGACGGACGCAGCAGTCATGCCGCCTGCGAATACGCCTCAGGTACTTGGATCTCCACCAAGCCATCTCATCCCATCTATTCCACATCTGACCGCTAACGCTTACCTAGATGACACCGCCGCGCTCCGAGAGTACCTCGATCCGCGTTTCACCCTCACCGTTGGACCCGGCGCTTGCATCGCCTGCCGAAGATGCTGATGGCGAGAATGTCCGCTTCTTGCGAGCCCGGATGAACATATCGCCTCAACGATTACCTGAGGCAGCGAGCCCGTCACACCCACCACCACACGAGGTGGCCAGCTCGTCCATGTCACCATCCCACCAAGCAGCTCCGTCATCTCAACCGCCACCCAATGAAGCTGCCCGAAGGCGCCGCCTGCTTAGAGACCTGGACGGCATGGAGCGAATGAACCGTACGAGGAACAGCACCACTGCAGTAGCTGAAGACGCACAGCCCATAGCCCAGAGCGACGCCCTCGCCCGCAATGACACCGACAATGACAGCGAACAACGTCAGCGCTTGCAACGCGTTCTGGCCAGACTGAGTAGGCGGCAGGACTCGACCACATCATATAGCGACCGCATTCCTCAGCCTGCTCAGCAATCACTCTACGACTGGGCCCCGCGACAGGACAGTGCCCCACAAGAGGAACAAGGCCTTGATCAGATCCTGGAGGGCCTGCCTCCCACCACCCACCATGACATGCTCGAGCTCCTTGGCCGGCGACAGCTCTATCGTCAGCGGGATTCCCACCCTGTCGATCGACGGCACAACGACAGCCTGAGGAGTGCTGCCATTATGCAGCACGCTAGGACGAGTGCAAGATCTCCCACTGGCGGCACCGATCGGATACTGCGCTACCTCAGAAACAGGGAGCGTAATGGCCTGAGAAATGAGGCTGATCGCGACGACGGAGAGCCTGTCGCTGCAGCTCCGCCAACCACGGGGGATACTGACTACCGCCAGATTCACAACCTGAATCGTAGTGCATGGCAAAGCCAACAAGCATCCTTGCAGACCAGTAGAAATTCAGACAGCGCCGCCGAGCAAGATGCTCGACGTGGGAATGATACACGCGCACGTGTTGATGCTTATCGCCGTGGCTATCTGGCCGAGAATCCGGCTCTGCAGTCTTTTTCCTCGCCTTCACATCTACCGCCGTCGTTGGAGAGTGCCGTCAAATACTTGGACACACTCCGTGCATGCTCATCATACGAGGACGCCCTGTTGGCCGCCATAGATCATGGCCTCGCGCTGAAGGTCTTCTTCTCTGACAATTACCACGACTTCATGACCACTCTTCATCGATGCACTCCGCCTGCTGTAAGCTCTTTACTACACCCCGGCGCCATCTTCGAAGGCACTCAAAATACTGCCTCATCGAGGAACAATGAGCCATCGACTGTCCGGCCTGCTCTCCCAAATTCCTCAATATATAGTCCCGACTCCCCGACGTCTTTCGATGCCACTCGGCCATGGCTGTCACACACGCCCATTGCCCCGCCTTCGTTCGCAAACAGTAGAATTGACAACAATGGCAATTACAAGTCTTTTCAAGATCGGTGGCCTGTCAAGGTAAAACTACATGCTGTGGACTACGAGAAGATGACAGTGGCTGGTGTCATGGAGGCGTACGACGTTCCGACTTACTCGAGCTCAGTAGAGCCAAGCTTCACCTCATCTTCGTTGCCGGCCGATGTTCAACTTACCGCAACGCTACATGACGATCCATCTTCAGTATCTTCCCCGGTATCGAAGAGGACGTTTCCTATCACGACATTCCTCGAAGGCCAAATCATTGATCTGAATACTCACTCATTTCTCACTCCTAGTGTGGAACACGGCCAGTCCGCCGAGTCACAACATCGAACGCACGGCATACCGTCACGCAGGCCGCACTCACAGACAGTCAGTTTCCCTCCAACCTCGGCCATCACGGACGCGGCCAACTGGCGCAACTTACCTCCTTTCAATGCCATGAGCTCAGATGAAGACGTTGCCCGCGCGCTGCTGAGCCGGTCCAGCATGGAGGATATCATGTCAAATTGGATATTCATGCGCTGGAAGGAGCGCTGCTTCATCCACTCAAAGTCTGACCCCTGCCCGCGACACGAGCATTCTCCGACCGGAGTGATGCCATTGGGCGAAGGTGACGACCAAGACACAGGCCATGGACTAACCATCTCCGGCTTTTACTATGTCAGTCTGAGAAGGAGCGATGGCAGGATTGATGGGCTATATTTCGACACCAAAACCAGTCCGTACCAGCATCTGAAGCTGACCTCCAAGGGTAGCGGCTTGCATGGCGTGTGGCATTTCAAATAATTCTTCTACATTTTGTTTGTTGCGGCATTCTATCACGATTGGCTCCTGAAGAGCATGCAAGCGGTTATGACTGTAGACTCAATGAGCCAGATATTGATGATGATTTATCCCAGGCATAGCGATACGGGCGTACATTTATCATGGGTCACTTGAATCTTCTTTCTTTTGGGACATTGACGAGAACATTGTTTTTCGCAGACTTTTTGTCATGTAAATCTGTAACTTTGAGCTAGCTTTAAACCTGTCGTATTGTAGCACGACATTTTTGGCAAGCCATGAAAACCCTTTTCCCATGTATATCTCATGTCGACTTCTGCTGCAGGCGCATACGATTTGCGCGAGAGGTTTGGTGGATTGTCGAGTCAGACAAGAAGAGGCCATGAAGATGCGAAGGGCGCATCAAAGGATAATCTACTGCTCGGTCTGGAAGTAGTTGAGGAGGACGGAGCGCTCCTGGCTCTCCTCACCCCAGTCCTTGACAACGACGCAAGAGCAGTTGACGACCTTGCGGGCGTTGCCCTCGCGGTCGATCTGGCCTGCGTAAATTTGTTAGTCCCTGACAGCAGGAGAAAATGGAACGAGAAAGTAACGTACAGAGGCCAGCCCACTCGCCGAGCTGCTTTCCGTCGGGAACCTTGATAAGAGGGATCTTGTGCTCGCCGCAAAGGGCAACAACAAGCTTCTTGTAGGCCTCCTCCTCGCAAGCCTCGTTGAGGACACACATGTGGGCCTGGCGACGGTCGAGGGCCTTGGAGGCCTCACGAAGACCGCGGGCAAGTCCATCGTGGATCAGAGAGATCTTGAGGACACCCTTGAGGGCGTCAAGGACGGACATGCTGCCTCCTTGGGTGGACTCATCGGCTCCGACTTCGACTTCTTCGGCGGCGGCGACCGGGGAGGTGGGCTCTTCTACATCCGACTATATTGGTGAACAGCAATCAGCATCTTGTATCTTGCGCTAGACTTGTCCGGTATTCCCCAACTCGGTTTTACAGGCTCGCGACACAAAGACAATTGGTGAGGGTCCATTGTGCAGGGGTCTCAAGACATGTACGGTGTCCAATTGTCCGCTTCGCGATCGTACCGAAGAGTCGGGGCAGAAAAGGTGGCTCATACCATTTTGGGATAATCTGACTACGCTGTCGGCTGATCCTCGAAGAGTAGTTGTTGATTGAGAGTTGAAATGAAGTTCTGCTCGCTCTCGCACGCTTGGGCGAAATCTCGAAAATCAGGTGTGGTTGGTCTGTGCGGCCGAAGTCTTGGCCTATATGCTTTACGTAAGCGCCCTCGCTTCCACGTCTAACGTTGTACAGTACTGACAGTACCAGTAGAGATGTGTGACTTTGCAGTGAAGCAATGAAGTCGTGTTACACATACTGTTGTTTGCTTTGCATGTGAAAAGGTAGTGGGGAGACAATGTAGCAAGGACGTACGATCAACTTCGATATATACTGATTTGATGAACGTGCGGAAACAAGGTAGAACAGCTTAAGCATCCATTCTATGCCTCGATTGTGAATGCCAACGTGACGTACCAACGAAAAATAATGACAGGTTTCGTCATGCGCTATTAAGGAAAACTGATCGCTCGCTCGCTCTAACGCTAAGGAAATATGTGGTCGTGAGGAAAGCCAAGGAGCAAAAGATGGTAACAACAAACAAAAAGAAAAACGAAAACCACCCGAACTTCACTAAATATTAACAATTTTCAACACCATCACATCACAATACAACATCCGCATGCCTTGTCTTTTTTGCCATCTTCCTTTTCGTCCAGATCAGGTACTCGTTGGACTGATTTGCGACTTTGACCCTGTCCGGGCAATACTGATGCTGACGGACTTGGAAGAGGCACAGTGGGAGTAATCTTGTATCCGCCACTGCTGGTACCAGGCCGCAAACTGCTCCGTTCGCTCTGATTGCTGGACAATGGCCACGGTGTCGACTGAGAGCCTGTGTTGCCATTGGGTTGATTTCCTGCGTGAGGTGATTGCTCCAGTGCTGGAGAAGGAGCAGGAAACGCGCCCATTTTAGCCAAGTCGTTGTCATTCAACAGATTGAAGTCGCGATCATACGCGGATCCTGTTGTGCCATCTTTCTCCCACTGTTCCTGCATCATACGTTTGGCATGGGTGGGCAATATCTGCTGGTCTGGCGGTAGACGTGGGTCTGGTTTGTACATGGTGGCAATCCACGGCGCCTCGCCCTCGGGGCGTTTCACGCTTGTATTTGGCCGAGTCGCCGAACTCGAGACTGGTCTTGAGTTGGGCGAGGTTTTCCGAGCAGCCGAAGTGGTTCGCGATCTTGCGGATCCTGTGGCGACGCCTTTATTTGTGCCCTTGCGACTGCTTACCGATGACACAGGTGGCTTGGTAGTGGTCTTTGGTTTAGGCGGGCTGGAAGACTTGGATCCTCGACGGGCATGGGAAGCTTGCTGGAGATGGGCACTGGTCGGCCTGGAGTGAGATGTAGGAGAAATGCGAGGGGCGGCGACGTCATCCATGATGGCCTGGCTGCCCAGACTCTGACTTCGAGAGCGGCGATTCTGGTAGGCCAGGTCATTGGAGATTGTATTCCAGGGATTGCTCCCACCTCTGCTGCGAGGGAGCGGAGAATCCCTTTCGACGACGGCACTCGACACAGGAGCAGGGCTGGCTTTGGCAATCGGAATACGTGAGGTCGTCGGTCTAGTGAGGCTGGCAGGGAGAGTTTTGCTATACTGCTGCGGCGGGCCTCTGAGAGATGGATCTTTCATGAGCATTGCGGGATCGTAGTCCATGTCATCGTCCTCGTCACTGGCAGCACGGTGGCGGGTCTCACGTGAAGACTCTTCTTGTGAATATTCCTGGAATGGGGGCAGCACAGAGGAAGATGGGTCATCGGGAAGGGACCTTTCTTGTCCCTGGGCTCGCTTGATGCTCGCGCGGCTAGCGGATCTACTCGCTGAGCGGGACTCAGAGGCGCTTTCACGACGACGACTAGTACGGCGCATGCTGATGCCAGCCTGGGCCATTTCCCTACTCTCGATTCGAGCGAGCTTATCCCTATGTATCCAGGCAGAATCATCAACTTGTTCAGCGTTCAAGCCCGTGCCCACGGATCGCTTCTTCTCGGGCGGCGCATGCTTGAGATATGCAGGAGAGGGTCTCGATTGCTGTGCCTGATGTGTTGAGCGAAGGTCCTGGGGATACGTGTTCATGTTCAGGTTGCCACTAGATTGGGATCTTAATGCCGGGCGACTCAGAGCGTAGTCGGGGGCTCCATTCTCGCTCCTGTAGCTGTTCGAGTAGGAGTATGGGTCGAGTTCGAACCTGTTGTCGTGGTGGAGGTTGGTCAACTTGTCGACAGCGGGCACCGAGTGGTCCCAGTGGCTGGATATGGCATCATCGTGGGTCGTGGCGGTGTGGTAGGCAGTTGCCATGGCTGGCGAGTGGTTGTTGCAACGTCCCGGTGGGTGAAGAAGGCGTCAGGTGTAATGCTATGTACTCTTTATGCGACAGTTGGTGTAAAGCGGGTCCAGCCCATGCATCGTAGTTGGGCAGCTTCCCACGATCTTCAGAAAGGAGTCAAGGAGCGTGAATGTCGAGTATGTACACCTTGTTGACAGGCTGTGTTGTGTGTAAACCGCTATGTCAGAGTGGCATATGTGCAATCACAATGGGGCGAGTTGAGCGTCACGGTTGAGGTGGCTGGGGGGGGGGGGGGGGGGGGGGGCAAAAAAAACAAAAAAATTAAAAAAAAAAAAAAAACCACAAAATAACGAAGAAAAAAAAAAAAAAAAAAAAAACACAAAAAAAAAAAAAAAAAAAAAAAAAAAAAAAAAAAAAAAAAAAAAAAAAAAAAAAAAAAAAAAAAAAAAAAAAAAAA